>KE504162.1:0-278865 GCA_000344655.2 Fomitopsis schrenkii
GGTAAGTAATTGATGTGCCACTAGTAGTACTGTATCGTTTCGACCATAAGTTCAGTCACAGGTCACAGGCCCCCTTGAACCGGGCTTGTAGTTCACAGGTCACAGGTCACACGTGTCCATGAACTGGTGGTTTTTCCGAGCGTCACAGCAGCCTCCGAGGTCTCCGGGCGGCCCTGCGGGGCCCATATATAGGAGGTCACAGGTCACAAGAGGTCGTGAACTGGGGCGCCTCGTAGTTCACGAGGTCACAGGTCACACCCCGTGAACCTATGGTCGAAACGATACAGTAGTATTCCTCGAATACGGTGGCTGCCTCACTTGCATCGCGACCACCACCTTCTCGTTTACTCTGGCCTACTAAAACGTGCTGACCATATTGCACAATACACTAGTACTGTATCTTCTACCTAAATCTTGAGACCTTTGTACTCGTTTCGTCAAAGCCATGGCGGGAGCTTCAGCAGCGGACGTTCGAAGCATACTATCTCTGCCTAACCCTTCCACTCCGGGCCCCTCACAACTCAAGAGAACACCAAGTACGGCCGAGAAGAGCAGGAAACCAGAGGGTATCTCACGGGAGTTATACTCCCTGATTGGACCGTCTGCGCCCACCCTTGCGGCACATCTCGCGAAACCTCGACTGAAGCAGAAACCGAACCTGGGCGGCGGTGGACGGGTTAGATGGTGAGTACCCATTGCTTGTGCAGCATTTGTTGTAGATACCACCTGAAGTGCCTCAGGGAGTGGCGGAAGTTCAAGAACGGCGCTCGAAGTGATAACCTGAACCTTTCACGTTGGGTGAAGGCGGGGCAAGATCCTGAGGCTGGTATGCACATCTTTCTCCATACCTCTCTCTAACCTTTACCGCGTTCCATGTTCCGCCAGACTATCCCTTTGCCAAATATAATGTTCAACCGATGTCTTATGTCTTCTCTCATGATGAGTACACGCGGCTTCTCGAAGGTACGTCCAGGGTCATAGGTTGTGTTGTCCATGGCCAGCTGCCCAATCTTTCATAGACAAGGATTGGACGAAGGATGAGACGGAGTATCTGTTCCAGCTCGTAAGGGACTACGACTCAAGATGGTATATTGTACACGACCGCTATGAGTGGGAAGCCGGGCCTGAACGAAGCATGGAGGTGCGATTTAGCTTGTTCGCCTTCACAATGCTCTCTGACAATGCATAGGATCTGAAAGACCGCTATTACAGCGTTTGTCGCAAACTTGTCCGAAATAGACCTTGGGCTGGAGATGCAGCAAGCAGATCGCAACTTCTGACTAGCCTCACCTTTGACAAGGGTGCGCTACCTTCGTATCACAACGCGTGTCACTGTCCGACTAACCATATCACAGAGCGCGAAGTAACGCGTAAGAAATACATTGCGAGCCTTGAAAGCCGCACGCCGCAGCAGAAAGCAGAGGAAGACGCTCTCTACATAGAGTTAAAACGGCTAGAACAGAATGAACGACAGTTCAAGCGGGAAAGAGACGAACTACTCCGAACTATGCTTGGTATCGAGTCGGGGCTACCGGACCTGCCAGTGGAAGAGGATGGGCTCAACTCAGCACCTGTAGATTCAAGGAAGAGAAAGAAAGGTCAAATGAGTGCTACGGCCGAGCCTGAGACACCAATCGCATCGACACCCAACGTTATTTCGCTCGGACAGCCTCAGACCAAGAAATCTCAGTCTGCGGCCTCCGCCAAATATGGTACGTACCGGCATCAATGGCCAACAGTGTACCTGCACAACCTAATCAATCTCAACCGCTCAGACGCAACGCATTGCATTCATCGCACAGATGTTCCAACATCTACAACAACAGGCACAAAAGCCGCACATACAGGGGTGTACCTCAGGTCCTACAAGCTTCCACAGCCAAAAGCGCCATCAGCAGCGAGGGTCGCGCAGGTCTTGGGAGAACTAGGCATATCACATACGCGCCTCGTCATGCCCACGCGCGATAATTGTGCCCAGCTGGAGAACCTCCTCGATGCTGCAACGGCGCTTGTCGAGACAAAGAAGGTCGTAGACAAGGTGGAGCAGGACATCCGCATCATGAAGGCAAGGCTGGGCGAGCAAGAGCCGGGTGGCGAAGATGGCGCGGAGATGGGCGACGGTGCTCAGACTCCTATGGACGTCGACGACGGAAATGACGCGGAGGGTGAGCTCGATGGCAGGGCACAGAGCGTTGTCAGCACACGGAGCACGAGGAGCAGAAAACAGGTGAGCCTTGTTCGATCCATGGCTAGCTCTACGGGTCAGCTCACGCGTGCGACACCTAGTCTCGCCGTTCGATGTCGATCTCTTCAGTGGATACATCCGCAGCGGGGGCCATGAAGAGGCAAAAACGTAGTTGAGGCATGAACGTTGAACCTTCGCTGTCGTTCGTTCGCGCCGTATGTACCACAGTATGAGGTGGTCCTTTACCCATCTGTCTTGTTGTCTATGTATCATACCAAGATACTGGTACCCGTAGAATAATAGTGAGCCACATTCGAGAGCACCCCCCGTGCCCAACGCGCAATGCACGCACGCTCATTCGCTGCGGACGACTTCGGCTCTGCTTTGTGGCTGAAGCGCTCACAGTGACGCTGGCGTTACTCACTGTCACGCTCTGACTCTGGGCTCACGATCGTTGTGTTCGAGTGCATAACGGCCAACGACATACAGAACTGCTACAGTCCGCACAACATGCCCGTCCCATGGGAAGCTCTCATCCCCTTTGGTTCGTTCTGTGCTTATGTCCCAAGCCCAAAATATCGCTAAATACAGTTCCGTATACTAGGCCTGCTCACCGTCATGTTCGGTGCGGCCGGCACGCTGCTGAACGTCTCTAAGCATGCACAGAACCTGGGGAAGGTGCGCGCGCTGTGTCTGTAGCCGTGGCTCATAGTTAATGACTGGACCGCTCTGTAGCCTCCCCGGTACCACATCGATGCCTGGGACGAGATGATGATGGACCGGGACAAGCGGTTGACGGGGCACATACGAGGACAAGCGGTGCGCCTATCCTGCACTCTAACGATCTAACTGAGATGTGCTAAGGCGAGTGTAGTCAAATTCCACAGCACCAGAGGGCTTCGCGACAAACAGCGCGTGGTACACGGAGCAGTCGCGATAGAGTACCAGCGCGTGGTACACGGAGCAGTCACGATAGAGTACCTGCCTTGTCTTCAAACATCGGTTCTGCTTCGACTATGTGGAGCACGAAAGTAACGCAGGTTCTTGGGGCGAGACCACAACATGAAAACAACCGGACTGTTCAAGTGTACAGCGTTCCGACGGCTGTGTTACATCACGACTGAACGTTGACTGAGAGGTCAGTGCAATGCTTGGGTTCAATAGCTAGTCTGCGTTGTCATTATGATCCCGGGTATTCCATCAAGCCGCAACAGAGCTAGGGGCACCACTGGACTACCTCCGCCGCATCACTTGATGGAAGGCAGTTCTAGTACTCAACTTGTTGCTCAAGATTGAGGGCACTATTGCCCAATTAACAGGATCAGGCAGTGAGTTATACACGTAACGGCTTTCATGGTCTGCAACCAATCTGCAACGGAGACTAATTTCTGTCAATGTCCTATACACTGTGTTGGTAAGCTCCACCTATGCTAATGGACTGGATGATGTTCCAGTTACAACACACTTCCGCTGTCAGTGAAACCTTGCAGTCCTGCAACGGCCACGCCTCTGCGACGCGTTCCCTCTCCTTAGCGATGCTCGCATCATGCAAGGCAGCCTGTTTTGCTTCTTCCACCGCGTGCCTCGTCGTAGGTATCAGCGTCGACCAGTGCTTCGCTGTCCAATGCCAGTGGGCTACCCAGACGCTCTAAGAGTCCGTTGCATATCGATGTGCCATGGACATGCATCTCCCACTCCTCGTCGATGCGTTGAGCATCCGCATCCGAATGTCAAGAAGGAAGGGTATCTGAGGGAGTCGGTGCCTGCCAGTGCTTCCCACGTAGCGCGAGTCCGTATCGACGAGTTGTACGCTGGTGGGCATGCAACTTAGATGTAGGACGGGGCAACGCGTGCTCCTTGCCAACCAATGTTTCCCTCCAGCTTGCACAGGCTCGTTGCCTCGGTGACAAGCATAGTTGCCGCGTGCATGTTGGGATATCATATTGTACGTAGGTCGATGGCCGTTCAAGGAACATATGTGGCACTACCCCGCGCACGCCGACTGTCTGTGAGACCGTACCGCTCACACATGCCACCTTCGTCCGTTGTGAATGCGATGTCCCACTAACAACAGACTTCTGCCGTCAATGAGATCTTGCCGTCCTGTAACGGCCATGCCTTGACAATGTATTCTCTTTCCTCGGCGTTGGGGGCTGCGTCCAGGGCAGATTGCCTTGCCTCCTCCACCGCACGCTTGGCCTCGTCATATTTGTCGGCATAGACTAGCCCTTCGCTGTCCAAATGGCTACCTAGACGCTCCAACAGCTCGTTACACATCGATGTATCGCGTGTATGCCTCTCCCACTCCTCCTCGATGTGGCGAGCATCCGCGTCCGTTATGCCAAGAGGGAAGGGTTTGCGCGGGACCCCATTCTCGTCGGTGCCTTCAAAGGCGTACCACATAGTGCGGGTTTGTAAGAAGCTATGTCGAATGAACTCTAGCCCCTCAGACGCTCCGCGCGTGATGGCTGCTACGGGCATTGCCAGGGCACCTTTGGCCCTGAGTATACCATGAAGGGTTTGTGCCAGTACGGGAGAGATCTCCTGGAGTAAGATCGCATGTATCTTCTCTCGCCAGGCATGACGGCACGCGAGCTCTACGACTTTTCTCTGCTCGCCGTCCAGTGCTTGAGCCTCGGCGGTGAGCTCCGGGCATCCATCGTTTGAGCAGTCGACGAGAGGGTGTTCCTGAGCGGTGTACGCCGGTGGACATACCATATGGGTGAAGGAGGGGGCAACGAGCGCCCCTTGCCAATCAATGATACCCTCCAATTTGCACGGGTTTGTGGCTTCGGTGACAAGGATGTTGCCTGCGTGCAAGTCTGGATGCCACAAGACGTAAGCTGACGTCCTGGGTGACATGTGAGGAACGAGGGTCTCATAATCCGTTATGAGGCGTCGGTACTCGTCACGGGCGGGTATAGGCTGCACGTCTAGGGAAGCGCGCGCACATGCAGCCAGCGCGTAGAGATACGAATGTTCGTCATACCCTACATGATAATGAGCGCAGCTCGACGACGAATGCCTCGAAAGACTTACAAGGGCCCCTATCGATATCCAAGCGTGCACGACCCGCTCTCCAGAACTCTCGATCTGTGGTCGGTCCGATGCAGAATCGTTGAGAGTTAGGGGTTGACGGGATGTCCGAGGCATAGAGAGGTCGGTCCCGGAGCTCCTCCGGAACGTCCTCCTTGTAGTATAGACTCCCGATCTGGGCAAAGCGTAGCTTTGCTAGTTTGAGTTCGAAAGGGAGGAGTTCATGGAGGATATCAATGTAAGGATCGTCCTCCACCAGGAGGTCCGTTTGGTCATGTCGGTAGAGCTGGACCCCGGGTATCCTGTCGTACATGATGTATTCTACTCCGACGGGAGTAGATTCTGCCCTAGAGCACCATGCACGCACGTGAGGCACAGGCATATGCAGCTCGGTTCGTAGGAAGTCTAGAGTTGCTACTTCACTTGCAGTGAGGTAGTGCTGTGGCCCGGCGACTGCGAACGGTATCTTGGCAATCA
This sequence comes from Fomitopsis schrenkii, assembly GCA_000344655.2. Taxonomy (NCBI): domain Eukaryota; kingdom Fungi; phylum Basidiomycota; class Agaricomycetes; order Polyporales; family Fomitopsidaceae; genus Fomitopsis; species Fomitopsis schrenkii. Next base: position 5,699 of record KE504162.1, read on the forward strand.
GCTCGGCATTGTTATCAAAACTGAGGGAGAACACGCGATTCAACGTGCCTACGAGAATGCGACACTCAGACCGTCAGATGCCACAGACTCGCCAAGTGAAAGAATTCTTACCATCCTGGACTTTCTTGAAAGACGAGCATTGCGTCGCACCTACTGAGCGCACGGCGACGTCTATAAAGGCGTCCACGTTGAAGGGTACGTATCGTACGGCACGCTCTGAAAGGTGTAAGTGTCTGTGAGGGATCGATATATACTATGATAGGATGACTGACGTTGTTCGTCGTTATACAGCCAGCGGTATTTTTGCACCGAAAACAACTGCTCCTCTGCATCTGCCATGTCACTACTTGTCAAACACTGTCGCGATAACCTAGTAGTACTGACTCGTAGCGGCGTCCATGGATAGCATGCGCCGAGAGTAATTGGGAAACGCCTTGAGTCCGCCGTAGCGTAGTGACCGTGACAACTGCTTTGACGATGCGAGCATTGGGAGCAATATCGTGCGAAGCGGACGACTTCGATGACGTCGACAGTAAGAGGATCACAGATCTGGCGGCATGATCTAGATCTAGATCAACGGCAGCCCGAAGATACAGAGCCTGTGCTATCGAGTCTCAAGGATGTTCTTCAAAAGCGGGGAATGCATACCAAGTTTCTCGCCCTCCTCGTCAACACTGGGAGGCAGAAGACGGCTGAGACGTTACAAGAGGCCATCGTGACTAATATCGTCAGACTACGTTGCAAATGGCGGCGCTCAGTTGTTTTACTAGTCGATGATGGGCCCAGAGAATCGGCAGGATGCAACAGAGCAAGGCCATCCATATCTACGGACAACCACTGACGTCGACAGCATCTAGTACGAGTTCTGGTCACCCGCACGTCCGATCTATCCTCCCCTGTAGCCAACGCCAGACTGCCCCTTGTGCGCCCTCATGCATCTCAGCTCCTAAACATCCTTCATCGACAAACCCGTATCGCTGCTGCTTCAGTCTCTCGCCCAACTCAACCAGCTGCCGCACCAGCTCTGGATCGACGGACGCTGGCAAGGTGAAAGTACAGGATAGTATAACGCCGTGCTTCGAATGGATGTCCGCGGTCTGAGGTCACGGCGTCACGTCATGTACGGCCTTTCGCGACACGACGGTCGAACTCACCAGCTCTCCCCAGGGAAACTCGTGAGTCAGCTTGTGCGAGAACTCCGGTGTCTGGCCAAATGCCCAGTCCCAGCTCTGCTGTCTTCTCAGTCTCGAAGTAATGACTTATGCAAAATGAGGCGCACCGGTAGTTCGGCTATGCCCCTCCGTATGTATTCAACACTCTTGACAACATCGTGTTCTTCGACTTTTTGGACCTGTGCACGAGACTACTGTTAGGAGAACAACCGAAGGGCCGAGTCTTTCACGTCACCCCTTCGTTAATACCATATTCCCTGCGAAATGCGGTAACGACAGCGTCCACGAATCGCTCGTGGGTCACATCCGGATTGAAGTGCTGGAGGTTGCGCACTGGCGAGCGCACGGACTCGACGCCCTTCGTCTTGATCCCTTCCTGCTACCTATCAGTACACGCGGTCCAACACGACCGCAGCGCTGAGCCCACTCGCCTCGTTCACGTGCAGCAAGTCCCCGAGCAAGTCCAGCCGCGTAGAGATGAGCATCGTGCCATGGTGGTACGCCCGGTTGTTCACAATCTTATACGCCGAGCCCGAGACGTATGCGCACGAACAAGCCCCCGTAAGCCCAAGCCCAAGCCACCCCGCTACGGAGCACGACGGAGTCTGGAACTCGACTTATCTTGTATTCGCCGACGCAGACGTCATTCCGGTCGTTCACGCGCGCATCGATGCCGAGGGCACGCACCGCACCGAGGACGACCTGCGCAGTAGCGTGCCTGTCGAAGGACGTGCGCGGGAGATGGATCGAGAAGTTGGTGTTCCCGAGGTCCTGCACCCCACAGCACATCGTCACAACGCTAGCGCTGAGCAAAAGTGCCTAGAAGAGAACGTACGTGGTACACTGTCCCGCCTCCACTCCGCCTCCGGATCCACGGCACGCCCGTGCGGCGCGACGCCTCCATATTCACCTCCTTCCACGGGTTCTGGTTCCGTCCGATCACGACGCACGGCTCATCGCGGTAGAGCAGCAGCAGCGGCTCCTTCGGCGGCTTGTGTCTGAAGAGCCTTCAGTCAAGCATACGCGCATACGTCCCCCCGCCTGTGCGGCGAGGACTCACCAGTCTTCGAGGGTCAGGTTGAAGTACGGGTTGGTCGAGTTCGAGACGTAGATCGAATGGTGCGGACTTATTGTATCGTCAGTAGATAGGCTACGAGAGCGTAGGACGCAAATTGGGCCATATCTAGCACGAGGACCCAGCGTGGACGACAGCAGTGAACATGACCTCCAGTGGGGGTGGGAGGGCAGACGTTGCATAGCGTGATATCTCCAACCTAGCCAGGTGCTGCCACCGCGAAGCCAGGAAGTCCAAATCGGAAACAGAGCGGTCGCCTCGGTGTGCTGGACGCGGGGCTACACGATCACGTGATAGACGCGCACGCGTCGATAGCAACGATCCTACCAGCAGCGACATGTACAGGCGACTCTAGGTACCGCCGGGCCCGCCAGAGCCAGGCGCGCGCAACTGACAACTCTCAAACTCAACGTAGTAATATTCCAAAACCGAGCTACAGACAGCGCCATTCGATCCGCACGACAAAGCGATACTAAACAATTCAACATACAACAATATGATAGAACCTCCACCCTCTCAATCTTCGGCCAATAGTACGACACTTACAACCAATGTATCATGCGCTAATCTTCAACTTCTCCAGACTCGCCTCGAGCGGGTCAAACTTGCCCTTGATGATCTCCGCGCCCTGCTCCGCAATGGCATATACAGTCGCTACAGGGGTCATCATCAGTCCGCTGCATCCCTATCAATCAAGGAGGTGCCGAGCTCACACATGGGGTGTGCAGCGAACTGCAGCGGAACGACGGACAGGTCAACGACCCGGATGTTGTTCGTGCCGTACACCTTGAGCTCAGGGTCGACGACGCCATTGTGCTCCTTCGGGAGCATCGAGCACGACGAAGAGGTATCTAAGGGCAAATTAGGCTCAAGGATCGCGCACAGTGGTAGTCGAGGCACTCACGCCAGGTCGTGCTCAGACACTTCTTGATCCAGTCACGGATCTGCGCGTCGTCCTTGACCTCAGGCCCAGGGTTCGTTTCATTCACTGCAAACGCGAGTCGCGACGTCAGCCCGCGCCTCCTACGCCAGAAGCACAAGGACGCACCGATCATATCCTTCAGGGGCGAAACCTCTGCGAGTTTCCTGGTATACTTGACGGTCTCGGAGAACATCTCCAGATCGATCTCCTGCTCGAAGTAGCGGGGGTCGAGCTCAGGTTCCTTGTGAGGGTCTGACGACGTGGAGTGCTGAAATACCATTCCATAATAGGTCACTACTCCGTCTCATGAGTCATACTAGTGACACTCACGATCGTCCCCCGGGAGAAGAAGTGGTTCATCGCAGCAAGGATCGTCAGGTAGCTCTTGCCCTCCTTCGGCGGGTTGGGCCCAGACAAGAACGCTGGGATACAGATTATCTCGCAGCCCGGCGCGCCACGCTTGATGCGGTCCAACTGAATGTTGTACTGCTCCAGTAGCCCGGGCGGGAGCTTGTCTTTGTTCGCTTCGATCTTCCCTTTCGTCTTCTCGTAGATCGAGTCCGCGAGGGGCGTGAGTTGTTGCAGGGAGGTGAACGCGAAGCCGATAATGCCTCGTGTGTACAGGCCCTCTCCGAGCGCGCTGAAAAATTCATGTGAATAGTTGTAGGCGTGGAGGGACAGGAGGGAATAACGCACTGGAGGTCCAGGTGCTTGGCATTCTGGGCGGCATCGCGAAGAAGGTCCATTGTCTCAAAGTCCAGGTCTTCCTTGAGCTCTACAACGCCGGGTCAGCAACTCTGTTTGAGGCACTTCACAGATACAGCGCACCCCAGCTGGTGCCAATGAACAAATGTTCCTGAACGTTCTCGCCGACTCCAGGTAAATCAATCTTCAACGGCACACCGATCTTCTCAAGCACATCTTCGCGGCCAATACCAGACAATTCAAGGATGTGGGGAGACTTCAATGCACTAGTTTCAAAGCTATCAGATGGGCACCACATCCCACAAACCGGGACTACTTACCCGGCGGTCAAGCAGACGTCCTTCTGGACATTGACGGTATGGATCTTGCCGTCGTATTCAAACTCAACGCTGATAGCACTGAGTTTGCAGTTGGCAGATGGCTGAGTATTGATGCGATGCGCCGTTGCATTGATCAAAACCTTGAGGTTGGGTCTATCCTTGTTGGGAACGTAGAAAGCCTGCAGAGATCGTCGATGGGGGCACTGTCGTTCTTTTGAGCTTCGCACGTACGGTAGTCGCATACGAGCGTGTATGCGTAATTGGGTCGTAGGTGTTCGGGGTTAGGAAGAAGCCCTTGGGCTAGAGGTAGTGTATGAATAGTGAATCGACTATCCTTCACGCCCGGACTTACGTCGCCACTGAGCTAGACGCCAGTTAGCTTGTTACCTTCCGGGAGGCTTTGAGAAACATACCGGGAGTGGTGCTTTTCGCAGGCCCGCGTTGCGCCAGGTCTAATTACATTTGATCAGGCTGTCCTTGCTGGTCTACTATGGCCTATGCGCACCTCAATCATCTTACTCTCAAGAGCGTCGATCTTGCCGGGATACGTCAATGTCAGAGGGCCTGTACGAAACATTGATCCAGCACTGAATGCAGGCACGGCAGACAACAAACAGACCGTCCCGGCCGATCTTCCATGAGTCAAAGTTCATGTCGTTGCGCTTCTGCACTTCCGGGCTGGGAGGGATGAAGCTACGGGAGGCCATCAACAGGCTTTCCCTAATCACTCGTCACACTCGAAGCAGGCATACCCTTCTGTCTTCGCGACGTGGCGCTCATAATTGTTCCAGTTCCAGCCGGGGTTACCAAGCTTTTCGAATTCTGCAGGTCGAGTCAGCTAATGCCAGGAGGCCAGAAAGCATAAGCAGTTCACCGTCGATCTCCTCTTTGGGAGGCTTCGTCCAGCACATGAAGTTGATGCTAGAACTTCCGCCAAGGCCCTTCCCTCTGCGCTACATGTCAGGAAGCTGGAAATCTCCCGGGAACTCAATTCTCAACCTGAACCAGAAGTAGTCTGCATCGCCCAGTTCCTTCTGCTTGGTCTGTGGGAATTGCGTTAGTTATTGCGGGGTATGAGGTCAGCGGCCTACCGTCTTGTAGGGCCAAGTCCAGTCCGTGTTGGTGAAGTGGCTCCCCCATGATGCGGGACGGACTACACCGCGTCAAATTCATGGAAGCAGGGGGTGATCGTCGCTGCACTCACGGATGCCGGGCTCGTCAAGGTTGGCGCCTCCGGCCTCAAGGACGAGGACAGAGACATCGGGGTGCTCAGACAGTCGGGCGGCCAACGTCAAGCCAGCTGTACCTCCGCCTGTAGACACGCGTGAGCAGCGGTCGGTCTTAAATGAGGAGGTGGCCTACCGACGACGACATAATCAAAAAATTTGTTGGACACCTGGTCGATGGTAGCGGTCATGGCGCAGCGGCGTATTCAATATTCTGGGGGAGGGCAAAAGGGGGAATTGGGGGTGCCGTGCAGGGGCATGGACTAAATACGAGCGCGTGGGGAGGCATCCCTTGGACGAAAACGGAAGCAACCTGCGTGAACCCGTCGAGCTTTCGGGGTGCCCACATCGAAGATTGACCCCGCATCTGGGTAACGATATGCCCGCCGCCAGCACTTGGCACGACTTCTTCGACACGATCCCCGTCACGCAGCCCGCTCTTGCGGAGACGCAGAGCTTAATCGAGACAAGCACAACAACAACGCACGGCTACGCGAGCCTCGCAGCCCGGGAGCCCCGCGTTCGCGGCCGCATTCGTTCCAACGTGCCCGTCATTTATCATCTGGGCGTGCGGGTACACGCTCGGGTGCGTGGCCGTGGCCCAACGGACGCCTGTGGACAGAGCATGTGAGTACCGACTAGGACCAAAGCGACGCCACCAACGAACGTTGCACCAGCCGCGGACTTGAAGTTGTCAGCAGCGATGGCGTGAAAAGGGACAGAGCCTGGCTTGCGTTGCGCTAAGACCGCCGAGGGACGGTGATGGAAGCATCCATTGGAACATGGCGCGTCGAGAAAGCGCATCCAATGTCCAACTGCCCTCGATCGTCGTCGTCGTCCATTTGGCAGGCCCCGTTGATGGGACTCTCCCCCAAAGGCGATGCACTCACCATCACTGGCAGCCGCCGAGCGTGCCACACCAACGCTGTAAAAAGTGGCAATTCAGATTCAATGCAATACGTCCTCTATATATTATATTTGTACATGCCATGAATAATGCAGGAAACGTCTCAACCGATGCAATGCAATGCAACAATTCGTCAAAATGATACGCGCGTCGTGCTGGTGCTGGTGCTTTCAAGTTCCGTCAGTCAGAGAATGAAGTTCGTCGTCGTCAGAAGCTGCAGAGGAGTCGGGAACATCCTGAAGCGAACATGGGCAACCTTGATCCCAACTGTCGATCCGTGAATCCGCTTACGACAGTCCGCAAATGCAATGGTGCGCGTGGCGTCGTCGTGCGGTCGCACCGGCGCCTACCGCCGACCACGAACCGATGTCTGCGAGTTCGTCCTCGTCGCGATGTCGCTACCCGTCGCGTTGGCAGCACCAGTCTTCCGCGGTCGGAGAGTCCGGTCGCTGTCCTCTCGCCGAGTCTTGGGCCGCACGGTCTGCTTTCGTTTACGCCCAGTCTCCGCCACGCCAGGGTCGCTCAGCTCGCCGTCCGTCGCCTCCGCGCCCTCGCCCTCACTCTCGAGCTCGTCGCGCGTCCGCATGCGCGTCTGCAGCTGCACCGCCGTCGGCCGCGCACCCGCCGCCTTTGCCTTCTTCACGCGCTCCGGCTGCGGCTGCTGCCCCGGCTTCCTGCTCTTCGGCTCGCGCTTCGCGATTGTGGGTCCAGCGGGATCGCGATTCGCGGTCCCACCAGAGGAGTGGGTGCGCTGGGCCGCGACGGGCATGATTCGCCCCTTGCGCCCGGCGATCGAGGACGTGTCTGATGGCGCGATGCTGCTCTGGCGGGAAGATGCCTGCGAGGCCACGGAGTTCGTGCGCAGGGACGAGCCGTTGTCTGTCGTGCTCAGCTTCGTGGACGTACTCGCGAGGCTCTCGTCAGAAAGGTTCGCGCCGCCACCGTAGATGTTCTTCCTCGCCCTGATCGTCCCGTCCTGCGTCTTCGGGCGCACGCGCATCCGCCGCGGCGTCCGGAGGGACATCCCAAAGTCGTCCTCTGACTCGCCCTCCTGGCTGTCCGAGTCGTCGATGCTCACGTCCTCGTCGCCGTGCGCGTCGGTGTCCATATCGTCTGAGAAGACCTCCTTGCCGTGAACCCCGTTCGGTGCGTGGTCGTCGCTCAAGTCGCCGGCGAAGTCGGGATTCGTGAACTCACGCGGTAAGGGGCGCGACGTCTGAAAACCCCGCCGGACGGTAGCGCCGCCCTCTTCCTCGTCACTGTCTCCACTCTCCTCTGCGATCCTAGCGAACTGGGGTGCCCGCAGAGGTACAGGGGCCACGAGACCTCCCGGTAATGAGGGCGAAGTGGTCTGTAGCGGCGTCGGAGGGTACGCCGCCGGGAAGTCAGGGTACTGTCTCCACTCCGCTTCTGCAGCAGCGATCTCTGCCTGCACGGCTGCAAAGGGTGGAGGCGAGTCGGCAGGAGGCGTGGGCAAGCCGGACTGGCCACGCTCGGTGTAGGCGGACGCGGGCGGGACCCACCGCTCGTACGGGGGCGGGGGCGGCTGAGCACTCTGGGAGGGCTCGCGGTATATGCGGGATGCCCGGGAGGTGCGTGCAGCCGGTGGGGCGTTCGCGTTTGCGGTGATGGGCACGAATGCCGATTTGGCGGAGGGACGCTGCGTTTTGGCGGGGGCGCGTTGAGAGTTTGCGGAAGTGCGTTGGGAGGCAGCACTACGGATCGAGGATGTGCTCGAGGTGGAGCTGCCTTTCCGTTTGGCGGCTGGCCGCGCGCCGTTAGTGGGCTGGCGGAGGAACTGCGGCACAACGTCTTCGGGCTTCTGTGCAGCACTCTTCTCTTCGGGCCCATCTTCCTCAGCCGTGTCTGCTTGTCCGTTTGTCCAACTGTCCCACTGGTCGCGGACCCGGCGTACGGGGATGCTTGCAGCAAGGAATATGAAATCACCGAACATGGAGCCACCGTCAAGAAGCATATCGAGGGTATAGGTGTAGGGCTTGATCATTGGGCGGAGCACGTGTAGAAAGATGGGTTCGGCGCCCTGCAATGGTTCGAACGCAATCGTTCCTTCAGACGGATATCTGTGTGGCGGCACGCGAGCACACATACCTTAGCCCTGCTCATGAGAAAGAACAATATTATGAGAGACTTGATCTCGTCGTAGAAAGGGATGAAGACTCGTATGATCCCGTCCACGGTACGCTCATACACCGTCAAACAGCACTACCTCAGATGTCAGCCTGCATAGCATCATCACTAGGCTAGGTGAAAGGGACCCACCCAGCAGAGCCATACCGCCATACAGCCTTTCATGGCGCGTTTACGCTGGCTGAGGGCACGCAGGCTAGGTTGTCCATTATTCCGCGATGACGGTGGGGCGGGCCTGAGGGTCTTGAAGGTCTCGAAAACGTTCGAGAGGACGTACGCCAGACGAAGGATGGGCACGATCAGAGGCATTGTAACCGCCTTTCTCGCCTGTCGAGTATGTAAGCACCTAAGCGAGAAGCTCGCAGGTCCCGGATTCCGTGAAGCCTGGCGGCGATCGATTGGCGTGCGGGGTAAAGCAGGAAAGATTGAACGGGACGCGGGGCGCAGGCTCGCAACGAGCGTGTTTCGAGGACAGCAGTGGCCTCAGAACGGATTCGAGCGTCGAAGCGAGCACTTATGGTCAGGAGCCCAGAGTTATATATCAAACAAGCATCAAGCAGAGGCGTGCAGGGCGTCGTTGACAAGGGTCCTTCGAGGGCGGCTGGCGGCCGTTCACGTCCACGGTTCAGTTGCCTTGCATGGCGCGCCGCGCGATGTCAACGAGGCGCGTCTGGTCGGCTTACGTAACGCGCGTGTACCGCCGCTCAGCCACCGCTCGACATCACTCGACCTGAGTGTGTTGTCCCTTGCCTCTAACCACCATGCCCAAAATCCGGACGACTCGCACGAAGAAGCCGCCAGAAGGCTACGAGGACATTGAAAGCGTGCGTAACTGGCTCAGACTTTTCGTCCGCCATTGAGTGCCGCTCGCCCTGCTGCGAGTCGGAGCACGGTGAAGAGAGCGGGCATGCGCTGACCATACGCCCTGCCCATTAGATCCTCGATGACTACGCCAAGAAGATGCGCGACGCCGAGAACGAGTCGCACGAGGGCAAGCGCAAGGCGGAGTCGCTCTGGCCCATTATGCGGATATCCCACACCCGCTCGCGCTACATCTACGAGCTCTACTACAAGCGCGAGGCGATCAGCCGGGAACTGTATGACTGGCTGCTGAAGGAGGGATACGCGGACGCGAAGTGAGTGCGCCCACCTTCTGCGCTCTGTTGTCTGCGCAACGTGAGAGGGGGTGCTGACGACGCTGGTGCCGTGCAGCCTCATTGCGAAGTGGAAGAAGGCTGGGTATGAGAAGCTCTGTTGCATACGGTGCATCCAGACGAGGGTGAGCATGCCAGCATGCTGGAACTGTGTTGACAGCCCTGATTCGCACTCTCCTTGCTCAGGACATGAACTACCAAGGTTCGACATGCATATGCCGAGTGCCGAAGGCACAGCTCAGGAAGGGCACGGTTGTGGAGTGTGTGCACTGCGGTGCGTACCTTCTCTCCCAAATCCTGTTTTGATATAGCTTATCCACGGGTGTCTAGGATGCCGCGGGTGTAGCTCAGATTCATGATGCAGCCACCAGATATCCAAAGAACGTGTCCAGAGACCAGGCGAGTGGCAAGACACGGCTGGTGACATTCCTATTTACTCTAGCTATAGGGTTCGGCTCGTGTACCACTATCCACCATATCTTCTTGACAGAGGGACTCATCGCGTGGCATGTCAATTTCCTAGCGGGTACTAACGTTGCGCCACGAGGAGTGCCAGGCGTCGAACGCTGAGTAACCGAGGGTTCTTGCCAGGGCACTCGCAACTCTCTTAGGGAGTCCTGCTCCCTACAATAACAACATCTTGGAATAGTTTTATTCGATGCCAGCTGCTGGTTCCCGTCTTCGGAACCCTCCTCCCGTGCATCGTTGTATGTGCACAGACCCGAGTGGGGCTGCTAGTTCCCGTGCACCTCCCTTGAAAGAACGACAATGCACAACACTGCTGCAACACTGCTGACTGGCGCTTCCTTTCCGTGGCGCTGATGTGCAAAACTTACTATCGCTGACCGGATGACTATTGGCGTCTTCGATTCGGGAGGTGTCACCGCTCCTTTGCGCGTACCGCTCTGAACTTACGTGACCGAGGCCTCTAGAACCTTGGACTTAGTCAGTAAGCCTATACATAACTCATGCAGTCTTCAGTGACGCACGGCCAAGTGGGCGTGTCGCGCTCGAAGACCAGTAGAAGACTGCCTTGCTCATTTCAGCGACTATCGAGGCGCTTGAACATTCGGTACATGTTCCGGCCACCCTCCGGACTGAAGCTTTGAAGCGTCAAGATAGACTAGCTCGATGATTTGCCTCATTCGTAATCCGCCGGGGCACGGCGAACTGATAGAATGCTCTGGTAACAACCCTCGTGCGCTCCCTCCTCACTGTTTCGTAGGTAGTACTGTCATTTCCAGCATGAAAATCGCGCCGCGAGAAAGCACAAGGTAACCAACCTGAACAACGTTGCAGCGGGTGGAGACGTAGGTCGTGGCGTGGCCAGAAGACTTCGTGCGTACAACAACCCGTCGAGAATCACGATCACATGATCGCGTCGGACAACGAGTCCTTGTACCAATTTGGCAACCGCCTTATACGATGTCGGCCTCGAAACCAACACAGGATTCTGTCTTCTGAATGGTCTTAAACCTTTCGTTCACGAGTGACTAGGTTGAGCTCCCGCTCAAGTCCTCGCTCCTCCCCTCAAGGTGAGTTGCCTATACGCCTGGTAGCCACAACATGCCTCAATGGCAGCGCGACATCTTCGACGCGTGCTTGGGTCGACCTCTCTTCCTTTTCCACGAAGAGTATTGAATTCTTTTCGTGCAGAACATCACCGAAAGTCCGAATTGAGCCCACCCTGACCGAGATCTACAATGCCGGCTCGTAGGTCTCCTCAGTGCCGTACGTGCGGCGAGCCCATGGCCGGACACAAGCGTCCGCATGGCTTCCCGATCTGCCCTGAGCAGGAAGACGCTCAGGCTGCTCCAGGACCAATCCTCCAAAGAGGTGCCACTATCATTGGACGTCATGGCTTCGCGCCGGAGCCTGGCGTTAGGTTGCCGCTGAACGGACACTGGCGTAACCCTTACTGGGTCGAGCCCGCCCCCAGAATCGAGGACGATCGCAGCAGCCACTCCTCGTGGGTTCCCACCGACATCGACGGAGAGTCAGCTGAAGAAGAGTCACAGGGCGGCAGCGAAGGCAGAGTTCTCGCCGAGTTGAACGACGACGGCGATGACGCTCGTTCCACCTCATCCACGGCGTCCAGCGTCTCGACTACCTTGACCCAGCTGATGGGCAACAGCATCGCATTAGCCAGCGTGTGGAGCACGCCCACACGAGACATCCCTGCCATTGGTCAAGCCGCAGCCAAAGCTGGCGTGAGCTTCGGCGTCGTTTCCGCCTCCAAGTATCGGCGAGGCCGGGCACTCAAACGAGAGGGCTCACGCAACGACGCGGATGCCTTGGAGCGCCAGAACTCCCTGTGGGTAGTCATGGGCCAGGACAAGCTGGCAGTGGAACGGATGATCGCGAAGGCCGAGGGAGGCGCGGAGGGTCAGGAGGACGAAGAACAGGACCCATGCACCTCCGGCTTAGTAGGTGCCTACCCAATCCATTACTCTTATCTGAGGCCGACCTTCCTGGACGTTCTAATTGCGGGCGCAGTGGGCGGTTTCGTCGTGTTCTATGCTTTGGCGGTGTTTTGACTCAGGAGGTGATCTCTGTGCGGAGGAAGCGCGAAGCCTATATGCCCCTTATGCAATCATACTGTATGCACTCATCTTTTTTGTCAATCTATGCTTCATATGTACTTCGGTTCTGGGAGGCACGGCGGCCGCGGACGGTGGTCCCCCTGCTTCTTCCAAGGTATAAAGGTTCGTTACACTCGGCATAGAATATTCGGAACAATCCTCCAACACCATGACGTACCTACTCAAGGGTGGCATCGTCGCTACTTTCACCAAAGGCAGCAACAACCCCTCTGTCTATCCTGCAGATGTCCTCGTCAAACACTCGCTCATTGCACAGATTGGGCCAGACCTCGTCGCAGACTCGGACGTTGAAGTCGTTGACTGCAGTGGCAAATGGGTCACACCTGGAATGGTCGATACACACCGGTAAGGGTTTGTCGCCTCCTTTGGCTGTCGCGTGCTCAACCTTCTTCGTCAGGCACATCTTCATGACAGTGCTGCGGGGCGAACAGTGCGAGTACGTGTCTTCTTCAGTCCCGTGGCGGGGAATCTCTCTTGATGCCTTGGACAGCTGGCTATTGTCGGAGTACCTCGTGAAAATGTCTATGTCAGTGATTGACACATCGACACTGCGTCGGCAGAACTTACCTTGCATCCGTGCCTAGGTTTCTACAGTCTCGTCTTACGGCAGAAGAAGTTCGGATTGGCCAGTTGTCAGGGTGCCTCGATGCGCTTCATTCCGGCGTAACAACTCTCCTGGACCACTTTCACGCCGCGACGACACCTGAGCACGCCGAGGCTTGTCTCGAGGCGACCATACAATCGGGGGCCAGGGTCATCTGGTGCCCAGCACGGCAAAGTGGCCCCACGCAACTGTTCCCAACGGTCGAATATGGGAACGAGGAAGAGACCTGTAAGTGGCAAATGGAGAAGCTGATGGAATGGGGGACGAAGGACGGCGGAAAGCTCAGCCCCGATGGGCGAGTGACCCTGGGTTTCGCGTCAGTAGTACCGACCCTGAAGCCTCCACCAAACTCACCTTCAGCGTCTGAACGTAGGTACGACCTCATAGAGGCAGGCCCTATCAGCGCGCACAAAGCGGCGCTGCAATATGCTCGCGAAAATAATGTCACCATTATCACGGCGCACATCGTGAAAGGTCAGCAGGCTACCCAATGGCTCCGACGAGGGTTGACGCTGACCGCTTCTTCCATAGGTCCGCGCATCATCACCTGGCGCGATGCTGGTCTGCTAGGACCCGACGTAGTCTTCTCGCATTGCAACTGCCTCTACGACCGTACGGATACTGATGACGAGATGTGGGAAGCCATGAAGGAGAACGAGTGCGCGATAGCTTCCACTCCTGTGGATGAGCTCGGCATGGCGCACGGGAATCCGGTCGCTATAGAAGCCGTACAACGAGGGGTCAAATGTGGCTTGGGCGTAGTACGTATGCTCGGACGCCTACCGTGAACCTCTCGCTAATGCTTGCAACCAAACAGGACTGCTTATCTGTCAACGGCGGCGACATATTCTCCCAGATGCGGATGGCGCTGCAATTCGCAAGAGGTCCGCACCCTTTCTCTTTGCTCCCGCGAGCGGGCCGGAACAGACTCTGACCACACGAGCAGGGCGCGGGCACGAACAAATCGAACAGGAGGGCCAAGCGGGGCCGAAGTGCAACAAGCACCTCTGCGCTGACGTGTTTCGCCTTGCGACCTTAGGTGGGGCGGAGGCACTGAACCTTGGTGACCAGATCGGGTCCATCGAGGTGGGAAAGAAAGCCGACATAGTGGTGTTCGACACGGACTCCGCGAACCTCGCTGGGATCGACGATCCCATCTCTGGCATAACCTTCCATGCGACCAATGCGGACGTTGAGCTCGTGATGGTCAATGGTGAGATCGTCAAGCGGGATGGGAAGCTCACGAAGGTACCATGGGGTCCTGTTGCGCGGGAGCTTAAGCAGAAGGCGCGTGAGGTACGCGAACGGTTCCCGCGAGAGAAGTTGGAGGAGGTATGGAACCAGTGGTACGAAGCTTGCGGAGCGCCAAGGTTGTGATCAGGTTGCCAGTCGGTCTCCTCTTCCGCCATGTCTTTGTAATACCAGGGAGCACTCATGCCACCGGTTGCCGCGGTTGTCGTACGTCTGAATATTTGGTGAAAGCGACGAGGCTCGTAGGTCAGGTCTATTGATGCAGTATACTACCTAAGCGTCAATGCAGTCGTAAGCTCTGCCGCCGTTCATGAACCCAACCTCACCGCGACCGAATTGCTTCAGCTCAAGGTCAGGTTAGTCTTCGGCTCCGCAACTGCATTAGAGTCCTGCCGAACAGAAGTCGATGCAGTGGCAATGGCGCAAGGCACCAACCAACCACGAGGTCAAGCTGTTTCCATGAGCTGGGAGCCTAGCCAGAACTTCTAGCGACATACATCGCTGAGAATTGATGTCGGGCGGCCGCCGGTCTGCTTCCAGACAGGGAGGCGCGACAATAGCGAGGATGAGCCGGGTTGGTATGTAGCATCGACCCATTCTCCGCTTTTCCCAAACTGACTGTAAAATCTTATTAGCACGTGTTCCAAGCGAATGGGACACCAGAACGTCACCGTCTAGCACACGTATGAAGGTAAATGTCATGAGCAATCAGCACTGTAGCAGTCTCTACATTGCCCTGACGTCATATTCCCAAGCACAAACGCTACGGACAAGTCGGCTACTTCGGTCGACCCACCAACACCATCCCATCGTCTTCCTCAGTCTCAGTGCCATTATCGCTACCCGACCGTCGGCTCAGGGCAGGCGATGAACCAGTGTCTTCGGATGCCTCTGTCGACGCCCTGCTCTCCGAACGTGACGGGATCTGCGGGAGAGACTCGACGGCCTGCTCGGGCTCAGGCCCTGCAGGAAGCGCAGAAATTGCTTGCGCAGAAACTATGTCACGAGGTGGCTCATTATTAGGCGTGTCGGAAGGGATTGGGGAAGGCTTCGAATCTGCAGCGACAGGAACGGAGATCTCACGCAACGCGGCGACCATCTGATCGCGGACGCGTGCAGCGAGGTCTGGTATATCCGCAACAGTCAACCCCTCAGTCGGTATTGGTGCGAGAACTACAGAAATGTTCTTCAGCCGGAGTATACGGGGGAGCTGCGCAACACTTGCCTCGGATTTTAAGCGTCCCGCTCTCGAATACGTTCTTCCTGTATAGCCTCCAGTAGTTCTCGCATACGACGGGGACGATGGGCACGCCGGCCTCGACAGCGATGTGGAATGCGCCCTTCTTTAGTGGCAGCATGTCGTGGTGCTCGCGCATCGACCGCGTGCCCTCCGGGAAGAGCCACAGAGCCATGCGCTGCGCCTTCATGGTCTCGCCCGCAGCCATGAGCGAGCGCACGGCGTTCGCGCTGTTCCCACGATCGATCCAGACGACCCCAGACAGCGACATGAATTGCCCAAGCAGAGGGGTCCACTGCAGCTCCTTCTTCGCCACGATGGCCGCACTGCGGGGGAATATCCTGAATTAATCGAATATGGCCTCAGCGCGATGGGATCTGATCGTGAGGCAGCTTCACGCACCTGCCGAGATAGAGGATGTCGAGCATGCTCTGGTGGTTGCCGATGAGGACGGCAGGCTTGGTCTCGAGATGTTCCCCACCCTCGACCACGAGCCGGATGTCCAGCGCGCGGCTGGCGAGCATGTAGAACGTGCGGGCCACCACGAAGAAAACGTCGAGCTTGCGGCCAACTATTGACATGCCCACCGCACAGACGACGCCCCATGCTGAGCACACGCCAAGCGTCGATAAGTAGACTGCGAGACGGACGTAGTATCGCGCGACCGGGGACGATTTTGACAGCGTATGCAGCGCAAAGACGGGCAGAGAGACATAGGCGAGCGGCTTAACAAGCCCGGAGAGGAAGGACATCGTGCTCGCGGTCGGCGACGGCGAGCGGGTCGTGGTAGATGAGAAAGATGAGAGAGGACGGCCGCGCACGTTGCGCGGACCGACGCAGGCGCAGGCGTCGACGCTTGCGGCAGCACGCTGAAATCACAGGCGGAGTTCCAAGCCACGTTACGCCCAAGATTATCCGGTGCCACACCGCCGCCATGGCCTCCAACGCCCAGGCTCCCGAGCAAGGTTTTTCTGCGAGCAACAAACCAGTCGGTGAGTTCTTTGAGATTCCTCTGAGGTGCTGCAGGCCTTGTATCGCTGACGAGATGGCAAGGCAAGACTGCTACGGCTCGGTACCTGAGCAGCACGAGCGCGTCCAGCTCCCGGGCTGCCACCGCTAGTGGCACACCAAGTGCATCGTCTTCCAAGGCGAAAACCCCACCTAATTCGCGACCAGAAAAGCCGACCCCCCGGAGTACTGCCAAGGGTGCATCTGTTCTGAGGCCATCCAAGTCTGCTAGCCATGTCACTGGGTTGGCACCGACACGGGCTTCTGGACTGAAGACCTCCGGCAGCGTCAACAAGATTCTCGCGGCGAGTTCTAGCACCCCTGCACTCGACAGGAGGGCGACGCCTAAGGAGCAGGTCAGTCAATGCATTGCTAACGCATCCGCTCAATACTAACTACAACAGCGTCCGACGCCTGCCGATACAGCGACGCGCGACTGTCAAGATCCTCTGACACCACTTGACGCGCTACAGCAAGCGGCTCAAACTCAGTCATGGCTATACATGTCGGCGTCGCTGGAGAACTCATATGCCGCATCTCAGCGTTCGGCGGCCGCAGCATTGGAAGAGCGACGCGCCGAACTCTCTGCGCAGGAGGCAAATATCGCCGACGCGCGGGTCCGCTTCGATGCAGAGCGACTGGTCAGCTTCTACGATGAGCTCTTGGCACCTCAGGTACATTCTCGCCTCGCGGGAGACCGTGTCATCTAAATTGACGATATCGAAAATAGGTGGCCGACGCGATTGCATCTTTGGTGCAAGGCTTTCTGGCGCACGAAGAAGCTTGCTCGCGGACTCTGGCTGAAGCACTGGAGCTCGCCGAAAGACCGGCCAATGAAAGGTTGCGAATTACGCAGTTCAACGATGTATTGAATGAACTTGGTGAGCGTATTCATAGCCAGGCACTCTGGCGAGCTTCTGAATGGCAGCTGTGGCCGATAGATCAACTTCTTGAAGAAGCCGGTCAATTGGAGTCTTCGATTACTGCTATCTCCCCCAGACAGGCCGAGTGCATTGTACAACTGAGTGATCGGCCGGAGCAAGGCAGTCGACTCATTGCAACCCTGTCTGCTTTGTTGCCCGTGTTACGAACACGCGCTGCAAACCTGGAATGCGCTCGGGCTGTCACTCAGTCTGGTAAGGCCATTCTACGTCTAGTCATGAAAACACAAAGCCTGCATAACGCTGTATAAACCTCTTGTGAAGAACGAGTCATTTGTAAAGCATCCCATGTTTCCTGGACGATGAAATGCTCAAATTCTAGTCATTGCATGTATCTTATTACCAACGCTAATAATGCTTGGGACGTCGTGGTTTGCGCGCGATCCTGCTTCATATATCGGCTTATCTGAGCTCATGCTACAACATAAGTATTCTGTTTGTTCTGATTGAGTGTCATGGGGGTCTTCGTGAGCGCGTCGCATAGTAAAACCCTAACCCCGAGCTGCAGGTAAACCCTATCGTAGAACCGTGGTCCATAGGCGCGGAAGTGGAGGCTAGTTTTCGTGCAAACGGACTTGATGAGTGCGAGCATCAGTGACCCCTTCCTCCTGGCATCCTACTCTCTGCCTTCCCTCCCAGGGAGAGCATCATTCAAATCCAGCGCGTCAAAAGCTTCGCACGTTCTGGTCGACAGTCAGTACGCCTCGACCAGCGACAAGGCAAATAGTTTCGTCTCGCTCGCGGTTCAGGGAGACGGAGTACATGTTCTCGACGTAAGTTCCCATACTACATCCTATGGTCCAGAGTAGCATGGGATCCTAGTTCAAACTCGCCGCCTTGCATACTTCTGTGCTGAGTACTTCTCCAGCTCTCGACATTACATCCCGCTACCTCCCATACTCTCGGCCCGAACACTAGATTCGCATGTCCGCCGGCAAGTCGGACGAGCAAGAGGAATGGCGTTCAGACATGCACAACATACGGAGTCATAGACTCCTCGCCTGACATCGAAGAGGACCACAGAGGACGGGCTGTATGGTGGTGGGAAGAGTCCTTGTCCGGAGGGGTCATGACGGCTGATGCTCAGAGGAAGAGACAATCCGCACTGGTGTGCATCATTGTCTCCGTAGACGTTCGCTTGTTCTTACTCGCGCTTTCATAGGTCTCGCATCGCATCACGCATATATGCGCACCTGAGGACCTCCCTGAATATTTGCTCCTCGTTGGACCTAATGGTCGAATAACCATCACGGACGCAGAGCTCACCGTCTACTCATCCATCGATGCAGAGAGCGAAGAAGCAATCATCGTTCGGCACTTCGTCTTCCCTCTGCATGCCTGTGGCTTCATTTCAAGCCAGCTCGGCGGTGTCGTCTCGATATCCGTCTTAAAGCGAGGCACAAATGTCATAATAGCAGTCTCAACAGTGAATACAGGCGGTCAAATCCAGTCTCTCGGCCGTTGTACAATCCCTGAAAAGCTGGTATGTAACACTCTTCAACTGAAGAACCTCACACTTAAGTGATATTTTTCTGCGTAGGACATAGCTGATGCCTCGATCAGCTCAAGCGGGTGTCTCACCGTCATGAGTATGCAACCAGTCGAAGCTTATACACACGTACTGACACACTTGTACGTAGGTCGGTCCGGCGTATGGTCCTCTTATAGTCTCTCAGCCACGCCTACCCTTACCGCCTCACCTCTGTGCTCTCCTGTTTCCCTGAACTCCCTCTCCTTCATTTCGCCTACGGGTCACCCTATCCCACACTGCTCCGAGATCAGCATCCTTGCACTCACCTCCTCGCATGTCCTCCTCGCCGGCATGCCCCACGGTGAACCCGAGATAGTCCTCCTCATCTGGGACATGCAATACGGTATCGCGCTCGCCGAGCACCGCTTCCACTGCCCGTCACACCTCCACCATGGCCAACAACGCGGGGTGGCTATTGAGCTCGTTGTGTCCGGGAGCACCGATCAGGCATTGCTTATATTGCACCCTGCTACCGGCAAGCACGAACAGACGCGCGCGACGAGCGTGCTCGTCGTCCCCTACGTCGTCCCCAAGATCTCGACCATCGCGAACGCACTGGGCCGTGCGGCTGCAAGTCAGCAATGGCTACGGGTCGAAGGCGAGTCCCGCAAGAGGCACGCGCCGCCGACGCGGGACTTCACCGGCGTCACTCCCCTGCAAGAGCGTTCCCTCAAGGCGATGCTCGCGGCGCAGCACAGCAGGGATCTCAGTGAAGTACAAAATCAGTGGAAGGTCTTCGTCAAGGCCGTGCCCAACCCCAGCGTGCAGCCGTGCCTCGGGCATCTCTTCGTCAAACATGTCCTGGATATCGTGTTCCTCGTCACGGCCCCGTCGGCTAGCCAGGACGACACTGCGCCGGCCCATGCGTCGACGCCGTACGCGCGCGATACCGTGAAGTATCTGCTAGAGAGAAAGGCGGTGAGCGATGCGATGGTGGATGGCGGGCTAATCCCTGCGCTCATGGAGCGGAAGGACTGGGTAAGTTTTAATTCTTGTGTGAGCCTGCGGTTCATTCATAGTCGTCCCCAGGAAAACGCCGTCCTCGCACTCTCCACAGTGTCCGACCTCCCTGAGTCCGCGGTGATAAGCCTCCTCGCTCAGGTCGTCGCGCAGCACCGGAGGCAGAGCGCCTCCGACGCGATGCAGGTCGACGCGCCGTCCGCCCTGCCCACGCTCCCCGCGTTCCTCACGCTCTGCGTGAACTATGCCGCCTCGCCCGGTCCCCTCCGCGTCGCGCTCAAGAAGCACCTGCCCCACGCGGAGGATGTCGTGTGCGTGCTCGAGATCCTGGACGGCTGGCTGGAGCGGTGGGGCGCAGAGAAGCTCCAGCTCGTCCCCGAGGGGGTCAAGAAGGATGAGAGCGGTGCATATGTGGCGGTGCTCACCGAGCAGAAGGTACTGGAAATACCACCTCTAGACAAGGTATATCTGACCAGCACCCCACTATGTGCACGATGCTTATCGGTTTGTCTGCCTATCGTTCAGGTTCTTGCGTTCATCTCGGCCTTCCTCGATTCCTCCTTCCTCGCTCTCCTCACATACCAACCCGCACATCCGCTCCTCCGCACGCTCCTCGCGCGGTTGGAGCCTGAGCTAGCGCTCGCGTCTGAGCTCCAGGCGCTGAAGGGCCCGCTCCAAGCATTCCTCACCGCGCCGCGGAGAGCGGACAGGCAGCGGAAGCCCGACACCCCTGCGGAACAGATCAAGTGGAAGAGGGCACAGGCGGAGGAGAGGGAGATGAATGTCGGGATCTACCAGGTGGAGACGCTGTGGTTGTGACGGCTTCTTCGTTCAAGTGTTGTCAAAAGTACCACTCGCTACTGTTACTCGGCTTTAGGACTACTTATGCAGTGTGCATTCTTGTTGTAATTATGATAAGCACACATTGGTTGCTGCTCACGGTACCAAACAATTGCCTGGCAGAATGCGAACACTATGGGCCTCGTCAAATGAGAGGCAACGTCGCGTTCACGCCGCGGTCCCGCAGCGATCATGCAATCCTCTCGTCGTGGCCGCTCTTTTGCAGACTCAATCTAATATGGTAGGCTACAGTGACATAACTTGTGTGCCGCTTCATTCTTGCATGTCCTATAAATATCCCCTTAATGTGCTTCGAAAAACCTTCATCTTCCATGCGGGTAGTACAGCACGCAGACGATGATATTCTAACACTACTCGGGAGGCGAGCAATGTAACAGGAGGGCGCATGAGGCGTGTATGAAATGAACAGTAGGGCTACGTATACATCCGTGGCTTTGTTGCTGAGGTGGTATCTCGTGCAGGAGGGATATATAAATGTCAGAAAAGACAGATGAATCAACATGGCATCTAGCATGACGTGCAGCGGACCCATCATCCAAGACGCAGCGGACAACAAGAAGCAGAAATTACGGGTTCCCATCCACGTAGAAGTTCGCACGAGCATGGCGATCATGACAGATAGACAGCGAGTTAGTACTGGATAAGTTAGAGGACCAGCTGTGCAGAAGATCAGTTCTACATGATTCCCCAAGACAACCAACTTGCCACTCACAAGAACACAACACAGCAGCACAACGCCGACAAGCTATGCCCCCCACTCTTCCCAACCTCCCCCCACATACCCGGGGCGCGTGCTCCATCCCGGCCCCCTCAACCTCTCCTCCCTCGCCGCACTCATGCTCAAGCCCGCGCCGCTCCCCGTGCCTGCCGCACCGAGCAACCAGCCCGTCCACCACCCGCCGCCCTCCTCCTCCTGCCGGCCCTTCCCCTTCCCCTTCCCTTTGCCCTTCCCCCTTCCCGCGCGGTCCTTGCCCTTGCCCTTATCGCGAAACCTGTTCGGCGCGCCGCCGGGCTTGCTCCCCGCGTAGCTCTCGGGCAGCTCCGCGAACGAGATGCGCTTCGGCGTCGACCGCCCGGACGACGACGCGCTCCGGAGGCTCGGCATGCTCAGGTGCAGCCCGCCGAACGCCTCGATGGACGGCGTGGGCGGTGAGGTCGTGGTGGGCGTCGGGGGTGCGGAGCGGTTCTTCAGGACCGATTGGCGGGGAGGGGAGGGTGGACGGGTGGAGGAGGAATGACGGTTCTTCGTGAACAGCCGCGAGACGGAGGCGGTTGCGTTGGAGGTGCCCGAGATGGGCGCAACTGTGGGCGGGGATAAGAGTGACGGTCGCGGCAGAGGCAGAGGCATACTCTGGCTGCTGCTGGGGGAATTTGCAGGTAGGGGTTGTTTGCCGAGGATGGTGCGGAGAGACTCGAGTGTACGGTCTACGTGCAGCGTATCGGAGGATGATGAGGATGATGAAGCAGACAGCTCTTCGATCGGAGGCGTCATTGGGCGGGGAATACGAGGGGACGTGTCTGTGCGCATCGGCGTTAAAGATCGTGAGCGGAAGGGAGTGGGCGATGTCGAGGTGACGGGTGACGATTTTGACCGCTCGACCCGACGGATGGTCTTGGAGCCAGAACTCGCACTGGAGCTCCTACCACTGCGAGCCATGAAGGAGAAGCGTGGGGACGACGATGCAGAGCCGGACGTGCTAGCAGCAGGAGGTGAGGCTACGTAAGACGATAGTACGTCAACGAGACTTCTCGTCGAGTCGGATGGCCTCGCCGGTGTCGATATCTCGCGAGCAGTGTCTGCGGTGGTTGTCTGGGATGGTAATGGAGTGGGTGGGAGGCGTGCAGCGGTCCGCAATCCCAAGGTAGGCGGCAGCTTAATGAGATCTGGGTCATCTGTAGAGTCAACATAGATAGTAAGGGCTCGCGGGGCCGGTGCGATGAAATGACTCCGATCGTGGTTTGAGTATTCAAGATGTGAGCCGCCCACACTGTCCAGTGAGGGCCTGCGTAATGATGGTCGTCTACGAACCTGCGAGCGCTCCTCAACGTCTATCGGTGGTGGGCCCTTGCTGTAGTTGTCCAGGAAGCTAGACGTAGGAGCGCTCCTGCTCAGCGAGAATGTATCCGCTTGGATTGTCTGTTTGGCGCGACGTCTATCCTTCCTATCCATATCTTCATCTTCTCCGCCCACGAGGTCCTCCACACTCCTGTAAATCTCGTTTAGGTCATCCGCCCACGCACTGTGCACGCCGCGGTTCGCGCTCACACGGCGTGAGAGCATCTGCGCCCGCGCCTCGAGCGAAAGGTCCGCGATGGGGTCGTCGCGCAGAACGGCAGAGAGGCTGCTCTGCGTGGAAATGGACGACTCGAGAAGCGCATTTGACATCTCGAGCGCGTGCACGCTGCGGGCGAGGAGGGAGTCGAGATAAGGATCGGTGCTGCCAGCCGCGCTCTGCTGACGCCTGCTTGGGTGTGAAAGCGAGCTTGAATACGAGTGCGAGCGCGGGGACGAGAGCTGCGAGTGGGTGCGGCGGATGCGGGTGCTCCGGGGAGAGGTGAGCGGCGGGAGAGGCGGCTGCACGTACACTATGGGGTCGTCGTCTGCATCGGTGTCCTCATCGGCCTCTTCGGCACTGTCAGGGTAATCTGGGGGCCTATCCGAGTCGGAGGTGTCCAGGGACGCATGTTTGTTCCAGGGCGGAGACGTATATGGGGGCAAGGTCGTAACTGTGGAGTCAGACGATAGTCGCAGAGCGGAGAGCTGTTTACGGTGTCGTCCACGAGTAGGACGAATGCCCGGAGAGTTCATTGTGGTTCGAGCCAGGTAGTGAGAAAGAGTGAGAGTTCAAGACGAAGAAGGTACTCAAGAATGGCGAATGGACGGATATGTTGCCGTCGGCGTGCGGCAGGAAATGAGAATGCCATGCGCTCGGACTTGACGCAGATCGGTGAGCGGCTTGTGTGCGGCTATTTGGCGCCTCTTGCCATGAGGCGGCGGCATCTCGGAGCTTCACCCGCCTGATCACACGCGTATGGGGTGCAAAAGTATTATGAAGAGCTCGATATGCGTCTATAGATGCGAGCGGACACAAGTATTACTAAGTCTATGAGGGGTGCGAGAATGTCCAGCGAGCAACAAAACGACGATCATGCAGAGGCAGACACGCGCGGGGCGGCCGGGGACGCATCCTGGACGTGGTCAAACGGGCCGACAACGGACTCGATGTACGCGCGGGAGGAACGTGCGCCGAGCCTTGTCGCGGGCGTGTAGAACTTCCACGAGGTCCAGAGGAACGTGCGGCCGTACTGCGCCGCGATCTTGTCGTAATCGACTGCATGAGGTCATGAGCACTAACTAGAGTGATAGGCATGCCCCGAGATCGCTCACCGTGCAGCGCGTTCCGCAAATCCAGCCACGTCTTCGTGACGTCGGTCAGAATGACGTCCACCCCCCACCTCACGGCCTGCGCACGTTCGTCAGCGTTCAACATCGCTTGGCCAATCGCGTGCGAGCCCGGGGCGCGTGCACTCACCTCCACCATCTCTACCGGCTCGTTCACCGTCCACACCATGATCTTCTTTCCCGCTGCCTTGCACGCCTTCCTGAACCTGTAGACAGAAAGACGCGTTGTCAGCATCTCGCAGTGCGTCAACGCGAGGGGGGACGCGTACTTCTCGCCCTCCGCAGTCGACAACACGGCAAACTTGATGGAGAACACGTCGACGTTGTCCCAGAAGTACTTGCGCGCAATCTCAATGCTGTCGCCAATGTACGAGCGTCGGCAGTACGGGAGATACGTCTTGGCATGCGGGATGAAGGTAGTGTGCCACAAGCCCACCAGGATGCGCGGTGCCAGTTCGGTCTCCCAGCTCGGTTGCGCCGAGATGATCTTGTGCATCAGCTCGAACAACCGTGCCGGGTTATTCTGCACCTTCACATCCACGTTGAATTGGACGTGACGATTCTCGGGCTGAAGACACGGATCAGCGACGTTTGCGGCCCCGAATATGAGTGTGCGAATTACCCTCATGAGAAGCTCGACCGTCTCCGCGAACGTAGGGATCGACTGCTTCGGCTCCTTCACCGTCCTCAGGTGTTCCATACCCTCCGGTCCATACCAGTGCTGTTCCCTAATTAACCCTTGAAACGGATTGGCCGTCAGTCTCAGCGGTACGTGCGTTGTGTCACTCACCTGCCCCATTTGTCGTCCTATCCAATGCTACAGAGAACACGACAACATGGGTGAGGCGCGGGAAAAGTGGATGCCAGCGAGACTTACACGGGTCATGGAACATGACAACAACGTCATCTAGGGAGACGTGGACGTCTGCTCACAAGTGTCACGGGCTGCCGCACAGTCTAACCACCCTAAGGAGAAATACCGCTCTCAATGCCCTCTGCGCCATCGCGGATAGCCTTTTCGAAGCTCGCCAGGGTGTTCTCAGGGAACGTCGCGGACGCCTGCGCGTGCGGACGTGTCAGTGGCAGCGCGACGTGTAGGACCGGACGGGCAACTGACCCCGCGGTGGCCCCAGCACTCGGGCAACGACCTGGCTGACGACATGACGAACGAAGGATAGAAGTAGGAGCGAGCAGAGGGCGACAGATCACGACAGCGAGACGGGGCTCGGGGCGGGAGGAGAGGGACGGAGGAGTGGTATATATGCCGCGGGCGGCCGGAGGGACTCTGTGAGAGGTTGACAGAGAAGAGGACGAAGCGAGTGTCCGGGGAGAGTCTCCTGCGGCAGGTGGAGACGGCCGAGGAGAACACCCGGGAGGGAGACAGTGGCATAGAGTAAGCAGTAGCACGCGCGTACGGCCATAGGAGGTCGCCCATAAATCATATCTTTCACGCCCCTGGCTAAGCGAACGTGCGGGCGAGCCCTCCTGATCTCCCTCTCGCACATTCGTCCCCCCACGGTCCCCTCCGGCTGTCACCCCAACCGCCGCCGCGTACCTCGCAGAGCGCACATGCTCGCGTGCCATCAATTCTGTATTTCATTCTTGCACTGGCAGACCGCACAAACGCGCGCAGGACGCGTCGCGGGACCCGCAGACTGCAGTGGCCCGGAACACGAACGGTCGTTTGGGTGGGCGCCTCTGCGTTCTATCGGAAAGCTTGTCGGGAAGGGCATCAATCTGTTATAGCCTTTACGCTCTTACGTGACCGTCCAGAGTCCCTGCCTCCGTACCGCGGTCCAGGCTTCTCACCTGGTCCATCCTCGTGAGCCCCCGCCAATACATCCTGCCTCAGAGGTGGGAACGTCTCCGCCCCGATCCGTCCGTATACGCGTGCAGGCGCTGATGCGCGGTGCCACAACCGCAGCACACCCTCCCTAACCCCCACGCGTGTCGGAGCGGACTCTGCGAAGGTGCGCTCGCTGACTTACTTGCCTGCGCCCTCTGTGCCGGATCCAGTCTCTTGTCAGCCACCGCCCGGGAACACGCTTGGCACGAGCTACATAACTCCCCGTCGTGGAATCAATTCTGCCGATCATTTGTTTCGCAAGACCGCGTAGACCATGTCGCAAGTCCGAGTGGCCATTCTTACAGGTCAGCTGTGCGATCTGCGGGCAGTCGGACGGACACTGAGTTCCCCGTACGGGCGGACGTCGGTGCAGTGAGCGACACCGCTGCCGCGGACACTTCCCTAGACAAGTCCGGGCCCACCATCCGCGAGATCGTCTCCGGCGCGGGCTACGAGTGCAAGTACCTGCTCGTCGTCCCCGACGACGAGCCGCGCATCCGGCACACCGTGCACACGTGGGCCGCGCAAGGCGACGTCGACTGGATCGTCACCACCGGCGGGACCGGGTTCGGCGTGCGCGATCGCACCCCGGAGGTGCGCCCAGCGTGCTTCGGCGAATGAATCTGTGGGCTGACCTGGCCGCCTGTAACGCCGGATGCCCGTCTGCAGGCGATCCGCCCCCTCATTGAGCGCGAAGCTCCGGGGCTTGTGCACCTCATGATAGCGGCGTCGCTGCAAAAGACACCGCTGGCCGCACTCGCGCGCCCCGTGGCAGGGACGGTGGGGGACACGCTGGTGGTCACCCTCCCGGGTAGCGTGAAGGCTGTCAGGGAGAACCTCGAAGCGTTACTCGGGGGAGGGGTCATCGACCACGCCTTGCAGCTTGTCAGAGGGGCAAACAGTAGGCAGCTGCATAGCGAGGTTCCCGGTGCGAGCGCGATCCAATTCTCGAGCTCCGTGCACTCTGAGCAACATAGTCATGCCCACCATCACCACCATGGGCACGACCACCACGCGCCCCAGCCCAGGACCGCGCTGTCGCATGATCCTTCGCAGCCAGGTCGGTAATCCCAGCGAGAGGTGGCTGCATGCGCCCATCTCATCTGTATCCACAGTAACCACTCGCCACAGAGAATCACCGTACCCGTTAGTCACAGTTGAGGAAGCACTCTTGTCAATACTGAAAGAAGTATCACCGCTGGCTATATCTGGGGAACCTGTACGCCGTCCACGTTCAGCTAAGAAAACGAGTAGACAGTAATCTGTGCCCTTGATAGGTCACCGCGCAACTGAAGGGCCACATTCTCGCCGAGGACGTCTATGCACCGCAAGACGTCCCATCCACGCAAACCACAAATGTAGATGGATATGCCATCCGTTGTACGTCCCTTCACAGCCACCCATCACCTCATATCATTTACCTCTACGCCCGCAGCCACCGACGCGCCGGGCATCTACAAAGTCGTCACCGCCAAAACGCACGCCCTCGCGGACCCGCTCCCCGCCGGCACGGTCTTCCGCATCAACACCGGCGGGCCGCTCCCCGCCGGCGCAGACGCGGTCATCATGGTCGAGGACACGCGCCTCCACAGCACGCACAAGGACGCGTCCGGCGCGGAGGTCGAGGAGGCGGAGGTCGAGACGCTCGCCCAGGTGGCCCCGCGCGAGAACGTGCGCGCGCCGGGCAGCGACACGCGCCAGGGCGACCTCGTCCTCGAGCGCGGCACGGTGCTCCACGCGGCGGGCGGGGAAATCGGGACCCTCGCGTTCGTGGGGAGGAAGAGTGCGCAGGTGCATAAGAGGCCTGTGGTCGCGGTGCTGAGCACGGGGAACGAGCTCCTGGACCTGCAGGACCCGAAGCCGATGCAGGGCGAATGGGGCGGGATCTGGGATACCAACCGGCCGTCGTTGCAGGCGGCGCTGGAGGGGATGGGGTATGAGGTTGTGGACCTGGGCATCGTGCCCGACGAGTGCGCCGTCCCACTTCTCCGAGCACGCTGAGATGGCACTTACCCGAACTGTTGCAGCCTGGACGCGCACATCGCCGTGCTGCGAAAAGGCCTCGACCAAGCCGACCTCGTGCTCACCACGGGCGGCACGTCCATGGGCGCGAGCGACCTGCTGAAGCCCGTCATCGAGCGCCACCTCGGCGGCACGATCCACTTCGGCCGTGTCAAGGTCAGGCCCGGCAAACCGACCACCTTCGCGACGGTCCCGACGCCCCGCGCGCGCGTACCGATGTTCGCGCTGCCGGGCAACCCCGCGTCGGCCCTCGTCACGTTCTACATCTTCGTGTTGCCCGCGTTGCGCAGATTGGGCGGGTGGCCCGAGGGAAGGTGCCAGCTGCCCCGCGTGAAGGTTCAGGTGTGTGGTTGTCCGTTTATGTGTGGATATTCGTGCCTGGGTATAGAGTTAACGATACAATGGGTATAGCTACGCGATACGATGCGCCTCGACCCTCGCCCTGAATACCACCGCGTCGTCATCAAAGCCGGCCCGGAGGGGATGGCGGCGTATAGTACGGGTGGACAGCGCTCCAGCAGGGTGGCGAGCCTGAGCGGAGCGAATGGCCTAATCGTCCTACCCGCGCGAACCCCGGATGGGCCGTCGGAGCTGAAAGCAGGCGAGTCGGCCGACGCAGTCGTCATCGGAGAGCTGCAAGTGCAGTGAAAGAAAACCGAAGGCGACATTTTTAGTCGATGTATGAATAGTGAAGCAAGCAACTGACCATGAATCTCCTTGAGACGGAGGCATCACCTCCTGATGGCCGCGAGGTCCTGGGATAGAGCACGGAAGTCAGTGATAGGAAGGCAGCAATGATGTGACGGGGACGCACCATATCGTCAATCTCTCTTTGCAATGCTGCCGCCTCGTCTTCGAGCTTCTCGCGCTGCCTTGCGAGCATCTGTATCTTTCTGACGTCGAGCTTCGACATCCCCGTAGTGTTGATGGTCGCCGCGGCCCTAGAAGACGGTCGCGAGGACAACGTGGATTCAACCTACGCGGCTGTCAAGACATAGACAGAGCGTAGGACGCAGGGGCTGACCTTTGCACGCAGCATGCTCTCCCGTTTGAGTAGTATCTGCAATCCCTTCTCCGCACGGGAGATCAATTCGTTGATCTGCGGCTCCATCTCGTCTGTAAGGTCGGCTTTGTATCTCCGGACGGTCGCCTCGTCGATGAGAAGAAATACCTGCGCGTAGTTCAGCCCGAGTACTAGGTAGTTAGGTGTATGACAAGACGTACCCGCTCGTTCTCTAGTACCTTTGTTATACGAGGCAGGTCGTACGTGCCCTCCCGGACCACCTTCTGTGCCTCGTGTGCCTTGCCAAATGTTCAGCCGAATTATAATCACATGTTTTCCGAGCACACCTCTTCACACCCATCCTCCATGGCGAGGACACACTCCCGCAGAAACGGGCTGCAGACAGCATTGTCCGAACGGTACAGCTCCGGAGCGCTGGTGAACACGGATTCGCGAGGGGCATAGCGAGGATGCACAGAGAGTCGAGAGACGCGATGGCTTCTGTCTGTCATGTATGCTAGAGCAGGGGGGCTAAGGGCCGTCGAGAAGGTTGAAAGGTCGATCCTGTTGAACTGCGACCGGGCGCTCGACGCGTCTGTGGCTGCACCTCGAGCCGGAGTTTGCCCTAAACCAAACTCCGCCTGGGACGGGCATATATAGCGCGCGCAATTTTGTTTGTGTCTCCCAGTGTCCGTCCGACTTCTGAACCGTTAGCCTCGCGCGCAGAGGTTCGCCTCTGAGTGACGTCTTTCTAGTCGGCGGAGCGAGGCGTCCCTCGGGATGCTCACGAGAACGAGTGCGTTACCCTGTTCCCTTTCAGCACAGCTGAGTCCACCTCGGTGTCGACTCGCTGGAGAGGTCGAGCGGGGATATGCACGGTGTTATATTCCTGTACCGTCTGTACCCGCCTGTCTCAGGACGAGTTGCGACTATGTCGCATTGATAGTTCGGTGAAACCATAACACAGACACCTTTCATTCACTGTACACTTCTCGCTACGTATACGTCTATTGTCAATGAATCTCATGCCCCTTACTATGAATTATTCAGAATTGTTCTTCACTGAAGTGATTCAACTTCACTCCTGACTCCTGATCATCATCGACATGTTGTCCGACGTGCACGTCGCTCGAACATCGATATTGATATCTGAGTAGGACAATGCACAAGATGGACAGTTACTAGGACGCAAGACTCGGAGTTCCATAGCCTATCTTGAACCAGACATATGCTATTTTGATGTACTGAACATGAAGCGGTGTATACGAGCACCGTCTACGGCTCGTGCAAGTGGCTTGCAGATGCGGATGTTGTAGCTTGACTACTCGAGAGCATGTTGGTAAAACACGGCGCGAGATGGGTCTTCACAAAGGTGAAAGGGACCGCCCGGGCATGCGACAAGATAGAGGATAACGGTGCACAACACTACTTCTAGTACTAGTACTCTACATTTCATTATTACTGCGAACATACACCCCCGGGCCCCAGTGCCGCTTAGACACGGTACACAAGCTTCTCGCCGGTGACCTTGCCCTCCTTCATGTACTTGAAACCGTCCGGGATAGCCGCGAGACCGCCCTCCCACAACTTAACAGGGTTGGGATTGATCACTCCCGCGCTGACGAGTGCCGGCAATTTCTTCAGGAACTGAGCCATGTGCGCGCGATCCTCAGGTGAGGCAGGGATGCCGTTGCCCAGCTTGAGCTCTTTGCCGAGCGCCGTGTAGATGAGAGTGTCTAAATTGATTTTACCATGTCAATGCCGACATGGGAGAGAGGGGATGTAAGAACGCACGCTGAATCTTCACCTCAGGGTTGAGCTTCTGTGCCTCTTGCTGCGGTGACTGAATGACTATGATTCTGCCGGGCCCAGGACCAAAGGTCTTGATCGTCAGGCTCTGCGACTCCAGCACTGCGATGGTGTCGAATGCGATGTGAATTGAGTCGCCTGTCGCCTGCTTGATCTTGGAGACGACATCGGGGTCTTTGTACTGTAAGTCGTGCGCGTGTGAGCGTACCTTAGCAAGGTCTATGCTTGTGTACCTACATCGAATACCGCGTCGGCGCCGAGTGACTTGATTAGTGTGTGGTTTCTGGGCGACGCGACGGTTACGACCTTGTACCCAGCAAGGTGTGCCAGCTGAACGGCATACAAGCCGACGGAACCTACAGACAGTCATGCATTCGTTACAGGGGGATCTTGTTGCATTGCAAGGGAGGCTGCTCACTGCTGCCGCCGTAGATGAATATCCACTCATTGCCAGAGGCCTTGTTGGGTGGCTCGACCAAGCCGAGGCGTGTAGGGTGGAACAGAGCCTGGACAGCCGTCCAGAACCTGCGATGACAACCTGAGAACTCACGCTCCGGGTGCAAACGGGCTAACGTACGCGCATCCCAAGGTAGCAGATTCCTCGTGGGAGAGCGTTCCTGGAGGGACCTTCCACGCGAGGTCGGGTTCGACCTTCACATACTCGGCGAAGGCGCCCCGGTCAGTGTAACTTCCGCCTTGGTGGAACCCTGCGACGTGGTCGCCAATGGTGTACGCAGTGACGTTCTTCCCGACGAGCACAACGTTGCCGGACCAGTCGCATCCGGTGATGGTGCCGTGGTTCTGTACATTCTCAACGACTGGGCAGAAGGCCCGAGGCGTTAGCGGGAAGATATGACTCTGGTCACATGAGGGTGCACGTACACTTCCAGTCTGTCGGGTTTTGCGCGACTGCGACGACCTTGACGAGGATCTCGTCGTCAGTGATGCTTGGAACCGGGACCTCCTGCACCCCAGCGGTCTTGCCAGGCTGCGTAATCAGAGCTTTCATGCTCTTTGGTACGGAGGCAGACATTTTCGTGAGTTGCCCGGGGTGTGAAGACGTTGAAGAAGCGGGACCGCGAGTAGCTGGAAGAGTTGACTTGCTGAGCTACATGTCTTGCGCTTACAATGCTTATATGCCCGTGAAAATTATCTCCGGATGATCTATGACATGATGACTACCTCACCGGTGTGCAGTGTCGCGGGTTCTGGTAAGCACGAGATCAGGCTGATAATATCCCCAGCGGGAAATCGTCGCAAGGGACCACGAGTGGTGAGTCTTTGTAAGCACCTACAGCACACCGGATCAGTGTGCCAAGGTGAGTCGCACTCCGGAATCCACTGTGACGTACATACGTACCGGTATCTCCCAGTACTTGTGTGTGCGAATGCTGGCAACACATGTCAGTGGGTCAGAGTCGCTCACACAGTCCCACCAAAAGTGGGTTAGACGGTTGATATTCGCTTTCCATCGATGAGGCACGATGGGCGACGTCAACTGGGGATTGCAACGCCGTGGATGCCCCGGAGCGCTGAGTGATCGAGCGCGGAGGTGAGTAAAGCATATCCTCCAAACGGGGAAAAGCCCGAGTCAAGTCCGGGCATGAGTGCGTTCGGGCTACGTCCAAACTTTGCGACCGATGCGGCCTACTACAGCAGATGAACCGTGTGCACGCTGGTGGGACCGGCCGTACGGCACAGCATACAAGCTGCAGTCACAAAGCTTAATGACTCCAGACCGCCTCCGACAACTCCAATAACCCCGAAGCATAAGTTACAGCACGCACTACGTAGTCGCAAATTACTGCCCTGTCCTAGGCGTCCTCAGATCCTCATCGTCCCCCACTATGCTGAAGATTGTCCCCTCGTTCGGGAGGTCCTCAGGGTGCGCCCGCTCCTTGCCTTTAGACTGCTTGAGCGGCCGCTCGTCGTCGCCGCTGTCGTGCCTATTCACGTCCGTCATGCTCGCCGCGAGCGGGATGTTCTCCTCCACGGTCGAGTCGTCAGTGTTGACGCGCAGGCCGCGCATCCTGCTCCGGCGGTAGCGCCACCAGAGGAAGCCCCCGATGGCAAGGGAGATGACCAGGAGGACCATGGCCGCAGACCCGGCATTGTAGTATGCTAAGGGATAGCATGAGCACAAGGATGCAATATCACTCGGTGTCCCCTTACCTTCCCACTTGGCCTTGTCCTGCTCGGGAGTTTCTGACGGTGTGGCCGACGCGGTAGGGATCTTGTTGAGCAGTTCGGGGATAGGCTTGCTATCATCGCCGACTGCACTAGGTATCCTTGCGGAGCCATCTAGAATCATGCTGAAGTTGACACCCATGAAGCGTAGGATCATGTCGTGCGAGATATGTGGTACGTCGAATCCGACCATGTGCGAGGCATTAAAGATCTAGCAGCGACGTTGTCAGTGCATGATCAGTGCAGGAGTGTACGGCTACTTACCTTAGCATAGGTGAGGTTACGTGATGTGACCCAAGTCCCGGCGGGTGTCCCGTTAACGGACCATGGGAGTGTTTGAACAGTCTATCGGCGTCGGTCCCTCAGTTCCTCAAGGCCGCACAACCGAGCTGAGCGTACATACCCCCAATCCGGTAGCACCGTTCCACGTCATAGCCTGCATGAGGTTCTCGATGCCGACATAGTTGCAAATGAGATCCTGGTCGCCAGCAAATAGCAGCATTTCGATCTTCGACAGCACTCTCGGTATGACTGTGATAGCGGACTGGGAATGGTCCGTGTTGAACGCATGGTGTATGTTTCCTCTGCATTCTGTCCATGTCTGTGACGAGGCAGACGCGTGGATGGAGCGGACGACTTCGGGTCTCTGACACATCGTCTTGGCCTTAGCCGGTGGAAACAAGGAGTAGAGGAGGTGTGTGTACGTACCCGGAGATAGGTGTACATGTGCTGCAGGTCGGGCGGCCAGTTCATACCACAGGCAGGCTCCTCGTCGTAGAGCCGCACGTCATAGATGTTCAAACACATGTCCTTGCCGTTCTCCCTGGCATCACAGTACACGGTCAACATTGCATTTCACGAAGCGGTGGTCCCCATATACTGACTTTTTCTTCTTGCCCCGGATGACCTTGCTCATGACGCCCTCGCAGACAGAAATCTTGACGGGCTCGGAGCCCTTGTAGTTGTTATATTCTTTCATGCAATTGTCCGTGGCCTCCTTCCCGTGCTTCCACTCCTATCGTTGACGCATGAGATCTGGATGGCGACGTGAAACAAGTTGAGACACACCTCAGATTTATCTTCGACGAGACCATGTTTGACGGCGTACTGGAGGAAGGAGGGGTACTGGCTACGACCATCTATCCATCCGTTTCCAATCGCCGCTCCTCGTAGAGGTATACCCAGCGTAGAATTAAGAATTGCATCCGCTACGTAACCAGTAAGTGATGTTGCGGGAGAACGCGAATGGTGTGAGCACTGACCGAAATATGGTATATATTGACCGGCGTAGCTCTCGCCCGTTAGATATACCTGTGACAAGGCGTGAGCTAGGTCCCATATACCCAGTGACAGGATGCACACATCGACGTTTTTGTATTCGGGAAAGACGTCGTAGAAATTCTTCAAGAACTCTACTAATTGCGTTGCCGCCTACATTGAAGAATCAAGTGACCATCGTTGGAGAGACAGACGGAGAAGTTCACCTCAGGTAGGTCATGCAGGAAATGGTCTGACGAAGTATATGAGAACCCAGCTCCCGCAGGCTGGTCAACTGAAGTATGCATGTACGCGTTGGGCGGTTGAAAGCACCAGATGAATGACGAGTAGCGCACCGTATACCATGGTAGCATACTCCTCCCAGCCGCCCTCGATGAGATTCAGACCGCCTTTGCCGTCTAACCGCCATGGCCCAACCTCCATCATAAGCCCATCAAACGAGGAGCACCCTGGTCCACCCTGCAGAAAGAGATAATGACACGATAGAAGCGGGAAGACTGAGCAGACGCACATTAAACCAGAATACGATGCGTTCCTTGTCTGCCATCCTCCGATTCTTGATCATGAAGAAGAACAGGTGCGGAGTGACCTCCGTGTCCGGTGCATCCGTGGCATTTGGGTCGGACGGCAAGTGGCCGGAGAATATGTGCAAGGGGGGATGGTGGGGTTCCAAGTGTAGCCCTGGGACATTGCGCACGTAGAACGAGGCCGCAGATGGCACTGTAATCATGGTGTCAAGTACGCGATCAGAACGTCCGCGCTATGGATGCACTCACGGTCTGTTGGCGCTGCATCGCTGGAGGAGAAGAGCCAGAGTGGTAGGAGCGTCCAGAGCATCCTGAGAGGTGATGCGTAGAACATCTTGCAGTGTCGCACCCTCGCGAAGGTGTATCAGTCTGTAGAGCAGGGGGGTCCAGGTGGTCTGTACAGAGTCGTCAAGGGACACGTCAGCTCAATAAGAGGGCATAAAGCTGGAGGTGGAGGGACTGCGGGACTACGAGCGTTGTACAATGTAAGACGTGCACCGCCGATGTCGGACACCGAGCCTCAGACAGAGAGGACGTGCGCTCGACGCTGGCTAGCGCTGGCTGCGCGTGCGCATAGGCGCCCATATCAAGGCATTTGCTGACAATTTGCTGATGTCAAAATTCCAGCGGGAATTTCCTTTTTCCCCTCTCAGACTTATCGCCTCCTGTTTCCCCAGGCACGCTTCCTTTCCTGGGCTTATCTCCCTGAGCTGCCCATGCTGCCTCCGACGTATTGTCCTGCGCTAGCCAGGCCCGGCGGAGCACACGACGTGCGCACTCCCTCGCCCTTCCTCTCCTCCTACCCTCATCACCTCCGCCACCATGAAGCTCCTGCCAGTGCTCTCTGCTTCGCTGGCATTCGCGCTCTCCGCCAGTGCGCAGTACTTCTCGCAGGGATGGCAGCCCGGGCAACCCGTCACGGAGGAGGCCCGCCCGACGCTCGCGTACGGCGCCCGAGCACCGCAGCCTGTGCCGACCGCGGCGGGGGGCAAGTCGTCCAAGTTCGACTTTCGGAGCGTGTTGACGTCTGGGCCGGTGGACTTCATCGCATCGAAGATGGGCTTGAACATGACGGAGAAGCTCGCGCAAGCGGAGGCAGCGGCTCAGGCAGAAATATGGGACCCACGGATACCTGTTATCACGGATGCCAGCTACGAGGAAATCATCGTGAAGGAGCCGCTGACGCTAGAAGAGGAGGCTGAGCGGATGTGGTTCTTGGTTATGTACGTGCATGGTTCGCGGCTGTGGGTGAACTTTCCCCTGACTTATATACAGCTCGGTGACGAAGGGCGGCAAGAACGCTCTCTCGCACAAGCTAGACGACTCCTTCGACAAGGCCTACAACGAGAGCATCATTGCGGGCGATCTGCCGAACGTCCGCTGGGGTCGCATAGACTATTTGAACGTCACCTATATTACGACGAAGTGGTCCATCTGGCAGTGAGTGTAGGAAGAGTTGCATCATTCCACTATATTCACCTACTCTCACAGGGCACCGTACTTGGTTGTCTTGACAGAGCGTGGACAGAGCTTGCGCTTCTACAAGACCAATGCCGCCCGACTCGAGCCCGAGATGCTTCGTGACTTCCTCCTTACAGAGAGATGGCGTGACAGCGAGCCCTGGAACTCACCATTAGCGCCGGGTGGGTCTTGGTAAGTCTGTTGCACCCCAGTATGCTCTCCCGCCATCTCACTATGCCTGCAGGGAGCCTGCTATGCACTATCTTGCCCTGGGCTTCAAGCGTATCTACGAGTTCCTGATCCTCTTCCCGAGATGGGTCCTCATGATCGCCTCGGGCGCGGTAGCCAATATTGTCATGAAGGCTATGCACTCCAATGCTGGAACTGACCAGCCCCAACCCAAACCAGTGGCAAAGGAGACCACACCAGAATCTGCGCCTGCGCCTGCAGCTAAGGAGAAGACGACGGATGCGAAAGCCTCCCCTGCGAAGAGCAAGGGGAAGCGCAAGAACGCGAAGAAGTGACTTACGGTTCAACCCATGGATTGGATCTAGTGGTTTCTTGATTTATGGCTTTCAGTATGAGGGAGAGGTGGACTGCAGTATCATTATTGTACCTGCTGCAAATATGTAGAGTAGACCGGGATCCGTGGCAATAAGGCTGCGGCGAATATCTATTCCTTGTACGGGTACTCGAACTTCGGCTGGTCCTTGCGTCTCCAGAGCTTCTTCCTATGAGTCTTGTTAGCTGCGGCAGAACGACATGAAAACAGTATACCCACTTCTTCTTGGTTGGTACGTGCTCAACGAAGACTTCCACGCAGTACTTCGCCTTGAACTCGCGGATGAAGCGAGGGTCCCACAGCTCGCTTGCCACGCCGAGGTCCTTGCAGCAGCGCATCAGAGCATTGCTCTTGCATGCCTCCGTTGCGGTAGGGATGCCGTTGGGGTCGAAATACTCCTGTTCTCCACGGGAAATTGCAACGAGCCTGACGGGGTATCAGCCCGAGATACGGAGCGTATACAGACGAACTGACCTTCCAAGACAGACGAGAGCATACTCCCTGCTGACAATCTTTGGCCCAACGTGTGTCTCGCTGCGTGGTGCGAGGCCCCAACCACCTGGTCCGAAGGCCCTGTTCAGAGCACGACGGTACTTGATCTCGGGCAAGTATATGAGTCCATCTATGTCCAGAACGATTAGACGGTGACAGACAACGCAGGGACGACACACGGACCTGGCTTCATCTCTACGTCGAGAGGGTCGATGGGTGCCAATAGGACATCCGCGACCTCTTTAGTGAAGGGCTGAGTCGACAAGCCATGATAGCTCTTGGACCAGTCCGTGGGCGTGCCGTCCGAGGGAGGAATCGTATCCGGCCCAGACGCCAGCGGCGAAGACGCGAGGGTCGAGGCAAGGACGGAGGAAGAGGGCACGCTCTCTGGAGGCGTAGAAAGGTCCGCTGCCGAGATGTCGTCGACAGTCACGGGCTCCGCGTTCCTTGCAGTGGTGCTGGCGTTCGCGGCAGGCAACTTGGAGCGGGGAAAGGCCGTCTTGGGCGTCGCCTTTGTGACGGGAGAAAACGACTTGGCGGTGGCATACGTCCTGGACGAGAGTCTGTACGCGTTGAGCCCGTCGCAGAGTCGCCTGGCTGCGAGACGGCTGGCCATTTTGGACGCGGAGAAGAGGAGACGGTGTCGGTGGAAAGGGTGCGTCGTCGTCGCCTGCCACCGGGGATTGCTCACCCTTGTGACGCGCGCATGAACGCGTGATGTCACGCGACAGCGCGTCCCAAATTGGGCGCTTATGCCGTCTTCGACCTCTCCTCGTTGACTGACCACGGCTGCCTCAGACAGTCACTCCCCACTAACCACATTTGCGTCCGTCATATAGCAGACACAAGCACTGTCTTTTGAGGTCAAGGTGTGCCGTGTAACAAAGACGTAGCGACATGCAGCCATCTGCGTCTGGGGGCCCATCGCGAATGAGGAATGGACAACGTCCTGCTGGGGATCCAGGTCTCTCCGCCTCGACTAGTGCTCCTCTGCGTCCGGCCTCGCAAGCCTCCATCCGCACAGCGTCGAGTGCATCTATCAGGCCCTCCTCTAGTGCACCCACTGTCAGTGGCTCGTCCCGAGGTGCCAACACGAGACCAGCCTCCAGTCTCTCTGGCGTACGTCCAGCATCAAGCCTGTCCCGTGTGCGTCCCGCATCCAGCCTGTCCTCTGTGCGCCCTGCTTCCAGCTTGTCTTCTGCACGACCTGCCTCGAGCCTGTCTACCCGGCCGAGTAGTCGCTTCACTCAGCGGCCGGGATCCCGTCTTTCACAGCGCCCCATCTCGCGGCAGTCGACGCGTTTGGTGCCGCTGTACGAGAACTTGATAACTCAAGTGACGGGTCTCAGTGCGGAGAACGACGAGGACAACTTTCGGACCTCTGTTGAGTTTGTCTCCAAAAGCCTGGACCTGACTGCACGGCCATCTGGGAACGTCGACATGAGCGCGATGGACAGACATATCCGAGGGTGAGGCCGATTATATCGTCTCTTGTGTCGATTTGATGGACGCCAGCAGACATATACAGAAAGCTCGTGTTAACTCCCACGAGGAGTTCGCTGATGCCCTCCAGGCGGCACAACGGGCGGTCAAGAAACAAGCTGAAGCATACAACGATCTTGATTCTGACATCAAGGTAGATCAAGTGTCTACGCATTTGACTACGTGCTGACATATTGCAGGCGGCCCGCATGCCCGCTCATTTGCAGCTCTTGGTGAGTGATTCAAGAAGAACAGCGAGGAAAGTACATCACCGTTGACGGCTCTTTCAGCTCGCACTCTCAGCTCCTCCAGATGAGGCCACTCTACAACACGCAGATGCTTACTTGGAGAGGTTCCACAACCCTAGCAAACCACCCCCGGGTCTGACGTGGAAAGCTATTCTTGCCGAGGAGCCGTTCGAAGGAGACCACTGGCAGGGTATACTGCCTCAGGAGAATGATGACCTCCTAGACTCACGCAGCGGCGGTAGCACGCCGTCCCTATCCCCTTGGGATGACTCAGATCTCGACGAACCTATGTCCTCTTCAGAGGTCCTGGACATTGCAGATGTACAGCCCTCACAATTTCTGGACAGCGCCCGGAAGGCGTACCTTCCGCCGCCTGCCTACCGCCATCGTCAAGACGTAGAGGACCTACAGGCCAGACAGTACTGGCGTTCAGAATGGCAAACGGATGCTTCAACAAACCGGCCATTTGATATTAGTGACGCATCGACGCTCGGTCTGACAATCCTCTCTCGATGTGTGACATAGTCTCACGTCCAATGGTAGGCCCCGCCATGCAGCGTGTCCTTGGTAGCCAGAGCGCGAACGAAATTGCAGGACCATCCAGACAGGTACTCCCAAGTAGTGTGACATAGTGGATCGCGATAATGAAATGTTGCCAGAAATGTATCCATGAACACGACGCAGTTCGAGAAGTTCTCATGGCGTTGCAAGGAGATGAGAATATGATCCTCGAATGGTCATCAGATGGAGAGCACCCATTCGAGTTCACCGTGGGTAGCCTTCACGGAACCGTATGGTCTGCCGATTAAATGACTAGCTTTGTTGCAGTCTACTACGACGTTAAGATTACTTCACCTCACAGCCGGTGCTCAAGTTTCAATATTGTCAAACTTCTCCCGTCTCGCTACTATCGTGCAACACCTCCGCAAGTTCGTTTCTGCCATCTACGCCAAAGCGGGCAGCAAAGATGACGGAGTATCCGACAAACCGATGCACATCCTCAACATCTACCGCCAGAGCACGCTCACTCTCGAAGCATTCTCCTCTGCAGTGGACGGTCAGCTCCGCGCCTTCAACGCCTGGTGCGCCGCCCGCGAAGAGGACATCTGCCGCGCCCAAGCAGGCGTCGGCGAGCCGCTCGTCGTGAGCCTGCTCAGCCTCGACAAAGCCGTGCGCGACGCCTTCTCCGACACCTTCGCCGTCCTCCTCGCCGTCCTCCGCTCCGTCGCTCAGCGCGCGTGGCGGACGGCCGAACCCGTGGTCGACATATGGACGCTCCCCGAGTTGCCGATGAAGATGGCGCCGTCCGCGTTCGGCGCGCTCTTGCTCGACTCGCTGCTCGGCGCCGTGCAGGAGCGCGCCTCGATGGGCGACCTCGTTTCTGCCGACGCGCTTATGCGCGTCTTCGGCGAGTCCGCGGAGCCGACGTGGGCTATGGTGGGCCAGTGGATGAAGGACGGGATGCCTGTCCGCGAGGGTCGCTCACGGCCGAGCGGGCGCTTTGGTGGCCTGGACGACGAGTTCTTCGTTGAGGATAACGAGCTTCCGCTGCTCGACCCGGACTTCTGGACGGATGGGTTCGTGTTGCGTGAGGAGAATGGCGAGACCGAGGCGCAGAAACGGACGGCGGTCCCTGCGTTCCTTAGCGGCATTGCACGGAATGTCTTGGACGCAGGCAAGGCTGTTGGTCTGCTCCGTGTCCTGGAGATAGCCACGCTGTTGGACCGGGACTCGCCTTGGATGGCGGACTGGCCCTCGTTCGCGTTTGTAGCTGACAGCACGAGGGATAGGGCGCGTGGAGAGGATGGCGAGTCCGTGTCTCTCCTATCTGCTTCGACAGAAGAGCTATCTCAAGCCCTGCGCGACGCGGTGTGGCCACAATGCTCGCTGGCCCAGGAAACACTGCAGAGGGTGTTGGCGGATGACTGCGGGCTCATGCTGCATCTCTCCGCTATCGAGGACGTTTGCTTGATGCGCAGAGGGGACGCAATGTCACACTTTGTCGATGTCTTATTCGCTAAGGTGAGAGTGGTGCATATAGATCAATCACATGTACACTAACTTTCCGACAACAGATGGATTCTAGGCAAGCTTGGAATGACTTCCACTTCCTAAACACCGCCTTCCGCGACGTCGCCGAGGCGGGCACCCAACGATGGGTCGACAGCTCGCTCGTGCGCCTCTCGCACCGAGGTGGCAAGGATAAGTCAATTGGACGAACGGTTCGCGCCCTCGAGGGCTTCTCAATCGATTATGCCATCTCTTTCCCCTTGACCTATGTCTTTGGACCGAAGGCGATGCAGACGTACTCGTCTATCTTCACCTTCGTGCTACAGATCCGGAGAGCGAAGAGCGTGTTGGAGCGCATCCTTGTCCGCGGCGCGGCGGGGAACATGGCGCACATGGGGAGCGAGGGCAAGGTTTTCTATGCCATGCGCAGTAAGCTGTCATGGTTCGTGAAGTGAGTTATTTTTCGTCTCATCCTTCATTGGTACTGCTGACGCCATCTGAAGTACGCTCCTGAACTTCATCGCCACAAATGTAAGTGTGTTTTGAGCCGAAGGGCGGGCCAAGAACTGATCCTCTTTAGGTCTTGCATGCGGAGGTGCTTAACTTTCATAAGGACTTCCGGCAGGTCAAGTCCCTCAACGACATGATCCGGCTGCACGACGAACAGTGAGTCCACTACCTCGATTCTTACCGTGTCACCGATCAGCGTTTTCGAAGCCTCTTCAAGATGGAAAGCCGATGCCTACTGCAACGAAATGTGAGTCAGACGCACTTCATGCAATCCTAGCACTCGTACTGACAGCTCTCAATAGACAGCCGCGCTCCAGCGAGCCATTATCTCCATTCTCGACATGTCATTACACTTCAGCGACTGTTTCGTCGCATTCGCCGGAGACACGACACACGACATCTCGCGGCACTCCATTGTCATGATGAAACGACACCGCAGCCGCCGCGCCCGGCGGCAGAAGAGAAACGTGATCGGGTTCTCCACAAGCCTCCTTGAAGCTGGTAACAGTTCCGACAGCGACTCGGAGCTCGACGCCGACCCGCTGGAGGGAAACGCCCCAGAGCCGTCATTCTCGCTTGGCCAGTCGACGATGTCGGCGCCGGACGAGACCTTCGTCGACAGGCTTGATAAGATGTCGTCCGAGTTGGATGCTCTCGTGCGGTTCATCAGGCGGGGAGTGGAGAGTCTGGCGGCAGGCTCGGGTGAAGCGGCCCCCGCTTTTGGAGTGTTTGCGTTCGCACTGGAGGACTGGGATAGATAGAAGTGTACATTATCACCGACAGCAACATAGCAGAAGTAGAAGCAGAATGTAAAGCTACAGAAGTCATACCGATGTATCATGGACGGCTACATGGGACGGGCTACATGGGACGGAAGTGGTAACAGAAGGTGGGGTAGACTTGAGAAGGCGACGGAGTACCGAGAGTGAGCGGGTATCATGCAGTGTTTCTCGTTTAGACGACACTCTGGCCGCCCCTCTTGTCGACGCGTCGGTTGATCCCTCCGAGCAGAATCTTGATTATGAGTTCAGCACTGAGCTGGCCGCCGATGTACGGTGTGGTATCAACGATGTCGCGGATGCCGTAGTTCTGACCCAGCCCGTTATCGAGCTCGTTGAGAAACGCAGTGGCATCACGGCTATTCCCAATCTGCACAAATTGTATGCCGACCTTCACGATAGTGACGATCTGGATGTCAGCATGGAGGCATCAGCACTGGCTACATCAATTGCTTACCTGTGTCAGAGGGAAGTTATGAGAATCGAGGCGCCTCGCAGTCGTGACGATGACAGCCTCTGGGTCATCAGCTAGGATGGCAACCCCGGTGAGGTTCATGAGCTCTTGCAGGAGGGGATTGGGGAACTTACTAGGTGCGCCGTCGGTAATGACGATGTAATTTACTGGCTTGATCATTCGCATGAGTGAATGATCCCCTTCATCTGCGTGCGCCTTGGCCTTCTCCAGGTTGTCCATGTAGTACAGGAGCAGGCTTTCCAGTTTCTCGCCGATAGGTGTCGGCCCCTCAGGGCGAACCGTGTCAAACAATCGTCGCACGAGCTCTGGGGACTAATCACAACAGTCCGAATGTGGTGAGTTGACGCGAAGCAGAGCACGCAAGCACCGCACGTACCTTCATGTTGTTGCCCACATGTTTGCTATTCAGGAAGCACACATCGATGCCATCCGCGTCGTACTTGGACGCAATTTCCGCTAACGCAGCCAGGGCATCGCGAGCCTGCCGACCGGTCAGTGCCATCCGACAACCCTGCATCCGGGGACGCACCTCTTGCCACCGCTTCCCCCGCATCGACCCAGAGTCATCAACCACAATCACGGTGTTGTACTTGCGCAATGTCTCCAGCGCGTTCTCCACACTGTTCTGGCGCATCGGTCTGCGTAGGGCCTCCATACGCTCCTCCATCGACATATATGGCACACCATCCGGGGCCTTGTCATTCAAAGGACTCGCAAACGACCTCCTCCTCGCCGTAGTCGTCGATTGCGGGACCGCAAGTGTGCTTGGACCAGGTCCAGACACCGCCACCTCGTATGGCGGCGGTGGCGCAGCAGCCTGAGATTCCCGGTTCTTCCGGGTGTTCAGTGCAGCGACTGCAGACCTACTCCGTCTGTGTGTATTCGCAGAAGCCACGCCGAGAAACCCTGGAGTATGTGACACCTGCGCGGACGCATGTCTGGAGACATGGGGAGCGCCACTGTGATGAGTGCTACCCGATGTGTGATCATACTTGATGTCGGGATCTGCGATGGAGGCGAGTGACTTTGGTTTGGAAATCGAGTCCGATCTGTCAAAGGAGCCTTGCCTGGAGCTGGAGGTTCGTGAGTTGCTGTTGCCCATGGTGGTTTAGCGTTTGAGCGCGAGATGTCGGCCTGCAGCCCTCCATATTTATAAGGGCACCAAAGAAAATGCGGTACAGGATCAAGGCGTCTCCGATTATTTGCCACCAGCATCATGTGGACCCGACAAGAGGTGGATTAAGCGTAGCAGTTGAAAGCGTGCACAGCTTCGAGAGGCGACGCATGCTCGGCTCGACTGACTCGAGGTGGATAGACAGGAGGTCGCGTCTAAGCGGGCCCGAGGTCGCCAGAAG
The DNA here is from genome assembly GCA_000344655.2 of Fomitopsis schrenkii. Taxonomy (NCBI): domain Eukaryota; kingdom Fungi; phylum Basidiomycota; class Agaricomycetes; order Polyporales; family Fomitopsidaceae; genus Fomitopsis; species Fomitopsis schrenkii. The sequence continues at coordinate 49,773 of KE504162.1, forward strand.
CACTTGAGGCTGTTCTGAATTCTCTTCGAACATCGTTCAATCCAGTGCCAGTAGTAGCAGGCGACATGTGCGAAAGCGTCATGGCATAATTTGACCGTGCCCGCCCTACAAATGCCAAGGCCACCGCCATAACGAACTGAAGTCAGAGTCACTACTATGTACGGGCATACGCATCAAGTACATGTCAGCAAGTCTAGCTTGCAACATCTGCACAGAAGATGCAGTACAACATGTCCGGACCTAGTATAGCAACGCATAAGGCGATGGCCTGTCCGCCAGCCTAGGGAACGCGTTCATCGCAGACAAGACGACCATTTGCTTCTCATGGGAAATATATCCCTTCATGAAGCCCTTGTATACCTGGTTGGCAACAAAGCACTCCGCCTCCTCCAACGATACATCCATCCCTGCTATCTGCAGGGACGAATGGAACATCGCCACCGGTATCCGTGTGCCCTTCGCAGACGCAATCCACCTAGAGCGCAACGCGTACAGCGACATGCCATGTGGTCCTGATTAGAGAAGCTACCGACGGATGTGAGCGAATACGCACACTTTGCGGAAGAGCCCGCGTACGCAGAGCTCTCGGGCTTTCTCGAGCGTCAGGTACAGGTTCAGGTCCACAAGCCTGCGCTCGCACCGATCCAGGGCCGCGTCGTATGCGCGGATGTCACCGGTTCGCACAGCCTGGATGAAGGGAGTGAACAAGTCGTCGAGTGAGGGAAACCGGTCCAGTAGCTCGCGGGATGGCAGGTGCCCACGCAGGATGCGCAATGGAATAAGATATGTCAGTACTCTCCTGGTTGTGGGGTTAGGAGTCAGTGAGTGAAAACGGTTAAGATTGAAGGATGGTATACTCTTGGTTAGAACGCGCATTGGTGTAGCAATTGTAGAAAGCGAGGGTTAGTTCTTGTTCAGCCTCCATAGACAAATCTCAGTTGACGTAGAGATCACCCACGATACAGCACCAACCTTCGTGAAGTCTTCATTCAGAAAACTCAGCATGCCAATATAATATCCATATGTTACCTAGGCGGTATAAGCTCTTAGTGAGCGCTGACAGATGAAATGCACTCACTTGATGGGAGCGCGGATACGCGGACAGGGATGGTATGTCGGGGTTTGCATCAATTGCTCGGAGGATGTTCTTTGACAAGGATATTCGTTTCACCTGTGTGGACCATAAGTGGTCAGTACTTGCAAGCGAGGGCCACACTGTGCGCCGCATACCCTGAAGTAGCACTTCAAGATCAAGCCAACGACGTAGTAGACACCCCATTTCCGTGACTCTGCGTATGGCGATGTTCTATGACCAAGCCGGACCGAGTCAATGGTGGAATAGTGTGATGATGAGGAGACGGATCCCACCTGTCTGTTACACAGCTAGAGAACGCCTTACTGATTATGCGTGCGGCCTCCTCCATGTTCGCGGTGCCTTCTTGTCCTCTTGCGCTTGCATCCAAGTCTGCCTACTTCCATACGCTCGAGGACATATGTGATTGCTGAACGGAGACTCACATCGAAAGCCAGGTCTCGCAAGTCTCGCAAGATCGAGAACAGCGCTGGTAATGTCCATCCGCTATTCTGCGCAAAGAATCGAAGGAAGGAGCTGAGAAGCGGCGAAGCGTGAGCAGCACCGGGGGATCCACAGAGAGCCTCGCTCACTTGACAAGCGTACACTCTTCCTTGAACGCCTCTGCAGCACGCCGCTTGGCGCAGTGATTTACGACCAGCACGTACTGTATCGCAATCTCGTCCCACGGGCTCTCCATGCTCCCCTCATAATATGATAGGGATTGCCGCTGAGCTTCTTCAAGTGAGTAATGGGCCACATGCACCGGGCTGAGTACGTACCGTAGGGTTCTTGAACTCCTTCACGAGCTGCTTGCCATGGTCGCTGGTGGGCTTGAGTAGGTATGCAAGCTCGGGGCCCTTTTCTTCACGTAGGACAGATGCAATTTGTGTCAGAAACGTCGAGAACCTGGCGGAGGTCATGTTTTGGAGCACTACAGCGGAAACAGCAATAGCTGGAGGGAGGTGAAGTCGGTAGTTGCCATTTCGGTCACCCACACATACTTCAGTCACGTGTGTCGCGTCATCGCGTCGCGACAGGCGGCGCTTGCCAGTAACTTATAATACACGGTCACAGCCGTATTGATTCGAGCAGATATCGTCATAGACCACGCCAGCATGACGATCGGTCACAGCATAACCATCCAAAGGCATACATAAGAGTCCCTGCGCGATACGTCCCCTCGCTACCCGTCTCATCCTGTCATCCCTTCCTCATGGCCTTGCAACCGTCTCTCCGTCCATTGATCATCGCCGGCAATCCCAATGCGCCCCACACCCTAGACATCTTCTGTAAGTTCCGAGGGATCGCAGATAGGAACAGTCGCCAACTCATGTTCGATGCCAGTGGACTACGTGTGCCCATTCTCAGCGAAGATCTCCCTCGCAATAGATAGCGTTCTGGTGCCCCTCTTGGGCCCCGGCGGCAAGTACGACGGCAAAGTCAAGGCCATCTTCAGGCCGCAGGTGCAGCCATGGCATGGAAGCTCTACCTTCGTGCACGAGGCCGGCCTCGCGGTAGGCCCTCAGCACAGTAGTACTAGACACACATGCTGAGACGAGGCGTTAGGTCGCCCGAGTGGCCCCAGAGAGCTTCTGGAAGTTCTCCCTCGCTGTGAGCCATTGCGCTTTCGGCTTCTTGCAGACATCCTGACGCATGATGTGGCAGCTGTTCAAGCACCAAGAGGAATACTTCGATATCCCTACCTCAAATCTCACTCCGACCCAGATTCGTGCAAAGCTCGCTGACCTCGTCGGCCAGACCATCGGCGCGGACAAGGCGGCCCCGTTCAAGGAGCTCCTGACCTTGAAATCGACTCCCAATGGCGGCATAGACGTGACGGACGACTTGAAGTATACCAGTAAGTCGCAGCATGTGCGCTGCGTCCACTTGCAACTGACGTCCCGCCTTCCCTGTAGTCAAGTTTTCACGCCAGAACGGCATTCACGTCTCTCCGACGGTTCTCTGGGACGGACTCATCGCGAATGAGATCTCGAGCTCTTGGGGAGAGAAAGAGTGGACAGAGTTCCTGGCGAAGAAGGTCACTGTGTAAACACCATCTCAAGCCGTCTGTACGACTAGCAAATGGGCAGTGTACCAATTAGGAGGTTGTATTCTACTTTCCTGTCAGCATTCTGAGGAGCGTATCCCTAGCCGCCTTCGCATCTGCCCTGCCTTTGCTCAACTTCATAACGCGGCCCAAGATCTTGTTCAGCACGTTGACGTTTCCGCGCCGGACAACTTCCGCCTCCTGGGGTAAAGCCGCAATGACCTCAGCGCACCACTTCTCCAAAACTACAGCATCGTCTGCGCCAGCAAGGAGGGAGAGTTCACGAGCGAGGTCAGAGGCCGATCGATCAGAGGGTTTGTCCAGCATATGTCGGAGCAGTGTCTTCCCTGCTGTCCCTGTTCCCGTCGTCAGTGATGGGGAAGCCTCCTCGAGTCGGGCGGTACGAACCTGTGAGCTCCCCGCGCTGCACCAAGTCGATCAGGCCGCCCATCTGCTCGGCGGAGATAGGGTTCTTGGAGAAAGACTCATTGCGGAAGGCCAGTTGACCCAACAACTCATGCGTTATCCTACCACAGATCTGCTCAGCACGTGTGCATCGGGGAGACCAGGACGACTGACCAGTTGACAACCACCTTCGGGTCCCGGCCGCCTTGCGAGATCTGGTCGAAGTACGCGACGGGACCTGGGGCTAACGCTCCGTCGAACTTGACCTCCCGCCCGGAGTCAACGTCCATGAGGACATCCGCATCTCGTCTCGATAAACCTAGAGCAAGCAGCCGAGCGCGAGTAGCATCAGGGAGCTCCGGCATCTTCTCTCGAATGCGGGAGACATACAGCTGGTAAATAGTTGGTATCAGCTGCATCAGTCTTTGCTCGAAGAATGGCGCACCTCGTCGATGAGCAGTGGTGGCAGGTTTGGATCTGGCATATACCTGTAGTCGGGTGCATCCTCTTTACTCCTCAAAGAATAGGTTTCGGCTTTGTCTTCGTCGAAACCGCGTGTTTCCTGCGCCACGGAGCCGCCACTCTCCAGTAGATCAATTTGCCTACGCACTTCTGACGCTGTGTAATTTTTCAATGAAGGAGTCGTATGAGCGAGAGCACGGAACCCACTGATGGCTACCATTATGAACTTCACGCTGTTGAGGTTCTTGATCTCACAGCGCGTCCCGGCAGGCTCCCCTCGTCGGTTAACAGAGACGTTGACGTCGCAGCGCAGCGATCCCTGCTCCATATTCCCATCGCTCGACCCGACAGAGCGCAATACGGCTTGCAACGCGCGAATGTAATGTCCGGCTTCCTCTGGTGACCTGTAGGCGTTGGCGTTGAGCTAGTGCGGACTTGCGGGCCTTACACACTGACCTCATGTCCGGTTCCGAGACAATTTCCATTAGGCCAGCTCCGGCGCGACTCAGGTCGATGGATGACAGCTTCCGCCTGGGGTCGAAGGTGGATTTGCCCGTGTCCTGTGACGTTCGGTGGGTCGCGTTCCTGCTGCGTGCAAACAGCATTAACTTACCTGCTCAAGCTGAATTTGTTTGATGCGGACACATGTCTCGCCCCCTTCTAGTTCAAGACGGCCGTCGGTTGCGAAGGGTGCTTCAACGGACCTCCATAAATGTACAAGACCAATGAGAATGACGTTACTCACCGTAGTGTTGGGTTATTTGGTAACCCTGCGGCAAGTCAGCATAGAAGTAGTGCTTGCGGTCGAATGCAGAACGCTGCTGCACGCGTGCGTTCAGAGCGATGGCGGTCCTCACTCCAAGCTCGACACATTTGGGGTTCAAACGCTAAGGCTCACGGAGGTCAACGGATACATTCTTATTGAGAGGAAGACACGTAGATACAGGTAGTGTCCCGGGAAAGGCTGCATCGAAGGTAGACACTGACGTATTAGCTGGTAAGTGATAGTCAGGTGTCCACGCATCTTCAGCACCTGCAAGTCAGCCTAAGGGTTTCAAGGACGGTGGCGGCTACTGAGCTGACCGGAGAAGAGCTTCACTCGCGACTTGATCTGCGCATGCACCTCGATGCCAACCACGACGTCCCAGCCTGGCCACCTTGAATCATCCCTGACCTGTGCGCTGTAGAAGCGAGAATGTCGTAGGCGAGCGGAGCGTGTCGCGAGCGTCCTGGCATGAGCCAGCATGAGGTCGAGATCAGGTTAGCGCCCATGCATTGGCATGAGCTCCTCCGGCGTTTGCCGCCAACACCGTCCCTTTCCCAGTTTGTCAGACAAGACGAGCCACAGGCCAGCGTACTCTCCCAGTCCTTCCCCTCCACTACCGCTACCCTCTCTCGCCACATACTTTCACTGCCCCGCACACGATGTCGACAACAGACGGGCAAGTCCTAGCACGGATATGTGAAAGCCACGAGCTAAACAGCTGCTGCACAGATACTTGGGTGTAACCCAGCCCATCTCAACAGCCGACTCGAATGACATGGAAAAGAAGGTGACTCTCACCCTCATGGAGGAGCTTAGGCGGCAAGGCACATTCGAGAGCGAAGAGGAGGCAAAGATGAGGTACGTTGTCAGTGTATGCTAGTGCTAGAGGTCGGCATCGCTCCACCGCATTAGAGCCACACCACATTTCGCTGCCACCGCCTCGGTATACCTACCGCTTTCTTGACTCTGGTAAATAGTCTTGATGTCCCTGACAAGCTGTACATCACTTTCACAAATCTACTGCACTTCTCGGGGCCGCTTCAATCGGAATACACTGACCAATGCGCCGCCTATTCGGTTGTCAATAGAGAGATCGTCCTTGCCCGCCTATCAACGCTGGTGAAGAAGTTCGCCACCAAAGTCGGTGTCTCTCACGGAATGTCCGAGGCGGCCGCCAGCGCAGCAGGTGGCAAGATCTTCACCTTTGGTTCGTACCGCCTCGGCGTTCATGGACCTGGCTCCGATATCGACACACTCTGCGTCGTTCCAAAACACGTCTCAAGAGAGGACTTCTTCGAAGTCTTTGAAGAAATGCTGAAGGAGACCCCGGGTGTCACCGAAGCCTCGGTGCGCCTCTGCTTTCATGCTGATTTGCCCTTCGTTGACTTTTCGTTTAGGGTGTGCCCGAAGCCTACGTCCCCATCATCAAAATCAAAGTCAACGGTATCCCAATAGACTTGCTCATGGCCCGTTTAGCACTATCCTCAATACCAGACGATCTCTCATTACAAGACGACAACCTGCTGCGCAATCTGGATGAGCGTTGTGTGCGGAGTTTGAACGGTTTGTCACCCTGCACTCACAGCACGGCATATGCTGACAATCCTCAAGGTTCGCGGGTCACGGACGAAATCCTACGATTGGTTCCCAACGTGACTGTTTTCCGTGATTCCCTCCGATGTATCAAGCTTTGGGCACAACGTAAGCCCCCTCCTTCCCATTACAATTCAAGGCTGACGATGGTATCAGGGCGGGCCATTTACTCCAATGTGAATGGTTTTCTTGGAGGTGTTGCATGGGCCATGTTGGTCGCTCGAATATGTCAATTGTATCCTAATGCAATCGCGGGAGCGATTGTCAGTCGGTTCTTCATCATCATGTACCAATGGTCAGTAACAGTCTCAGTCATTGGGAGGAACATACCAATCGTAAGCCGTAGGTCGTGGCCGCAACCTGTATTACTCAAGCAAATCGAAGATGGGCCGCTACCAGTTCGAGTCTGGAACCCGAAGGTTGGCTACACTTGTACAGTAGTAAGCCAGAAGAAGCGTTCAACATTGTCTAGGTATATCCCGCGGATAGATCACATCGCATGCCCATCATTACTCCCGCCTACCCTTCAATGTGCGCAACCCACAATGTCACGGCATCAACACAAACGATCATGACTGAGGAGTTCAAGAAAGGTGGGATAGGCAGCGTTACATCTCAGAAGAGGCTAATGACTTTCTAGGCTCCGAAATCGTCGACCGAGTGATTGTTGGAAAGGCTAACTGGGCTGAACTCTTTGCGAAACACGATTTCTTCCACAAATATCGTTATTACCTCCAAATCATCGCCTCAACACGGAGTTCGGAACTGCAAATCAAGTGGTACGCTCCATACTCAGAAGAAATCTGTGTGCATTTCATCTACATACATTCGCAGGTCAGGCACGGTGGAATCAAGAATACGGCAATTAGTCATGAAGCTCGAATATGTCGACTCCTTGATTCTAGCGCACCCCTTCATTAAGGGCTTCGACCAGGTCCACTATTGTCTGACAGCAGAGGAAGTTCGTGCCGTGGCGCAGGGTGATATTCTAGAAGCCGTAGCAAAGCGGAAAAAGGAAGACGTTGAAGGCAAGGAGACTGCAACCGTTGTCTACACTACGACTTTTTACATCGGCCTTGCGATTGAGCCGAAGCAACGTGCGTGTTGATTCAAACGGATGCACGTAGTTGGTTCAACTAACCCCATGGTATGAAAGCCGGCTCGAAGGGGCCGCGGAAGCTCGACATATCCTACCCTACCACTGAGTTCACGAAGCTGGTTAAACTCTGGGATAAGTACAACGAGGCTGACATGAGTATCACCGTCCGGCATATCAAATCGTATGGCTTTCTCGTTCTCGACGCACGGCACAGCTGTCTCCTGACCGCCAACCCTCAGCACCGCCCTACCGGACTATGTCTTCGACGAAGGCGAGCGGCAACCTCGGTCTGCACTCAAGCGACCCAAAGGCGGCAAGGTGTGTGAAGACCTTTTATTTTTTGGACAGGTACTCAAGGAGGCCGGTATCGCTTTGTCAAGGATACGGACAAGTCGAACGGGACGTCGCCCGATGCTCCCAACAAGAAGCGACGGTTGGTACCGCACGCATCGGCCATCGGTGACACTGACTCCTTGTTGGCGCATGCGACCCACAGTGCATCCAACTCTGTCTCGGAATCAGTCGCACCAACACTTCAGCCAGTCAGGAACGGCCACAACGGCGTCGCCCCCGCCACCCCAGCAGTTGTCCAAGGTGCAACGGAGGTAACACCCTCAAGCAACGGCCTCTACCCGTCCAGCGTCAAGGATCCGTCTGAGATCAAGTCACCACAACTACCCTTTGGCGAGAACGTCGCAGTAGCTACGGGCGTAGCCCAGTCATAGTAGCAGCCCCTCTCTCACCCTTCCTCTCTGGCGCGTCTCAACAACTACTAAGGCCAGGCTTGCGTCTTCGTTCTTACAGTACTCTTCGCTTTTACTTGGTTTATTCATACTTGGTGCCGGCTTTGACAGGTCAACCGCGATGGCTAAGGTGTGGCCGACTGCCCCGGAAGCTACCTGCAGGTGTAGATGGTCTTCGGGCGCATTCTGGTTCTTCCTTGTTTGCTGGAAGTGGCCTCGCTTTGATGACATACCTCCTGTATCCTTCGCAAACAAATCAGTAGCTGTGTATTGTACAACATAAATCTATGAGCATGCGTATGTCGGGAATACGTGGACCCTGTTGAAGCTCGAGTTGCCCCTGCGAAGCAAGAGGGCGTGCCCACCCGGGGCGCAGATGAATGATAACCGTTCATGTACTGATCTATTGTTTGCGACTACGCATACAATCTAGAGTCTATCATGAGCACAATCCAATCCAATTACAGTAATGAAGGAAAGTGGCGTGAAGAGATAGTGGTATATGAGGTTTCGAGATGGCGGATAAGTAAATATGAGGCTACAATGCGAAGTGTACAGATGAGAACTAGTAGAGTTGACCTTACGATCGTCAGCAGGTAGCCAAGAAGTATCTCAGTATATATGCGGAGACGCTGCAAAGCCTTCACGCAGCCTTCCCTTGCCCAAGGTATCCTGATCTGCGCCAGGGCTCGACCCCGTTGGCCCGCGCACGTGCTAGTGCCCAGCGGCGGATAAGGTACGTTGCCGCGGCGATGGCTGCGACACCCAAGATGACACCGATGGCGATGCCGGCCTTTGCACCACCAGACAGACCACCTGAGGACGAGGACGAGGAGGACGAGGAGGACGAGGGCTGGGAGGACGACGACGGGCTAGCGGAGTCGGGGCTCGAGGGGTTCCCGCCAAACGGCCAGTAATCGCCGCCGTCCGGCGGCAGGATGCATGTTAGGCTGTCACCGTCGCTCACGGTGATGAACCCGGACTGCTCGTTCGAGTCTGTGACGGTGCTTGGGTCGATGACGAACGCGGCTGGGTTCGGCGTCGTGTCATCCGTGGTACAGTTGGGGCCGCGCCGGCCGATGAAGGAGGTATTGCCGATGAGGATGTTGCCTTGGACAGTGAAGTTGTGGGCGGAGGACATGGCGAGGGCGTAGCCGAAGGCTCCGGTGAGGTTGTTGTATAGGACGGTGCCAGAGGAGCTGACATTCTGATAGTACTCGTTACCGAACCACGTTCGCGGGCCGATGGCAATACCAATCCTGGCAGACAATAAGTCAGAGACTCGGGGAGAACCTGCGTAGGACTAACTTGATGATGACGTCCTCTGCGTTTGAACCATCCCTGTCGCCGGGCTCCTCGTCGCTCGTAGCGAATCCACCCATAATGAGGTTGTTCCGTACAATCGTGCCTGTGTAGTTCCCGCCCCAAGGCGCCCAGTCCACCATGTTGATCCCGCCGAGCAGGGTGTTCTAGATAGCGCATGAGCATAAAGTACGGAGAGAAGCTACATTGACATACGTTGACGACCCAGATTGTGTTGTTCTCAACAATGGTCCCAGGTGCTCCGAAGACTACAACTCCACCGTCCTGAAAGAGCGATGAGACATGCTGACATGACAATTATGCGACGACTCACGGTTGGGTTGTTGATCATGTTATTGCGTACAACGGTATTCATGCAGCTGATGCTGATACCGTCTGCCCATTCCTGGAATGCGTCGGTGCCGCAAGGCCCAATGTCATTGTTCTGAACTGTCTGGTTGGTGCATTGGAAGGTTCCCTCGGCTATGTGCAGACACGACCAGCCCCGCGGGTCGAATGAGTGAACGAACTCTATCAGTTGCCCAGAATTGTCGCCACCCATCTCGATGTTGGCGCCACCGCTGATGGGCCCGCCATTTCCGCGAGTGCCGTTGATCTACAGCGGAGGTGTCGGTCGTCACGGAATACATACCGATGATTATAGCAGTGATCCGCACCTGTATATGACGCAGCTTGATGTCATCACAATCTGCGCACTGACCGAGCACCGCTGTAGTTTGTCCAACTCCGTTTGTAATCGCTCCGGAAACGACGAGGGTTGCTCTGGTGTCGCCCTCTGGATAGCCGACTGTACTTATCTCTTGGTTATGTGCTGCAAACTCCAGGGGTGCAGTAATGTAGTATGTCTGGCCAGGACATAGCGGGAGCGTGTAGCCTGGGCCTGACGAGTTGAGTAGCGTGTTCAATCTATCGGTGACAGTGTTCTGGGGATCTGCGGGTTCGCAGTCATCTCGACGTAGGATGTCGGCAGACAGTACTAGTCTGCTACGTTCGCTTGAGCATCTTTCGTATCATAGAATGAGTTCCAGAAAGCATACCGAGGGAAGAGACTGGTATCATGGCTGACGTGTCTTCGGTGGTGTAGGCCACCTGCAAGCGTGCCAGTGGCTAGTACGGTTGTGGCGACGCAGAATAGTAGACTACTAAGATGTTGGGAGAGCATAGTGGTGTGTGCGAACCAGGACGAGGTGTACCCAGACCTCAATACAGACCAGCAGACTAGAAGAAGAAGGAGAAGAGACAGGAGGCGACAGAGCGCCGCTAAAGGGAGGACGAGAGCGAGGACGCGCACCGCCCAAGCCCGCCGCCGTCCTCGCCCGCCACCACACTTCCCGGTCCGGCTGAACATTCATTATTGAGCTTACGTCAGCGCCCATCAAGCTTCGCAATACTGAACGCCCGCCTTTCTTCCCAATTTGGTCACCAGACAGACACGTACACGACGGCTCGTACCGTTGTTCTCTGGCTTATAATATCGGACTAACCATGCTCTTGCAGACTAGCCTTCTCGTTTCAAAATGCTTACAGTTCGGCACTGACGAGATTTTGCTTGGCGTGCGGGCTTAGAACGCCTAGCACTAGTACTAGGGACTAGAAGCGGCGCGTGCCAAATAAGCACGAAGATGTCGCATTCGCCGCCAGCGTGCACGTTGCATAGAATAGACCCTGCAATTCTCTGCATCTGAGGCCTTCCCCTTGTCACAGCAAGCAGCAAGTGGTACACAATATAGGCTGGGCTCATTGACTGCATTGAACTTTCAATGACTATTCATCGGGCGGTGGCCAGTGCTCTCCTGTGTTTTCTCGGACGCTTATCTTCACAGGCTTTTTTGTAACGCTCATGCAGCGCGCCATTCACCACTCAGCTGCGCAAGACCTATAGACGATGGCTTGGTCAAAGCCTAAGTCACTCACCGATGTACAGGGGGACACACCCAGAGGGCAATTCCGCCTGAACCTTACAAGTCGAATCCACTGCATCCCCTGCCAAGATTTCAAACGAACTCCCCGTGTGCATATATCGGCCATTATAAGGCCGTGAAGCTTACATAATTATCGAGCTCGTTGTCATCCTCTGTGCTTTCTTGGTTCACGCGTCGGTATGCGTACCTGTACAGTTGACATTCCTGCGCGCCGTCTGCTCTCAGTTCGCCAGGCTCTGGCTCAATGTGCATGGTCTGGAGGCAGATTCGTGCATTGCCAGCCTCCATCTAGATGCACTCAATGACAACACCGCATAATCTTGTTCTCACCCGTTTCGCGCACATTTGCCCGCATCGAAGTTGCAGTCCCTCGTCAACTACTTCACTGGATATAATGGAAGACCACCCTGTGACCGGCGTAGCGCTTCCACCGCGTTGGATAGCGTCTCCCCATACGGTAAAGCGAACCCCCGGAGCGCTATATGCACTGGCTCGAGTTTATCGAGCACGAGTCATATGTACCATCTCGAAGATGTACAGACATTACTCACTATACAGACTGTGACGTCGCGACATGAGTTCCTGAACAACGACACAGATTCGGGGTCTTACCACATCGGAATCTCCCACAGCTGGCGGGTTTACGGCACCACTATTCTTAGCCCTCTAAACCCGCGACTCCATTGAAGTCTCCAATAGGCTCGCGGTGACGATGTTTGGACACGCTTACCCCGGTCAGTGAATGCAAAGCACTGTGAACCATCTGACAGATGCTGCTGTGCACAGGTACGATTCAGTATGAAGTCCCTTCCGAGATGCAGATGCGACCATCGCGCCCCTCATACACAGTACGCCGCTCTTCTGAAGGCTGTCAGGTCTGCCTGACATATTCACTCCGCTGGGTTGCAGAATAACCAATCGTAGGAGACTCCGAGTAAACGGTACAGATACTCACAACGGCGAATGGCGGTTCTCTTTTACGGAATGCTGCCAGTGGTGGCTCGGGAGGAACAAGTACGAAGGTCCAAAATACCAGCCAGTCCCGTCCAACAGTAGTCTTCTGGACTAAGGGTACTTAGATGCCAATCCAAGCTTGTTCAACGGACCGTCATTGGCATTCATTCCCTCGTTCGTGCACACGCGAACGATCGAAGTTTGTGCGCTTCCCCCGGCGGTTCGCCATAGAGCTGTAATGAAGAGGCTATGCACGCCTAGTACTGGTGGGTTCAGCGCCGTTTATGGTACCAGATTCGCCCACAGACGAGGGACGCACGCGGGAACCATATCATGACAGATGGGCAAAATCAGATGCACGCACTGCCAGCATGAGACGTTCGCCCGCTCAAAGGCGTATGTGAGGGCAGCGGGCCTCCGTCGGCGTCACGATGTGGTCTCACTGGCCGGCGGCCATGTCCCTAGGCTGTGTTGCTTTGATGTTTGTGAGCCTCGAGGACCGTGCGCTGAGACAGAATCCTACTATGAGTGATACCCCAACATCCCCTCCGGTGCATTATGACATCGCTGAGATTCCCTGTGTCACTGCCCGCGCGGCACAGGGTATGCTTCCTGAGCGAGATCTCTAGGTTGGCTGCCAATAAACCGCGCGTCACTGAATCGCTGCAATCCTGCCATTGGTCGGGTTGATTCTCAGTTATGAGACGAACTGAGCAGAGGAACGAGCCTACTGATAGACGGCTGAGCCGTTATCCCAACAATTCTAGGCGCATAGGACGAGCGCGCAGCCGTCCCTTTTGGGGACTTCAGACTGCCGAACCCAGCGGTATAACCTCCGGCAATTGCGACTTTTGGTTCATATTTTGCCGGAAAGAAGTCGAGTAAGACTGAGGTAACATATTGCGCCTTCGTCAGTTAAGCGAGGAATTGAATGCACAGTAGAAGCAGAGCGGTCCTGGTGACCTAGCTACTGCCTTAGCATGTACTAGAATATCGCGGGTCTGGACGTCGTGCCGTTGTCAGTGCCGACTACTGTGGCGCTACGCTGAACCTCCCTACGCGAGCATCACCCTTGACAAAAACAATGTGTGCGTTTATCTCACCTGACGACTCTCGCGCACGACAGAACGCTACATGCATTGGAAATGTAGAATCGAAGACCTGGTAGCAAGGCTTCTCCACAGCGCTCCGCATGCCTACGGTCGCAGTACCTGAGCAAAGCGACATTCTAGATTTCACGATGGCATTTACGCTTGGGCGCGGGAGTTGCTTGAGATGAGCTGCTGATTCCGCATGCCAAGGGTCCACGTCAAAGTCGCTGGTACGGCTCTTGGGAGATAGAAGCGGTATTACGTTGGGCCTGGAGCGTCCTGAAATCGAATGCGTTGATTCATAACGAGAGCACGAGCACAGGAAGATGGACAACAACGCACTGAATCAGTCGTAGTCCCGCCGCCTTGGCGGCGGTGTTCGGTCAGGTTCATCATAGCGACTCCTTCCACGCCTGTCACCTCCATCTCTCTCCCTGCGCACTGGTGAACGCGATCGCGAAACCCGTCCGCGATGGTCGCTCTCGTCCCGAACGTATGCGTGTGACCGGTCTCTGGAGGTGCTTCGCCTTCTGGCAGGGGAATATCGACGGCGGTGGTCGTCTTCGTCACGCTCACGAGGCGATGTCCTACTTCGCGAGCGGCTTCTGCGTCTGGGAGGGGAACGACTCCTCAGCTGTCCTTCCCTGTCTCCGGGCACATCCCGCAAGGAAGCTAGGAGCTCCTCAACTGCCTTGACTCCCTCAGACTTTCCCATAGCCTTGCGCAGCTTCTTACGTTCCTTGCGAGCTCGACGCTCTTCCGGTGTCTCGTCCTTGTGCTTGGCCTTTGACTTGGATTTGGATTTGCTTTTCTTCGACCTTTTCGCGGCCTTCTCCTCCTTTCGCTGGACGACAAGGTATTCGTACATAGGGTCCTCAGGATCAATCGGAGGGCCGTCATCTTCAGAAGACTCGGATTCTTGTTCCCCGTCTGCGTTCCATGAGGTGTCAGAAACCACGCTTCACGGAGATGCCGGTGAGAATACTGACCTACGACCAGCTCTGGCTTCGCGTTGAGGCTCTGCTCTTCTCGGTCCTCCCATTCTCCGTCTTCTCCTTTCATCTTTGGCTGCTTATAGTTCTTCACATGGTCCACGCGCAGGGTCCTGTCTAAAACCTTTGCGCCGTTCAGGTTGTCCACCGCAAGGATCGTCGAGCGTTGGTCTTCGTACATTAAGAAACCAAATCCTCTCGTCTTTCCGGTGTTTTTGTCGCGCGGAAGGTTCACATCCATGACCTCTCCGTACCTGCACTGTTGGTTTAGTGCGTGGGAGAATAGGGGGACAGCCTGAACTCACTGGGAAAAGATGGAGATGACGTCTCCTTCTGTAAGATCGTTGTGAAGTCCTCCGATGAAGATGTAAGCAGAATCTACGGTGTTGGCATTTAGATGACGCTGGTTTACGACAGGTTCAGAGCCACATACCCTTGTAGTCATCATGCCAAGAGCCCGTCCCCCCAATCTCCAGCTCGCGCTCGTTGATTTTGTTAATCTCGCGTACCACGCTATAGAAAGATGTATAAGCCAAAGTGAGTATAGCGACACGCGGTACTTACTTCATGACTGCACGGTGCACGTATCAATGCGGTGGCGCTGGTTGGTACGCGCCCTGTACGTGATATGCACGTGACGTCTAATCAGAGAGCAATCCGAAAATTTGGATTGCACGACGGACGACGATATAGTCGTCTCTTCTGCCTGCTGCTACGACCATGGCTTCATTTTCACTTCCACCTATCAACGACAACCCAGACGGCGGCTGGGGACCGTCCACGTCCAACTTACCGACGCAGTTCAAGTTCAGGGACATTCCGTACGCGCCATACTCAAAATCTGACAAGCTCGGTCGTTTCGCCGACTGGAACGACATCTCGGGGGATAATCGCCCCAATGCTGGCGCCGCATCTCAGGGAGGTAGTCGCGGTGGAGGCCAGGGAGCAAGGGGAAGGCGGGATGGCCAGCCTGCGTTCGGCAGCGGTGCTGCGAGCGCGTTCGCATACTTCCACGCGGAGGACGAGTCCAGTTTCTCAGTGGTAGATAACCGCGCGAATGCAACCCGGAGGGGTGGAGCACTTGGCAGAGGGCGTGGTGGCGGAAGAGGAGCTTCGAACAGAGGAGCTTCGCAACGCGGCGGTCGCGGAGGATTCTTTGGTGGGCGCGGCGGTAATGCACAGCGAGGCGGCGCAAGGAGAGGATGGAAGGACTGGAAGGAGGTATTGTCGCTCTCGACTTTCTGTATTCCCTTGCTCATGCAGCACCGGTCAGAACCATCGTACTCGCGAGTCTTCTGTCGCCATTTCTCCCGAATGGCAAATGCTTGAGGAGATCGAGTTCCACCGTTTATCCAAACTGCGGCTCGAAGTAGATGAACCCGAGGATCTGTACGTCTTTGTTTACGTTCAGATGATTTGAAGTCTCATATCCTGCTAGGGGCTCATATGGCAAGCTCTTCCCGTACGACAAATCCTATGACCGTATCACCACTAAATCGGAGCGGCCACTGCAATTGGTCGACCGTATCAAGTATAACACAACGACCTCTGACGATCCCGTCATCAGCGAGGTTCGTATGGTTCGAGCTTCGCGGAACCTGCTTCTGATACGCCTTGACAGTTGGCATCAAAAGATACCGCAACCGTATACACCACGGATGTCATTCTCAGTGGCCTCATGGTGGCACCTCGCTCGGTGTACCCATGGGATATCGTCGTTGTTCGTGAAGGGAACAAGTTGTTCTTTGACAAGCGCGATGGTGGGCCCTTTGACACCGTCACGGTGAACGAGAATGCTGCCGATCCGCCGCAAGATCCCGCTACGGTGAACCCGAACAACCCGAACGAGAAGATCGCCGTTCCAGAAACCCCGACGATCAACTCTGCTACGTCGCTCTCCCTTGAAGCCACTTATATCAACCAAAACTTTGGCTTCCAGTCGGTCGTCGAGAGGCCTCCGCCACCCGCGGTCGAGTTCGAGAAACCTAACCCCTTCTATGGACCGGATGAGACTGAGCCTCTGGCTTCCTGCGGTTATCGCTACCGCGTCTTTGACCTCGGTGTCACGGAGGACGAGGATGTCAAGATCTGTGTCCGCACTGAGGTCGACGCCTACTCCCCGGGCCAGGGCAACCCTCGCTCGGGCCAAGGGCTCGTCAGCATCCGGGCCTTGAACGAGTTCGACCCCCGTTCCCTTGGTGCTGGTGGTGCGCCTGACTGGCGGACAAAGCTCGATTCTCAGCGAGGCGCTGTTGTCGCCACGGAGATGAAGAACAATAGCTGCAAGCTTGCTAAGTGGACGGTGCAGAGCGTACTAGCCGGAGCTGATCTCATGAAAATTGGGTGAGTACACATGTCCCCATCCATGCTCCATATGTCGTTACCGTGTCCCGGTTTCCAACTTCTGTACCTGTTCGACATACTGACCCCGTATGTCCGACTATTCTTAGGTTCATCTCGCGTGCGAACCCCCGCGACAACGCGCGCCATGTCATCTTGGGTTCAATATCCACTCGTCCGACGGACTTCGCCTCGCAGTTGAATGTCTCGCTTGCAAACGGTTGGGGTATCGTACGCACCGTGACGGACATGTGCATGAAGCAGCCGGACGGCAAGTACGTTCTCATCAAGGATCCGAATAAGGTGAGTTGTTCTCCGGATGCCCGTCCACTAGCTTCCGCCGCTTGCATCACTACCCCGGCAGCTGGGCCCAGCCTCAGTTTTGTCGCTTCGCGGACTACAGGCTTTCCTTATCCATGGAAGCCGATATATCAGCAGTGGGCTCGAGTGATGCTACCCCGTATGCTATGCTTCTAGATCCTCCACTTGAAGATCGACCAACAGTCTATCATTTGCTAACGATTTTGTTCCCGATAGCCGGTACTCCGACTCTACGCTGTTCCCCTCAACGCTTTTACAGGAGAAGACGATGATGATGAAGGCGGCCTGGATGAGGAACTTGAGTCTGCCGCTTAGAGTGTATAACGCACATGTATTGCTAGGCACTTCTCCGCATCGGAGTCTGTATCTTGACGTGATATCGCAATGTTTGTTTTGTGCATGAAGACACAGTCACGCACTAGGACCAATCCATCCAGGAGACGTGTGCTACCGCATTGATGGCGTAGGCAACAGCCGACCATGGCTTCGCGTCTTACCACAGTGTCTCGTCTCGCTGCTCGGGCCACGGTGAACTTCAAGGCTGTTGACGACTTCGAGTGTATTGTTACTGTGTTGTCGATGAGGCATCCGCTGATGCGGCAGACACAGCAACAATTCACCTTGAAGACACAATAGCCGCTTGAGAATACCAACTCAACCGCGCATGGGCTAAACGGCGCCCCAGGGGGCATGCGCGGTCACTCGATCAGCCGGCGGATAGGCTATCAGCGTGTCGTCTGAGGATGACACGATGTTGGCATCTTGACAGGCCGGGGACAGATGGGCCGTACGAACCACATACTTCTCGGAGGCAAAGCCGCATCGCCGCTGCAGCATACCATCCCTTATCGAGCGCGCAGTGACGCATGGAGCATGCTTGTATGAGTGCAAGCGAGGCCGGGCCCGGGGATCTGGAGGGAGCACATTGATTCTGAGCCCACGGGAATTCCGGCCTGTGCATACAATTGAGGTGGCCTGAACTTAACCGTATTGAGGCTCGCCGCCCTGTCTAGGACCGGATACAAACCGGATACGTTGGGTTCATACTCAGCGGGTGTGTGCACTATCTCACACTTGATAACCTTGCCGAGTGCGAGCATATGGTCTTTGCAATACCAACTATGATGAGTGCAGCCTCCACCGATGGTATCCTTGGGAGAGCCCGAATATGGTTTGGTAAGTCCATCGTAGTGCAGCTTCGTCAGCAGCTCAGTGCATTGATTCGATGTGGCATCATTCGCAACTCCGTCGGGGAAAGCTTAATACCGATGATGTCGTGGCTGCAGTTCGTCCGCACAGCATACCATAGCTACGAAGTACACCGACGGATCACAAGTTCCCTTGGGAGCTCAGGAGGAGGGCTGCCGCAGCCTCGACGTTAGGGCTAATAATCGCGTCAGACCTGGGTACCCATCGCGATCATTCCAGGTCGGAAATACTACGCACCTCCTCTGCAAAACATCCTCTATCACGTTTCGCCGCACGTTTGGGAACATACCACTCAGCGTCTGGATATCTGCCTGTTGCTGCGCAGTCTCCCTCTGTCGTCTCAGTCTCTCCAACGGATCGGTCAGCGGCTGGCGTCGCGCCGTCGTGACCACCTCTTCCTCGTTAGCCTGCGTTGACTCCGCCCGCTGACGCTGCCGGGCCTCAGGCAGGACTCGGTTCGTACGCCGTACTGTCCCCCCTTCGCCTAGCCACGGTGCTATCCACACTTCACAGAAGCTCTGGACACTGCATGCAAGGGTCATGAGTCAGCTATGTCACGGGCGCTGACGGGCTACTAGCCTCACCGGTTTGGGATTCGCCAGCTCTTCAACTGGAGAATGTCCGACCGGTAGAGGTACCCTGTGTGGAAGCCGACTATAGTGGGGAGTAGCGTGGGCGGAAACTGCGATATGGCAAGCTGCAGTGCCAAAGACTTTCAGCGAGCTCGCTCAGAAATGCCGACAGTAGCGGCTCACCTGCGCGGCAAATATGTACACCCATATCTTGTCGTTGAGGTCCAGGCCAAACACTTTCATTTGGTAGGCGTCAGGCACGAGTCGCACGTACTGGTACAAAATACTGAAAATAATGGCGATCGGACCGGCAGGAACGACGTTGAAGAACGTCCCCACATGGAGGGCATGAAGCAGAAGGAGAGATAGGAATGTCGTAATCGTCGACACGAGAACGCTAATGGTCAGGAACGACTGCACGCGAGTAGTCAATGTTGCGCAAGCAGACTGTCGAGCGAACTGCAACCTACCGCGAATTTAGCGCTTCCGAAGGTTCGCTCTATCCGGACGGATGCGTTGTATAGAACCAGTTCTACCAGAAGCAGGTCGCTGGAGTTGGCGCAGACTAGGTGGTGTGAGAATAGCCGCCAATACTGGATTGGAACAGTCAGTGTGACTGGCAACGCGATGAGGATAGTACTAGTGAAATCCACTCACTTGATGATACTTGGAGATGTGAGGGACAAGCTGCAGGTGCATGTAGTATTTGAGGTCGAATATACCGACAGCAATCGAGCCGAGGGCAGCGCCCAACATGAGTCCTTGCAAAATGCGCCAGGGTTGGACGTAGCGAGTGAGTCTACAGGCTGAGCTTACCTTTGGTTACGGGTGCATGCTCGAAAGACATCTCTCAGATCGTCCAGAGCAAGTGCAGGGCCTTGAGGGTTATGTTTTCCTCTGGACTAGGACCTACTACTATTTCCCGGCAGTCGTTAGCGGTGGCTTGAAGTGGCGGGTGGCGTAGAACGCGGCGGTCGAACGAGCCGGAGAAACGTGTAACGCCACAAGGATGACCAGTCACGTGAATCAAGCTCGGTGGCGGACTTCGAATCCCCGATTTTCTCCTCTCGAAAATATTATGTTCATTGATACCCCAGCTCAACCCCAGCTATCCATCGTCTACCAAAGTAGTGATGCACCTGCATGATTTCTACGTACTATTCGACTCAAAGAGGATTTGACGCAAATCCGACGCGTACGTACGACGTGCCGGAAGGCTTCAAGTCGCTCAAATCCTGCCAGTGGCTTCTTTGCAGACACGCATCATGTAGAGACCAGTTTAGCATCACCGTGACCCACTTTGCGGGGGTTCTAACGTCGGTAGCTAAGTACCGGGACGACAATGAAGGTACGTGGCTTCTTGCGCAATCAAACACGCTGTTTGCTCATATCATGCATATGGAGATAGCAACTCTATGTCCGTTACGGAACGTCATTCATTAAAACGTCCGTACACGCTCCCCATCGCCACGAGTGGCTCGAAGCAAGTAGGACATCATGGGACTGCTGCAATCGCATGAAAGTGGTAGCGTGGGCACCGACGCAATGCCGAGATGCCTGTGGACCGGTTTCCGAGGTCTTACCCCCTCAGGCCCCTCTTTGGAGTCTCTCGCTCCGAGATGAAGCGGTCAGCTTATCCGCTCTTCGAAGGCTTGGCATAGTAGCGCTGCATGTATCTGAAACTCTTCTCTGAGGTGCGATGTTTTTCGATGACCGCAGGAGGGCCTCTCATGTGGCTAGCCTTTGGCAGAATACACAGCCTTTGGGGACGTCTAAGCCCCGAATGCTCACATTGCGTCTTCTGAACTTGTTCTGAACTCTACCGCGATAGCGAAAGTGGTCCTGAACGGGCGCCGTGCTACGTACCCCGCTGACCGCTAGATCCTCATCTTCATTCGCGTCAAGGCCATCACGCCAAGCTCGTAGCTCATGTTTACGCTTACGAGCAGCGTAAACAACACGTCAGCTACTCACGATGGGGATCGACGTTCTCGGGCAGGTGTGTAGCGTACACTCAGGGTTCATCTCGCTGTTGTCTGCCGACTTATGCGTCATGCTGGTATAGGATGAACTATTACATCAGTCGAAGTCCAAGTTTGTTCGACCCAGTCCCGATCGGAGTACGCAACACATTGCTGTGAGCCGCGCGAGCCGGATACTATGTAGAGGGCACTCGTTCCTGAGGAACCTAAGATCGGTGCAGTGCCCTCTGATGCACACTGTATACGCTCCGGGCAGCGTCCACTACCTTTTTATACTCTACAATGCGTGCTTGCATGACACTGACAGAAAGCAGCTGAGCAGGAGCCAAACAGATGCGTTGAAACCCAAACATAACACACGAGTCACGGCTTCCAAGTCTCGACAAACAACGTCTGACTGGATCTGCATGTCGCGGCGCTTGACGCTTGACGCTAGTGCTCGGGCGAAGTCTACATCGTTGTATTGGCCCGCTCATACGGTGCCCAATTCGTTGACGTGTGACTATGCTGCACGAACTTCGGTGCGCTGCGCTCTCTCCAATTGAACGCATCGCCCACCTCCTGCGGCCCCGAAGCGCGTGGTTGGTTACACTGATCACTCTGTGGTTCCCGTTTATCAAAGTATTATTGGAGACCCAGCCGGGTGCACTGCCCCAGAGTTTCACTGTAACCTGTTCCTCATTACTGACAGAGCCCTTCAAGCCCCGATCAGGCGAAGATAACACGCACGGCGCGACGCAGACAAGCTTTGCCCTTGGATTGGATCGTGACAGAGTGATCGAACTGTCATTGGCAACGCCAGGGTGATGCACTCCTATCTCCCGGCCGGCCACTCTCACTAAAGATCGGGCAGACGCCTGGAGCGTGGCTGTGACCGGTTTCCCCGCTGGTTGAGCCCGGGAGAGCGGATTCTCTCTGCCCCAATCTGTCACAGACGGAAGCAATCTTGACATATTGTGTGTTGCTTGCATGACACGACATGACTACATGACGACATTGTGGCTGAAGAATGTGTTGTACCGTAGGGGTGTCGAACGCATTTAATCGCGAAGATCTGAGCCACCCGATGGTATTGAGAGCAGTGCAATATCGCTATGTACTAGGCCTCTGTTCACTGGCCGACATACCGAGACACTGCGAGCGCAGAGTACATTGCTCAGCTTACCTCGAAGGAAGCCACGTTCGATTAGCCAGGGGCCGAAAGTCCAGATAGCATCATCACTGGAACCCGCACCTTCATTTTGGCAAGTGTTTCATATTCACCATCTCAAGCGCGATAAGGACTAGGCACTAACAGACCTATAAAAACGCCCCTATGCACTGCTATGAGCGATAAGCCCGTTGAAAAAGCGGCATACAACTGCTCGACCGAATGTACTACTGTGCAAAGTGAGAGATACGATGAAAGCTAAGCACGGCCTATGAGCCACGGTGGTTGCCTGCCCTTGTAGTATACGCAAGTGGGGTTGTACGGAGCTCCCCAGTCTAAGTAGACGTTTGCGAGCGGTTCCCAATGTATGTACCGTGGAGAACACCAGCAATCTAGCGATCCTCCAGACTCATCACGCGTTTGATCTGCAGGTACGCCCACGCGCCACTGCTGCCCGACGATCGTGCTGTGACTTTGATGGCCATTTGGAAGAACCTCAAAGTCCTAGCTCTCGATCAACTAAAATATTGCGTCGTGCCGATCACACTCGATCACATCAATACACCTCCAGCGTACCTCCACAATCGCGACTGGTCGCATCATACTATACGCCACTCGATCGGCTTCAGTCTACAGAGGTCGAGGAGGGCGATGACTTGCCGAATAGGAGGGCCACTCCGGGTCTTTGACCGGGAAGCCGAGCCTCCTGTGCACGTGGTCCGTTCACGAACGACGAACCATCGTGAAATGGAGCCTGGGTTGGGGCACTGGCGATAACCTGATATTGCCCGCATTGGATTGGGATTGGGTAACTGGTTCAGTGAGTCGAGTAGAACGAGTGGAACAGCTCACCGCCGCAACGCACAGCCAGACCACCAACCGTTGCGCCGCACTGTCTTCTTCCATGGCAATGATGCGGCTGCACCGAGTCGGCACCCTGAGTGCTGGCACTCGGTCGTTCAAAGTTTGGCAGCGTGACATACGGTGCCTGTGGTCCGCTACACCAAAACGCCGAACCGAGCTTCTGAGTCTCGCTCTGTATTCCAGAGACAAGGAGAATACGACACGTCGAGCCCCGCCCACATTCGATTCCTCCACACCCTCACACGGCGTGTCTTCAGTGCGCACGTACGCTACGACGGAACACCGACCGCAGGTCTTAACGCCGTCGCACTCGCAGCCACCTACGTCACTTCCAGCGCTGGCGCTCGCTGCTTCTCAGGCGTGAGCAACTGAATGCAGCGAACTCCGTGAATGAGCGTACCCCGCAGGCAGAGAGGTCGCACGCCCACGCACTGGGCGTGCCTGGGGCAGCGCGGACTTCCTCGCGTTCCGCAAGCTTTCGGCGTGAGAGCACGGGTGCCGCAGGCGAAGGTTCGCAGGGCCAGTGAGCTGCCCCCGTCTGCTGCGCCGTCCGCTGTATGCCCGCGCCGAACAGCCACAACGCCCCGCTAGAAGTGCAGCGGAATGAAGCCACCCACGCGCGGTTCTGCTTCTGTCCGCGCACACGCTTTACCTCGGGCCCGCACGCAGTGGTGGCCCACTGGCGGTCGCGCCGCGAACCGACTATGCGACAGCTCCCGAGCCTAGTAGAGGGACAAACGCTGCGCGCAAAGCGGGCTAGCTGCCTTCTGGGGCGCGCTGACGCCCTCAGGGCGCGTCATGTTGCAGGCTGCGCGAAGAAGGACGCGCAGAACGCCGCGCTTCTCGCGAGCGGGCCGGGGGGAAACCGCATACGCTATTGTTGAACAAAGGGATGAACCCGCGCAGAGCGCGCGCGCCCACGGTATTCACCGCCCACGTTCCCACCTCGTGCGCCGAAGACACCCGGGTGCCGTTCAATGAGCAGTAGCGACGGAAGCGGATGGTGACGAGCTCACTGAGTCTCCCAGGAGGGCACGACCTTCGCGTTCGCTCCCGCATTCGTGCTCTTCCGTACGCTACCGGAGATGAGCTCTCCCGGGGGCGCTCGATGACCACGTCCTGAGGCCTCTTCCTCAGGGATCGACGGCGTGGCGGCGAAGTGAGAGGCCAGGGATATCCTCGGGGTGCGCGGCACGTTGGACTATTACGCGACGTGCCGTGCTAGTCAGAGGCTGTTACACTCGAGACGGCGCAATGAGGGCAACAGCTCCGACCTGGCGGTGGACGAGTCAATACGAGGTCGGAGTGGAAGCACCACTACACACCTTCCATGCTAGCGGGGTGTCCTGCCGTAGGCAGTGGTGGCGTACCTCCCAGATACCGCTAGATACGATGTGGACAGCTCAGATCTGAAACGTGCCTCGAGTCCCTGAAGTGAGCCTTCCGAGCCTCCGCATATGACAGGTATTGACCGGTCGACCGGCCGGCCTATGGTACTGACCCCAGGCGTCAACGACTTGGGTACCGTACGAGCGGGCCAATACAACGATGCAGACTTCGCCCGAGCAGTCTGGTCATGCCGGCGACCGCAGAAGGGCAGGTGGGTAGCAGAAGCACGCTCGGGTGACGTCCAGGAAGCAATGAAGAAGCAGAACCTGGCATCCTCCGAGAAGCCGAAGCAGGAGAGTCAAGTGCGCGCACCCTCCGAGAACCGGGACCAACGTAGGTTTGCGAGATAAGCAAGACATGGAGGCTGGAGCGTATCTACGCAAGGCCGTAGTACAGTCGGAAGATGCAGCGCAAGCGTTAGATCTCACTCGAGGCGCGTACAGAGTTTCCAGTGCGTGGCCCACCATCGCGCATAGCGCGGCCAGGTGATCAGCATGGACGTACATGGGCTGCACGGGGTAGTCATACTGCGTTGTTAACGGCCGATCCGCGCGGGGCGTTGTCGAAGAACCAGCCTTAACCTTCTGAAGTCCTGTAGCTGACAGAGCGCGTGTCGTAACTACCTACCGTGGTCCTCGCTCTCTGCCGGGATCGCAAGTGCGTCTGTCGCGTACGGATCCGCCCCCAGCGCGCCACAAATACGACAGTGGCCGCTGACGAGAGTAAAGAATCATAATGTATTGCAGTCCCGGCTACTCTAGATGTCAGGTGCCACGTCAATCGCCGGGAGAAAATCGTAGAGTTTGCCGACAGCCCAGACAGACCGCTCTGTCAGCGTATGTGTCGGTTTGGCGGACGGCGCCGTTGCAGACATGCCGCTGTCGTGCAGTTGCCTCTGTCTCACGTATGTCATCGCGGATTATCCACACGCCTCGACGCTTCCACCTGTCCAGCTAAAGACAGTGGGCGCACGCGCGTGGACTGCGCGGCCCTAGAGCGAAGACCAACCGAGAGCGAAAAAGCCTAAAGGAATATAAATTCATCCTGCGTTACGAAGCGGGAGAACTACTGCATAGAATTCAAACGAGATAACGCGTAGACGGTGCACGAAGCGTTCGCGTCCGACGCCCGCCCGGAACTAAGAAACTGGGGTCTTAAACCTTGTAGGAAGATACGCACCACGGCGGTGTCCACTTGGACCGTCGTCGACGGGTCTCACGTAGGCAGCTGAGCCAGCCAGTAGGGACAGTATCCACCGGGAGTACTGGAGCCATAGAACGGTGGTAGTTGTCGCGGCGCTCCTGGATGGGGTGGTTGGAAATTCGCCGCTGCAAACAGAGAAACGCAATTTCAAGCAAAGGGCGTGTGCCAGAGCAGAGAACGAGAGGAGCGCAATGCGCGCACGCCGCTGGGATTGGCAGTTGTCGCCTACAAATTGCGCGAGCCAAGGGAGCACATGCGTTGCAAGCTACGGTCGAGACGTAGCCAAAATAGTCGTGCAGCCGTTCGGAGGCCCGGGGATTTGCTACTCACATGGCAGCGCGGGCGGCGACAAGGTACGAGTACGTACGTACGCGGCGCTGGCAGCGACGAGACTGCTGCGAATGGGCTCGAAATGGAGGCGGATTCGGAGCCACGCAGAGCTCGGGGTGCAGGCGATCGAAAGCGAGGCCGTCTGTGTGCGGGAGCTCGAGAGGCACGCTTCCCATGCGGTGCGCGAGCCCGGGTGGTTGGCCGTTCTGTGTATGGAAGCAGCGAGCCACAGGGCCAGCGTCCATGGCACCGCGCTCGGCCCCGATCGAGCCAGCGAGCGCACCAGCGGCCCGCCTCCGCATCGCGTCGTGGACTCGCGGCGGCGGACGTCCCACTGGCATGGGCCATGGCACGCTGCGCGCCCGCGTGGCGCATCGCGACCCGACACGTCGGGCGACCCTGCGGCGCACGCCGCAGACGTGCTTCGACGTCAGCGGGGCGGCGGGGGCGGCGGGCCGGTGCGACGTGTTTAGGGTTCGGGGGACGATTGGTCGCCGGTGCGCTGGGCAAAGGCTGGGCGTGCTCGCTGGCGGGACGGTCACGGACGATAAGCAAGCGGCGGCCGCACACTGCACCACGAGCTAGCAAAGTAGCCAGATCTCGATCCTCGTCGAGTACGCGTAAGTAGGGCTATCGCCCCCTCCGCATGCACACGCGGCTCTCCCTCCGCATCGCGACGCGTCCAGGGTGAACGTTCTCCATCTCCTCCCTCCTGTTCCCCTCGCGTGGCGTGCTCCTCGTCGCGTCTGGCGGCGCACGATGCGTGCCCATTTCGCTGAAACATGCGCAACCAGCCCAAGATTGGCATAGCTCGCGCTCTAGCACTGGTCTCATTGATTACGCGATTAGTCCTTCCCATTCAAGGTACACCCGCACCTGTGACTAATCTTCGCTCACAGCCGATATCGTCTTCAACCCGCACTCCCGCGCACGCGTGCATGTAAATGAGCAGACTTTTTCGCTTCTTCTGCATTGTCAATCCTATACGCTACGATTACATACTAGGCATGCAAAGATGAGGGTGGGGCATTGTACGACGATAAGGTTGAATATATACATAACAGCGCGACGATCCAACCACACCGCGCGCCAATAGTAGACACGAGAGAGGAGACACGAGCCAATAAGTAACAAAAAATAGGAAGACACACAGCCGACGATGACTCCAAGAACCGGATGAGAGTGGGACACACAACGATGCAATGCGAGGTGAATGATACAATGAGCGCCGGGGCGAATGAGAGGGTGGTCAGTACATGGCACCAGTCTTTTGGCCTTGCTTCTTCGTGATGACGTCCCACACACGTGTCTGCATATGCGCGTGCGCGTAAGGGTATGGCCATTTTGAAGGTATCGGGTCTCGCTCGGAAACAAGGTGTACAGCGCGAGGAAGAGGGGGGCGATGAGGGAGCGGCAGAGGAGGGGGTCGAATAGATAGGCAGCGGCGCAGGACGGTGTCTCTAAGTGTCCAATAAAGATTAATGCGATGCGATTAGCACACAGCCTTGTGCGCCTCCTTCGGGGACAGGTCGACGGTGGGCACCGGCTGCCAGCCGGTGACCTCGGGGATGGTGACGTCCACGGGTCGCCGCTGCATATCGTGCGGCGTCGGGAGCGACCCTCGCCGGTAGAAGTCGCCCTGCGGCTGGTTCCCGGGGAAATACATCGGCACCGTCGCCGACTTGCGCGGCGCATGCTGCTGCGAGCCGGGCTGGAGGGAGACGATGTCGTTGAGTGGCGCGTTCGGCAACCGGATGCCGCCGTCTGAACCGGCCAATGGCGGGGACTGCGAGTTGGTGTCGCGCATGGGGTACGGCTGCGCGGCAGGCGAGCCCATGGAAGACGACGGAGTGGAGCCTGAGGAATATACGGAAACTGCATGAACATCCCGAAATTTAACACCGCTACAGGTGCACAGAAGATGCGTTGAGACGTACCATTATCGTCCCAGTCGCTCGACGCGCCGACGGACGAGCCCGCTGACGAGGACACAGAGGAACGGCGGGGCATCTGCGGCGGCATACCACCGTTGTCCATTTCGCTGCCCTCGCGAGGCTCCTTCTTGACCATCGCAGGCACCTTCCCTGCTTTCGGGCTGCTGCCCGGAGCCTTCGGCGCTTTGCGCGTCTTGCTGCCGGCTCGAAGCTCGTCGAAGCGGAGGGGCCGAGGCCGCAGGTGTGTCCGCTCGTAAAGACCGCACTTGTTGCAGACGATCTTGCCGGGGTTGAGTGTCGATCGCCGCCAACTCGGCGGCTCCGTCGTGTGACAGTTGAAACATCTCCGCCGGAGGTATTGCGTCTCCTTCGACGCGGCGTCGTCTGTGTGCTGCACCAGGAGGCCGTTGTGCGGCGCGAGGCAAGGTAGAGGGTGCATCCCTCCGGAGCCTGGCCGATAGCCGGTCTGCGAGGGGACGATGACGGGCGTGGGCTCTTCTGTCTTGATCCCAAAGTCGTGGTACGGCATGTGCGGCGAGGGGACGGTATGCGCGAACGGCTCGTCCATTGCGTGCGGGAGCGGTTCGCACATGGCAAGGTGTGGCGAGTTGTCCATGGAGAGCGGCTCGCTGTAGACAGTGCTCGGACGCGAACCGTACGGGCTACCCGACATGGAGTCGTGGTCGCTACCCATGAACGGTGGTGGCGGCGTGTACATCATCTCTGCGCGGTCCTGGCGGACGTACGGGAACGTGTTACGCCGCTGCATCGCAATGTCGTGCGCGTGGCGCATACCATGCCCGAGTGGCACGTCAATGTGCGCGGACTGGGGCATACCGCCCCAGTGGGTCTGCTGCCGGAGGCGATGGTCGATGTACGACTCGTGCGGGATGTGGTGATGGTGCTCAGGCAGCTCGGGCTCGTACAGCTCGTCGAGGAGGGAGCCGCGCGAGCCTGGTGGGTTGTAGGAACCGGGATAAGGCGCGGACCACATGTGCGCAGCCTCGAGAGTGTGCGTTTCGGGAGGGATGCCGTGCTCGTCGTGGTGGGGGTCGAATATGTACCGGGGAGGCGCGAGGTCAATGGAGGTCTTGTAGTGGGGCGAGGACTGGAAGGGGTGGTGCATTTCGTCGTCCGCGAGCGAGGTGCGAGGAGAGGGAGTGCGGGGAGTGGACGCGTCTGAGTAGGAGGAGGTGCAGTCGAATAGTAGGGGTTCCATGAGCAGGGGCGGGGGGCGGCGGGGCGGGTGTTGAGCGACACGTTGCTTGTGAGGAAGCAGCAGCGCGTGTCCACAAAGGGGCAGGTATACGATTCGACGGCGGAGAAGACGTTCTGGTTTTGAGCAGCCGTTATACAGCCTGCCCCCGGGGTCCCACCATCCTGTGCACGCTGCCGAGTTGGGTTTAGCGTCTTCTGCACTCGACCCACTCCCTCGGAACCCACGGTGGCTCTCGGACAAACACAACCGAGCCACGCGCGTCCTTCGAAGAATCGCAGGCACGCTAACCCCTACTGCGCCCGCCGTACGCCATCCCTTGCCCAGTCTTTTCCTACCTTCAGCCTCCAAAGCACGCCCAAGACGCTGCGAGCACATCTCACCACAACGCCGACCACCAGCGGGACGGCCACCAGCCCACCCGCGCGCAGCTGGACTCTGCGCGAACCGAGCTCCCTCAGCCAGTGCGGCACCGCTGTCAACGTCACGCCTCCCACGACGCTGGTATTTCGTGACCCTAGTTACGCCCCAATTTCCAATAGCCATATTGGCACGTACACCGTCTGGCTCCCTAATCGGGCGGCTTGCCAGTCCCGAACTGAGCCAGTCCCTCATCTCGTCAAAGTGGATCTCCCAGTCCGATTCAAAGACCCCCGCCGAAGATCTCTCGGCCGTCGCCGCTCTCCCGGCGCCTCTCCGGCCCTCTTACTCCATAGCGACCTGGACTGAACTCGTTCGGTGTCTCTCTGCCACTGTCCCTCGCCCCAGCCAATCCAAGTACAGCACCGCTCCTCCATTCAGTCCGTGGCGCTCGTCCCCTCCCTTCTCCCGGCTCACGCGCCTCCAGGTCTGTTCGTGCCTTCATACCGCAACCCATCCTCCTTCCCCTGTCTGCACTCATCGCACCGCACAGCCCGCCCCAGCTCCTATCGCACACCGCACCAACCTTCCACAGCGCTCGTCCTTCCATTTCAGAATTCCCCCCGCTCTTCCTGTTTCACCTGGGAATTCCCCGAGTCTGCCTTCGCGGCGAGCTTATCTACTTACGATCGGCTTGTAACTGTAATACTATGTGAAGGTACAGGTGAAGCGAACATTGAAGTATGTATGCGAACCGCTCTTCGCGCCATCGGTCGAGTAGCATGCCAGCCTCGATACCGCAGTAACCCACAACTTGCACGCACTAGGCACCGTACGACATGAACATCATTGTCCGCCTTGGGTCATGATAGGGTGACCTGTCCATAGGGTGACCTGTCCATAGGACTCGTGAGCCAAGGATCGACACTTGCCTGTCTACTATCAACATTGGTGTCTCCAGTAAACACTCACAAGAGTGGCATTGGCCACACTGGACTGATGGCGTATCATGACGAAACAGGACGGCCATTTAGGCTTCGTTAGGCAGGGGAGCAAAGGATATTAGGCACTGGGTGCGACAGATAGTGCTGCGAACCTGACGACAGAGATGACTGGGATGACCATAGCCGTTCAAGATCGCACGTTTGGGAAGCGTTCCTGAGGCGACGACTCGGATGGCGGACGGGAAGACCAAGCCGTACCTCGACGTCCTTCATACGAGCAACAGCACAGTTGGCGCCCTTGAGGCTCAGATAAGTCAAGAGCTTCAGATACGGTGTGACGCACAGCCGCAGGACCAGCAGTAGGATGCAAGTGCAGGAGCAGTACCGAAGGCGACCGTTGTGGCAAGGGCCGTACCACGCCACTCGCATGCCACTTTGCTCAGAGATAACTTTCCGATAAGGGGTTTCCCGCCAGAATAATGTGTAGCGGGCCCTGCCTGCGGCCCCGACCCTCCTCGCCGAGCGCTCCGTCTGGTGCGCACCTCGCTGTAAGACGTCCGACTTCTCTGACCAGTGCAGTCGCTCTTCCTTATCGTCAGCTGCCTCGTTCTTTCATCGCGAGATCGTCTTCGTCCTCGCCAACTTTGCCCGTGTCAACCTCGGTGCATGCCGCGAACTCAAGCTCGGTCAGTCAGTGCGAGTGGCAGGGTCTTCTGCCAGCCCGGCCCTCGATCGCTGGGCCGCGCCGTATGTAACTTACGCGCTTGCTGGCGTGGGCGCAAGGCTCGGCAGTCTGGTGCTTCCCGCCGAAGCGGCGCGGCTGGTCTCCATGCTTTTGTACGTACGAGCGTGAAGCCAGTCAGCAGCGTGGGGCCACCTTGGGGCCACCCAGAAAATGGTCATGCCCGGGTGGCAACAGGAACGAGTGACCCGCTGCGCGCAAGAGGTGCGGCCACCAACTGCAGCCACAGCAGTCGGGTCGTATATGGGCGCCTGCGGTTATCAACGCAACGTTCGACGGTCGAACTTTCGAAGCCCGAACAGGCTGATCTCTACTAAATTCCTTATAAGTCCGTCAGGAAATTATATGACGTAAGAGGCAGCTCAGAGGTCAAGTGGGTCGTGGTTCCCGGGGTCCAGGCGTTTGGTAGCGGTGTGGCGGGCTTCTTGTTGCTGGAGGCAAGTCTCGTGGGAGGACGCCCGAAGTATTGGCGAGTTGCAGCGTACGCGCCTGCTCAACGGCGTCCTACGCTCGGGCACTCCATAGGCCAACGACGTTTGGGGGACTGTCTCTCCCCGGCCAGAGCTCGCAGTGCAAATGCGATTTGTAGTGTTGCCGTAAAACAGTACCCGTGAAGGGCCGGCCACTGCACCGCGTGGTGACGGTGCAAGGGTTGGCGCCGTGTTCGCTTGACCATACAAGACCAATTGGAGGCGCTAGTGCAAAAACATGTGTGAGAGCGGCACAGTACTTATGCAAACTTCGTCCCGCCAGGACCGTGACCAAGCCAGGACCCGCCACCAGAATTGCGTTCGGGTCTCGGGGCACGTTTAGCTGGTCGCGTCATGTTTCTAGAACACGGACCTGTGGGGCGACGAGGAGGAAGAGGATATATACATTTAGCCACCGGCCATACGTAGGTGCGACCCTCGGCGAACGTCACGAGAGTGCCCTCTTACGCGGGTCGATGGAACTTGCAAATATATGTCTCATCTGTCCTTCTCGCAAAATGAGCCTGCCATAGTGTGTAACGGACGCTTTCAGGATGCTCGCCGCAGCCACTACGCCTAGCAAGAGAGTACCTGGAGGGATGTGCTCAAGCGCTGACTGCAAGAATAGCTCTCCGCAACCACGCAGACGACATGTCCAAGACCAGCCCCAGACTCAATGGCCATGTCTGTCAAGGTATATACCCAAACGGAGCTGGCGAACCCGCACGGAAATCCTGATACGGGCCATTTGATGACCGGGTGCCGTACACTCGGGCTTGGAGGGGATACGGAGGACCGACCACCCACATACGGCAACAACGCCACCGAAGAGGTTCTCCCGTCTGTCAACCGTGTAGAGTTGCTGTAGTACCAGTAAGCTCTCTCTTACGGCGCGATCGCGCGACTCGCGCGGACGCAGCCGGCGGGATTGTCGAAGGAGAATTCACTTCTAGCTGCCTTACGTACCTGTGCATAGCTGACGCATATATAGTAGGAGGCCTTATCGCCCTTGGACCACCCGGAATACATCGGGATAGAGGGCTCGAGCGACGAGCTGCGAAGGGGCGGGTTTAGACTGGGGTAAGCGAAATGCACCATACTGACGACGGGAATTAGCGCAAGGAGCCAAGACCAACATATCGACATGGCACTTATCTTCGCCATATGGGCAGCGAGGACACTCGCACTGTCGCAATCCGTGGCAGTAAGCTCCAAGCACTCTGCATGCGAAATCGCTTGGAGCGACCTCGGGGATTCTTGGGATCTTGATTCCAGGCCCGCGACTGAAGTGTATTCTAGGGAATGTGATGGCGGGCCCGCGCGATGTCGACTTCCGCTCGCTGCATGACCGCCTACGAAAGCAACAATCACACAACGAATGATCGGACGCCTGGGGTAAAGCATTCTGCGCGTCCCCCAGGCTGCTATTGGACGGCTGTCGCGTCGCGGCCCCTGCTACGAAGGCAATCGTCAGTGGCGTATTAGGTGCGGATGCTCCCGATGCCCTCCCGCTCGGGGAACCTCCAGCTAGGACATCTCCGTGCTATCTTACTAAGTGAGCTTACGACACCTGTTCCTGGCCAGAGGGCTTCTCGAGCCTCCAGATTGCTTCCATTCGCTATTCAAAAATTCATGACCGGGCGCGAGTAGCCCCCAAAGGTGTGTACCTTGCTCCCACAGCTAGAGGATGTTTGCCGAGCAGCCTTTAGGACATGAAACGCAAAGCCAGGAACCTGGAACCACCACGGAAGCACTTGTGCCTGTTATTTCCATTACGGATCAGTGCCAGGGTCTAGCATTATGGCGTTTGCGCTGCGCCACCAGCGTGCCATACGCAGGACCGCCGGAAAGGCAGGAATACGAATAACCTGTACTTACCTATCTGGTAGGTATCGTCGTACTTGAGTTCACGGGGCCTTGAAGAATGAATAGGACCAGTGCAGCGTACCCTCCCCCGCCCGAGTTGGGTGCAGTGCTCGTCTTCGGGGCTTCGCGAACCGAATGTGTCTGCGGCAGTCGATGAAAATAACCACACCCATGGGGACGCAATGCAGTACATCGCAGTCAAACCTACACCATTGCCCCCGTTCACTTACGCCTCTCAACTCTGGCCCCCTCCATCTATACATCTCGCTGGTCGCTTTGCCGTGTGCATCCGGTTGGCCGAGGTTCGCACGCAGGAGCTCGAGCACAGCAGGTATGTCCCCGATCATGTTCGCGCCGCGGGCCGCTGGGAGAAGCATGTTGGCATAGGCCCGACCGAGCAGGGAGACCTCGTCCCGAAACATGAGCAACGAGAGCGCGAAAGGCATCCATTCGAGCACAGACGTGCCAGGGCCCGTTCTGCGACCGCACAAGATCACTACAGAGTTGTTGCTGATAATTGAAAGAAGAGACTGACCCTGGTCAAGCATGGCGCCCCCGTGCGGGCCGGTGACGGTGCGTAGACTGCCGCGGAACCACTGTTGAGCTCCTGCTGCGAGCGGAACCTCAGCTCATGTGGAAGAACCCCAACTCCTCTCCCTGATTACGTTCTGTCAGCAGAGTGTGCGGATGGAGCCGAGCATCTCGTCTTCGTTCATGACACGTCTTCCTCCGCTGGCAGCACCACCGTGAGAGCGAGCGAAGTACACCACCTTCTCCCTATCCCGCACACTGCAGCATGAGACCGAACGTCTCGAGCGTCATGAGCGGCAGCCAACTTGAAGGATGCACGAGCGGCGATCGGTGGCTGAAATGATCGCCTTCGCACCCATGCTCCGCCCGCCGTGGTGTACTCGGTCCCAGCATGGACTCCATCTTTGAGACGGATCTGGGCAGGGAAGGGCCGATGTCGATGTCGGCGCACGTCGTACAACTTCGGGCGAGGTGCACCCCTGCGAGATGATACTATGCGAGAAACAGTCCAAGAATTGCCGGAACAACCAGGAGTCGGCGACATCGCGACGAAGAGCTGGTCAATTTGATACCTCCCTTCCTACCCTGCTTGCGAGAGTATGGGACCTGGGGAGAACACATCGGCCCATCAGCAGAGATCGCTTTTGACATGCATATGCAAGCTTGGTCGTTCCATTGACCAGTTGGTGGGCGGCCAGTGTATGTCGCGCTGACCGATCTGTAGTAGTGAGCTCGATTCATCATAACCAAAAGATGAATCACTTGCTGTGTTCTGCTAGCCTCGTTTCATTCCCCTCCACACCGCGATAGCGCGGACGCAGGGAGGGTTCGTGTCGATCTGACATTCAACATCGTCATAGTCGTAGCTATTTCTCAGAGGCGGAAGTCGGGATACACCAGCTCCTCGCCGTATTCCGCACCGTAAATCTGGTTCGTAACGCAAAGCGCGTAGTAAGACGGGGTTTTCGCCCTGTATTCACTTATCACCGAAGGGGCCCACCGCGTGGAGGTGATCCTATATGGCCCATCGGTGGGGTGGACAGGCCTTCCGAACCACTCAGAGTGACGTGGGCGAGCCGTCCGGCACGGCAGGTGTATGCAATCACACCACAGAGCAAGAAAAGGACCAAGCTGGCAAGAGCACGCCGGAGGTTTTTGCGGGGAAGAGTGTTTGGTAGCCTTGAGTCGTAGTGGCGAAGTGCTTGACATTCCGATGTGAAGGTTCGAAGTCGTGGCGTGGGCGCCTGATCTAGGAGACATTGATCACACCCAGATCTATGTTACCGCTGGGATCTGTGTGCTAGATGTGCAGAAGAAGGTGTTGCATACCTGTAGTAGCTGCAGAACCTGTGGGCATTGGGTAGGTAAACTGAGACACGATCGCAGAACCATGTATTATAGTTCATGACGAATGAAGAGTATACGATACTACAACGGACATTTCATACAGTCACGCTCGCTAATCACTGACGTATTCATGACAACAAAGCAGCAAACGTAGACAGCGTATCGATCAGACCTGTTGTGGCGTTTCGCGTCCGTGTAAGTACTTAGATTTGGTGTAGACGTCAGTTGTTGAAGATACAAAAATGAACTTGGGAATTCTACTCCAGTACCTCTCCTACGGGGAGGACCGCCCGCCCGAAACACACAACTGACTTACCTTGGGAGCGCACTGCCTGCGTCAGTAGTAGCCGACCCGACGGCGAGTGCGAGTGGGGCGGAAACACATCCGCAAATGCACGACGAGGGCGGAGGCCGAGTCCGGACCCATCTCTGGGCGATGACCAGGAGATGGCCTGGCACGTCGGCCCATCCATGCGGCGCGCAGGGGACGGGACCATATCGTCGAGGGCAGTCCGAGCCCCGTCGGTGGCTAGCCGACTGAATGCTGAATCAGAATGAGGCGCCGAGCATCCCATTCAGTGTCCGGTGGGTTTGAGAGACACGCGGTGCACGGAGGCCCGTGGGACTCGCACCACCAGGGCGACGCTCTCTGCCAGCTCGTAGAGGCCGCGTTTGGCGAGGCTATGCGGCGATGTGTGCGGCGCCGGACGCCGGACGGGACGGGATGGGATGCGGCAATGTCCTGTCGGAGGACTCGGAGTCGAGTCGCTCAAGTCCAATCTCGTTGCACATCGCTGTCCATCTGTCATAGCGACCGACTCGCTCAGCATGGGTGCCATCACGATCGGGAGGCAGGATCTCCTACTGCAGAGTCGAACTGGTGCATCACAACGCCAGCTTTGAGGCGTGCTGTTCTGGACACTGGGACTCGGAGGACACGCACTGACGTCCTTAGCTTATTGGGACCAGCTTCGACTTCGCGTTGATTGAAAGCAAGGCTGTGCAAGGGATGTGGTCTGGCAGGGAAGGTGCGTCAACGGTAGCAGTACACACCATGGCGACACCTGACACATCCAGAGCTTCATGAGCAGACATTCGAGGGCACGGATTCTGCTGATAACCACAAGGATAGTGCATCGATGAGACCCCATACGTCCAGTTGTAGCAGAGATGACTCACCAGATACCGTTACCGGACGAGCGCTGCAGGCTGAGCTGAGGCATTGTGGAGACGCGCGGTGTACGACACGACATCTAGGTCCTTGACGGGCCTTGGCGCTGGCCAACGTTAAACCGTATGGAATGGAGACGGGTCATACAGAACGCATCGTGTCCCTCTATTGGAATTGCCACCGTCTCGTTTGATATTCCGCATACTTATGACCTATCACAGAAGATGCTCCTCGTATAGATGACGTAAGATCGAGACTCACACAACTCCAAGGCAGTTGTGTCCATTTGACGCAGGGCGACAGCTCTAGCACACGGTCAGAATGGAGAAAGACGTTGGCAGTGGACCCCATACTCTGTCGAGATCGCGAACAGTAGAAGCGGTGGTATAAGTGCATATGGTGCGGCGCGCAGACGGGACGACGGGCCTGCATGGCGGCACAGCTGTCGTGCATAGACAAATTGGCCAAGGGACAGGGGAGAATCACCGCATGCATCTCTACACGGGGCTCCGCCCTCAGCGACGTAGAATGGAATACAAGACAAATAACAAAAAGACAAATTGGCACGCTGAAAACGAACGATCGCTTACCGCAAAGGCCGGCACCGACATGTACGGAGGCCATGGGACTTGGTGTCCTGACGTCGACGTTGGGACCGCTGCTCAACGTTAACCAACGTCGAAGGCATTCGTGCGATGCGCATTGAGGTGGTGCACTTGCCACTTCGGTGCCTCGGTTCATCGAACGACTTACGGCAAGGAGATGCGCCTGAGTACTGTGACATTTGATTATCAGATACACTCACCAAAGGAGGTAGGTCCCAACGGTACAGCAATGTGCGAGAATGCACTGGCGAACTTCATATTCCGTCCCACTTCTGGATATTGCACCCGGCGGGTATCCTATTTCACTGTAGAGCGCAAGCATCAGAACTGTATCTCTGTTGTTATCATCACTGTGGAAGTACCCCATACACAGCAACGGCGCGACGTGGTCGGTGCCGTCCCTTGGCCGTATTCCGATACACACTAGCGGCCAGCGCTGGTCAGGCTGTGTGCATGTGAACAGCTCTGTGCAAGCACCAGGCGGCATCGGCAGAGATTAGCGTCGAGCATGCATTGGTCGTCAACGAGTTGGGATGGGAGAGCGGAGGGGCGGGGACGCGGAGGGGAGGTCACGTGAGACGGCGGCCTGGGAGCGCGAGGAGGATGGGAGAGCTGCGACTGTGTGCGGCGTTGGGAGGAGGAAAACACTCGCCTGCCTTCGTCGCCTCGAGGCATGTCTGCTGCCGCCCTTCGGAACGGCGTTCACCTCTGCATTTCCTCTCGGACTTAGCCACCTCCTTTCACGGCTCCCATCATGACCTCCTCACGCGGTCTCCTCGCTTGCTTTCTTTCTCGCGTGCTCTTGCTTCTCTGTCTCTCCCTTACCCACACATCACTATCATCTGCTCTTCCAGCTCAGCTGCAATACGAGGACTGCTACTACCAGAGCAACACTAGTCTCAAGTTCGACATCTCTACCGTTTACGCGCAAGTCCTCGATGATGCGAGCTCAGGAGGAAAGTACCTCAACTTCACAGTACTCGGAGAGACACCGAAGACGATTCTCAAATCGTCTGCTATCAATGGGAATGAGTCCAATGCGGTCGCCAGTGAGCCCAAGCCAGTGACTCCCTCTATCCGGATTATGCTGAGCTTGCTTCAGCAACAATCTTCACTGTCACACAGGAACTCACGTTCCAGGTGTGGAATAACAGCACATTCTTCTGCACCACTCTCCGTCCTCCGACAGACCTGCTGGCCAACTCGACGGACGGCGGCTACTGTCCATTCCCACCCGGTCCATTCGGATTCTCTACCACCGTTCACCTGCCCACCGACTATGAACTGGCGACCTTCCAGACCCGTCTCTATGCGCTGGATCCCAACCAGAACTTGCTGTTCTGCATGAATCTCAACACGACCATACTGGATCCTGGTGCCAACGGCTATGTCTATGGCCATGCGAACATCATATTCTGGATAACCGTGGCCCTTGCCATCGGCTACTGGCTGGTCGTCGGCATCGCACGCTTGGTCTCAGCATGGGGCAGGGGTTCCACCAGGATGGGCACGGGCTTGTGGGCCCGGGTTGAGAGTGCTGGGTTCATCCTGGCTAGCGCCATTAGCGGTGAACGCCTCGCGGGCTCCCCAGCGCTCATGAGATACTGTGAGTGGTTGACTTGTCGCGATAACATAGAAAGGACTGACGTGCGGCAAGGTACGCCTTCTTTGCGAGATATCATATTCCACACTCAATGGTGTGCGGCGCTGGCGATGGTCGCCGTGGAATGGCCCAGCTTCGTTTGTATGTTGGCTACATGCTCCGGTCAGACTTCGCCTAGCTGACATGTTATTACAGACCCGCTATTGGCACAGACAGCGTGGTCTACCCTCACATTCAGTATGTCCCTTCCTTCGGAACGTAATTCCGTCCTGACGGGTGGATAGACATCACACTCGCACAAGGTTCGACAGGTGCCGACTCTCGCTGGTACCCTTTGACTGTCCCACCGTACAATCCGCCATCCAGTTTCACCTCACAGTTGAACGACCCCTCATCTCCCCTCTACATAGATGCGAATGCACCCAACCTCATTTACACGCTCCCAGATGGTACCACGCATGGCATATCGTCCTTCGCATGGACCATCGGTATTCGACCGCAGGACTTGTTCGGCGTGTGCATGGTCCTATTCCTGGCGATCTTGGCTGGGACGGTTGTTCTGAGCCTGGTGGTATGGGGTGTCGATTGGACAGCCGCCCTGACCTTCCACGGTGGTGCACAGCCGACAGTTCTAGCCGGGTCTCGAAGTCCGCGGTACTCAGCAGGAAGCAAGGATCTTCTCGAAGGCGTCGCTTCTGGTGCAGACGAAAGGTCACTGAACAGCCACTTCCTGTTCCGCAACGCCTTGTTCCCTAATGGTCGACGATGGTGGAGATTCAAGAGCGGATTCGTGACCTACCACAGCAATGTCCTGCACGGCAACCTCGTCCGGATCCTGATCTGGTTCCACCTCCCCGTCACCATCTTCTCGTCCTACCAGATGACGCTTGGGCGTGAGACTGCATCTCTGGGATCCATGATCTTAGCCGCGTTCTCCTTCGCCATCTTCTCCGTGCTTCTGCCTATATTTTTGGTGGTCCGGCTGACGCTCACCAATACCACGAAACTCTACGATGAAACGTGGACGCTGCTCTCGCTCGGGCCTCTGTACAATCACTACAGACACGGTTCACAGCTCTTCGCCTGCCTGCTGTTCGCGACAAACCTCGCGTTTGGGGTGACGATTGGTTGTGGCCAGAGAAGCGGTACCGCGCAGGCCATCATCATACTCGTCGTAGAGGTCATATCTGCGCTTGGCACTAGCATATGGCTGCCGTGGGGTCAGGGCGCCAGCATGGGTCTCATTAGCTTCCTGTTCTGTGTGGCGAGAATAGTCATTGCGGTGCTACTAGTCATCCTGACGCCCATAGTGAGTCCTACCGCGTTTCATGAAAGACAACTATAGCTAAGTGCACGGCGGTGCTGGTCTAGGTGTCCGTTGAGGCAGGCGCGGCGCAATGGATTGCCTACGCAATCCTGTGCATCCTCGCCTTGATTTACCTGGGGTTCCTGCTGATGCTCCTGGTCAAGATTGTTGAGGGCGTCGTCCGGATTATCGGCGGTGTGGGCTTCCATCGGAGCCGTCATGTCGTCGACAGTGGCCTGCTCGGGACGTTCGGCCTGCTGGGCTGCTGCGGGTCCCGGCGGACGCACCAGAGACAACACATTCCCAAACAGCCGTCGACCATTCCCCTCACGAAGCCAAGCCCGCCGTATAGAGACGCCACGCCCACGCCTTCTGCATCCGAGCCGCCATCGGTTCTTCGCCCGGAACATGCTTTGCAGCCATACAAGGAGGAGAGCGACGACGAAACAGGCTTCATCATGGGTGCTTGGCAGCCGTTCCCGGGTCCTGGTTACAGCGCCGTCGACGACGTGTCTCGCACGCCCGAGCAGCCGAAGTCGGGCTTCGCCCGCGTCGCCGGTGGACGAGCCCACTATGAGTCACCATACGCGATCCGCGCCGGCTCAACACATGCGTTCCCCTCGACAGAGCGCGTCGAGCGGAAGGCGCCGGCCAGCAGCCTGGCGCAGAGCTCGACGCGGGATTGCTCGCCGCCGCCGACGCCGTCGCTCGGCAGCGGGCCCAGTCCCAAGCGGGCGGACGTCAACTACCTGCCGGCGGGCGCGGCACCCCCCGTGCACTTGCGCACCAAGTCGCAGACAGCCATCATAGAACACGCATCGGCCCTCGCGAACGTCCGTGCACAGGGTTCTAGCGCAATGCCCGTGGAAGCAGTCGAAACCGCTGTGGACGACGCGCCTGCGCCGAAAAAGCGGTGGTTCAACCGGCGCAAGAGTCGGCGCATGAGCGAGGGTGACCTCATCTCGATGTCGGCGCAGCCTGCGCAGGAGACCGGCCGTTCGTTCGTGGTGGTGAGGAAGCAGCGGCCAGGCGTGCCGGCGAAGGACGTGTCGGGTTCATCTACGCCTGCGGGCGAGCCGTCGTCAGCAGACCCAGAACGAAGATCGTTCAACGTCCTTCGGGGTAGACCAAATTCAGAATCGCAAGCGACGTCGTCGTAGCGGACACTTCTTCCTCACGTTTTGCACGATCTACGCCCCCTATTCTATTGATCCCTTAAACATGGACCTGGAGTAAATGTTCGTGGTTGTACACATGGGACTTGATATGTCTGGTTCGTAGCTAGTCCAGCATGTACTCATACATAATCGTCATCGTCATCTTCGTGCTCTGCCCCCGTGCCGCCCACCCAGAAGACCCGCCAGTCTTCAAGACCTTTTCGCACCCATCCGTAAATACCCTGGTGTATGCGCAATCGCTCCGCGAGGACTGTGTGGTCTGACCAGCCGCTCACACCCGAGTCATAACTCTCGACGGAAGCCGACCGCGTGAGGGCGTAGTATGGTCGACTCCAGTGACCGCCTACACATAGGTACCCAGTGTCGCCGCCTACGTCTACCGACGCGCGCACAGGCTCGTCCTCTCTCCTCTTCCCTTTGCGTTCCACCTGGAACAGCGATGGAAGGGCGACTTCTTGGACCTCGATACCGGTTTCTCCGAACGCGACAACCTGGAGGAACGGTGGTGGCCCCTCCCCGTCGCGCGCAGGCATGCATACTCGACAGCTGATGCTCGCTGGCTGGGAAGACCACACCAACACACGGTACGGCGGTGCAGCGGAGACACTGGGAGGTAGAGGATGTGGCACGACGTGTGAGATCCTGCCCCGAGTGAGCACGTACATGCTCTGGGCTATCGGCCGGCTCGCGCCCGCGGCTGAGGGCAGGTCGAACTTCGCGGGAGGCACCCAGACACCCTTGTGCTCCTTCGCGAACCCCCGCCCGTCCCAGGACGTGCGCGACCGACGCGCCATGGCTGGTGAGACGGGATTCAGCAGCTGCTGCAGGCTGCCGCTCTCCTCGTACAGCTCGGCCTCCCCGACGGCGGAGTCCGCGATCCGGATGAGCCCCGCCTTCTTCTCGAAGATGACGAAGAGACTCAGTTGGGTCGGATATCGGTAGCCGTCGGGGCCCATGGATGCGCCCCGCGAGTGTCGATCTTGCGCGACCCGGGATTTCCGCGGTGAGGCGTCTGTTGAACTGCGAGGTATGACATCCAGTACCGACTGCTGGACGAAAGATATGCTTCTCGCCGTGAGCGGGGTGTAGAACTCCTATTCCAAGGGTTCAACATGAATACGCGAGCAATACATAGGACGATGCCAACCACGAACCTTGACTAGGTGGAAGGCCCTCTCGCCTTTGGGCGCTTCATAGAGGAAGATATTCGACTTGGTAGCGACGGCGAGGAGGACGCCGCCTCTACTTCGTTGATACTCGTGACGATAGAACTCGTAGAAGAGTACCGAGGTGTTATGCATGCGGGAGCCAGGCGACGCAAGCGGGGTATAGTGCGCGGCCCATAGCAGGGGAAGATCATGCATGTCGTCCATGGCGTCCCAAGACCATTGGGATTCATCCGACTCGGCACGCTGTTCGGATGACCGCGGCGGGAGGCGTTTCGAGTACGTCGGCGCGTCTGCGAGGTCTGAGTAGGAGGCTTGAGGCTCGGAGGAGGCATCTGGCGGAGTCTGGGGCTGAGCGATGGGCGAATCGATGACCAGACTCCGAAGGCCTTTTGTTAAGCTCGTTTGTTGCCTGTGTTTCCTGGATAGGCTCTGTCCACTGTGATGTTTCCCGCTGCCGTGGCCGGCATGTCGCAAGTTGAGTGGATTTTGGCCCTACGAAGGCCTCAGATGTCTACCAGCCGGTGAGAGTCACCGGACTACTCACCTTCTGAGCGATCGCCCACTTAGCCAAGCTGACAAGGCTGGCGAGGTTGTACATCCGCAGTGTTCGGATGCCCTCCTGCTCCTTCGACGACTCGTCCAGTACGGGTCCTACCAGGGCAAGGACCACACCTTGTGGGGTTCCCTGCCCTGTGCTCTCCATCTCCAAGACAGACATCTGGTATACGCTAGGACGAGGCAAGTTTGAGTTTTCGCTACTGGGCGAGGCAAGGCGACGTA
Organism: Fomitopsis schrenkii; assembly: GCA_000344655.2. NCBI lineage: Eukaryota > Fungi > Basidiomycota > Agaricomycetes > Polyporales > Fomitopsidaceae > Fomitopsis > Fomitopsis schrenkii. Next base: position 92,827 of record KE504162.1, read on the forward strand.
CACATCGCCTTCCCATATAGGCCTAGCCTCCGCGTCGGGCGGCCCTTTCTCCGTCAGCCCGTCATCCGTCCACTCCCGAGGAAACATGTCCATCACGGAGAGGCCGCCATCGTGGCCTATGAGCAGGATCTGATCGTTCAGTAGTGGAAGCAGACATCGTATCTGGGTTGTCGTGTGAGGTAGGAAACGAGAGCCAAATTGGTATAGCTTGAGTCGTGATGGAGACAGGACTTCAGGGATGAGCGTCGCAGGGGGCGAAGGTTCGGGGAGGAGACTCGGTGTCTTCACTGGCGGGAGGGTCGTCGAAGAGGCAGTCGCGGAGAAGCTGGTCTGAATATGTAAGTGGGGTAATGGGGGAAGGGGTCGTGCAGAGTACGAGCCGGACGGCGTCCCGGATGTCTCTGTAGGCAACTCCTGCTCGATCTGTGCAGTGTGCAACCTCTCAGCGCGCTGCGGACAGCTGACCCCGGCGGACAGGACTCACACCTGCTCCCCATCCTCTTTCCCTTCGCCGCTGTATCTCCTCCGGGGTGGTATCTGTGTACCGTTCGGCAGCCCTGTAGGGACGGCTCGATCAAACACTCTTGGACAGACGGGAGGAGCGTACCGCTTCTCTATCCATTGCCTCCAACGTCCGAACCTACAAGCGTCGCACTCAGCTCAGGACCATGGAACGGGAAGGCAAGCGGCACTGCTCACCTAGAGTTCGGGCCATGTTGCGATGCGAGATCGTCATATGTGGGTAGATCGCCGCTGCCCTGCTGGTCGCGCTCCGGGAAGGCTGGTACTGCGGGTGGCGATTGGGAGTCGTCCATGGTGGCTGGGATGAATACGGCCGCGGGGCACAGAACACACTTGGAGACTGTCTCAGGATCTCAAAGGGTCTTGCTTGTTCTCAGACGTATCGATGTGCTAGAATAACGTCAACATCCCGGCTTCGCAGTACAGTGCTTTCATATTCATGGGTATGGTCGGGGTTACCTGACCGGGTAGGTAACATGATAGAAGCGGGGCGGTGTCCCCCGCGCCTGACTACCGATACATAATTAAATGTGGGAGTGGTTGAATACATTTCATTCCAAAACGACATGGAGAGCGACGCCCACGCAGGGCATGTCCTGACGGCAGGCCTATGTACAGGAAAGTCCGTGTATGTGACTCCGAGTCCACCAATCAAATGCGTAACCATCACGCCCATCCTTCACCCGAATGCCAGACCCGTCCATGTCGCGACAGCACCAACGGCGACTCCCGCACCTGTGCAGGCAACCAGTGCTGGGAAACCGCCTTTCTGCGCCAGGTGATCGCAGGCCGCATCCACCGCCTCCGCCTGCCTAGACCCGATGCGCCCGACCTGCCGCACGAGCTGCGCGTCCTTTCCGACGGCGACCAACTGCGCATCCTCGTCGACGGAGGAGACCACCGTGGCCGTGTAGCCTGCCTTCGTCAGGTACCGCAGGAACGCCGGCATGCCCTCCTTCTCGTGTTTCACGACGAATGCGCCCGGGTTCTTGAGTAGGCTCTGGAAGAGTGTCGCGTGCTCGTCCTGGCTGACACTACGCGAGAGGGTCGACCGCTGAGATGGGCTCTGGGATAGCTCTGGCGCCGGGCTATTGGGTCGGGTGTCCCCCCTGGCACGGTCGTCCCCATCTGAGCGGTCGTGGCCTTGGCCATCGGGAGCAGGAGGAGATGGGGCGGGGCCGAATACAAGCTCTTCACTGGTTTCCGTCACTAGCTCACGAGGCGTTCCTGAGTAACGTTTACCGCGCGATTTCGGGCGCGAATTGATTGCCAACGCCTCCATGTCGTCCGTGAGCTGGTGCGTCTGGTCCTTTGACCGCCCACCCACCGATGACGGGATAGGGGGGTCGGCGTGAGGGCAGCCAGAGCGTGGGTGGTTCTTGCGCGGCCGGCCACACCGTTTGCACTCTGGGACCTTGCGTGGGCTGCGTCCGGGCGAAGGGCTGTTACGACTGACATCTCGAGCCCACTGCTCGACCTTCTCGCTCCTTGCGCTTGCGCGTGTCGACATCTTGCGTGCAGATGTGTTCCAGTCGACTCGACGGAGAAGAGAAACTGCGAAGGACGTACGCGTAGTGATCAGAAAAGCCACAGCCCGAAACCAAGTGAAGGCGCGGCAAGCCGCAACTATAGGCAGAACAATGGACGGTAGACCGCGGCAATGCTGTATTTGTCCTTTCTATATTGCGTGCGCAAGACGGCGACCTTGGACGCCAGACGGCTTGAGACAGTTAGTGACGACCCGAAAGAGTCTAGTATGGTGTATGCAGAATAGGAGGGGGTCGTACATAGTTAGAGTCAATTTCGCCCATTGCAGAAGAGCGTTATACACAACTGGCTCTGTGCGGGAGCGGAAGTTGCCGACAGTCGTTGACTTGCCCAACACGGAATAATCCGAGTCTCCTCATGGACATGACGACGACGGTCCCCTCCAGGGCCTTCTCAACGACATCATCTCCTTACAGGAGCCAATGCGACCCATGTTTGACACGAGCAGATCTAGACCGGGCGGGCACCTGGCCACAATACCGGGAACTCTCTCGCAGCCACAACACCGCGCCCTAGACCACTAGTATCCCTTTTGTCTGCCACTCTAAGTACCCTCGTCTCCGTTGGTGGTAAGTGCTCGGTCGCATCGACTATCTGCACTCGTATAGACCTCGACGGAGAATCCGGATCTGCATGGCCAGGTGCTCGCAGCCGGACAACCGTGAGTGGAACAGCTGCACCGGCGGCACCCACTTATGACATCATGCGTCTATAGATATGACACTCGTCCCCATCCAGGTCTGAACACCACCGTGACACAGAACAGGTTCGATGATAGTCGATAAGTATCGTGGCGTGCCTCCAAACACGACATTCCAATCGGCCATCTTCCCCCATCCCTCACAAGAGCCCACCTTACTTGCAGAGTTCTGGGCTAATTACTTCTCTAAGCTTGTGCGGCCACTATCATGGCAGCACCTATTCCCCGTACGATGAGAGCCCTCATCACACAGGCTGACAAAACAGTCAAGGTCCAGGAAGTTCCTGTTCCAGAGATCGACGAGTGGGAGATTCTCGTGAAGGTCGTCGCGGTCGCTCAGAACCCGACTGACTGGCAATGTGTGTCTCATCACTTTCAGCAGACAAAATCCTCTCTAATCGAGCGCAGATATTGACAATGTCACGAATGCCGGTACCATCAGCGGCTGCGACTGGTCCGGTCATATCGTGAAGTTCGGAACCAAAGTGTCTGAGCTGAACGCGACAAGCCTCAAGATCGGGGACCATGTTGCGGGATTCACGCAGGGCGGGACGTACAAAGATCGTGGCGCGTTCGCCGAGTACGTGAAGGCGACCTACGACCTCTGCTGGAAAGTGCCTGAAAGCACCCTCTCGCACGAGCAAGCCGCAGCAATGGGTTGCGCGTAAGCATTGCATATAGGACCTTTACCGTCACAGTACGGATGTCCCTCATAGGTACTGGACTGCTGTACAATGCCTCTTCCACCCCACTCGTCTCGCCTTGGCCGAACCGCCCAAGAGGGTAGAGGGCGAAGAGTATATCTTCGTCTATGGCGGAAGCAGTATGTCCTGTCGCCCTGTCACCTATCCGCTGTGTTGCTGAAACACGTACAGGCTCCGTCGGTATGTATGCGCTGCAGCTTGCGCATGTCGCAGGGTACAAGGTCGTCACCGTCGCTTCTCTCAAGAATCACGCCCTTTGCAAGTCCTTTGGCGCAGACTTCGTGTTTGACGTGCGCATGAATATGTCTGCTCCCACGTCTTATGTCGAACTGACCCCTCGTTTGACCTCAGTACAATGATGCAGCTGTCGTCTCGCGGATCAGAGAAGCCACTAAAGGAGCTCTGCACCACGCTCTGGACACGATCTCCACGGAGTCGACTCAAGCTCTCACTCTCAGTGCATTCGGACCCGGTCCAGGGAAGCTGGTGACCATCTTGGCGGTTCAAGAGAAGGTCAAGCAGCTGCGGCTCGACGTGCAGAAGCAATGTACGTACCCCTCCTGCCACCCCCTTCCTCTGCAAGTCTGACTAGTTGCTCTCCCGCTTGTAGTCACTTTGCTCTATACTGCTCTTGGCCGCGAAGTAAGGTTGCACGGGATCTGGCCCCCGTCGCCCGAGGACCATGCGCACATGGCCCAGTTCCTGACCAAGACCCCGGAGCTGGTTGCCACAGGCGAGGTGAAGCCCAACCCAATCAAGCTGTTCGAGGGTGGCTTGAATGCTATCTCGGATGGCTTGCAGTACATGAGAGAAGGGAAGAACAGTGGGGAGAAGATCGTCTACCGTATTGCGTAGTAGCCAGGTGTGACAAATATTGAGAACGCAGCGAATGATTTTGTGTACATTGTTGTTAGTCCGTGGTGAACGACACAGACGCATGCAGCGGAGGACCGACCTGCGTAGAGTCAAGTATCATGCATCATGTGTAACGGCATGTTCTTCGTCACCTGCGGCCACGACTTCGTGTTTAAGCAGCGTACTGATCGAAGGGTCGTCGTCACTTGGGAAGCCGTACATACTTGTCTGATTGTGCTCGTGTCTACGCATATGGTTCCATGGTGGGTTCACGAAAGAATGCAATCCCTGTGTCCGGTTGGTGTCCAGCAAGATATGATTGTATATCGTTCTGGGGGGTAATGGAAGCTGTGGCATCCGGCCCGGTCGGACGTATAGAGAGTAAGTTACACTGAACCACTCTCTGGAATGGGGGCAGCCTACGTATTCGGCTCGCGCACTGGCTCAATGCTGAGTACTCCGACCGGACCGAACAAGCTTCAGCCTCGACTCAGCTCATGGCGTTCCGAATTTCCGCCAGATGTGACGCGTAAGCCGGCTAACCCTGAAATGCATAACGGGCTGCCAAATGAACTCTACCTCTACGTACCTAATACCCGCTCGAGGAGAACTCCGGTCCCCAATTAAATGAAATGTGCGGACGGCCACTACGATGCAACATTACTCGGAAGAGACAAGTGTATTACATTGAGCGGTTTGCACTGCCATCATCGAATCTTGTCACGACTGACGAGGTCTTGATGCGACTGAGTATCAGGTTCTAGTGGTCAGCCGGCTATGGAGCACGACGATCCTATCCAGAACGACTTTCGGTGTCGCACTAGAGTTTAGTGGAAGGCGCAATATGGACATTCGGGGTTTAGACGACGACAGACCCGGCTGTGTCCTGCGAAACGAGAGCCGCCAGGGAAGCCCTCCTGAGGAGACACGGCGAGAAGACCTCACCGGAGAGAAGGGTTTCAGATACACGCAGCACTACTACGCCAAGCTTGCGAAGCGCGACTAATAGGCTGACTGCCGCTGCGTCTCGAAGCCAGGGAGACGGGGTAAGACCTCGGAAACCCGGTCATAGGCACCTCGGCATTGCGTTGCCGTATAGCCAAGGCAAGTTGTACCGCCACTGAATGCGGTCCATGGCTTTCTACTTGCGTCGAGCCAATCGTGACGATGAGGCGCGTGTACGGACGTTCTAACAACGACGTTCCATAACGGACATAGAGTTGCTATCTCCAAATATGAGCAGACGGCGTGTTCGATTGAACGAGAAGCCACGTACCTTCAACGATATCTAATTCCCGGTAGTAACCACGGTGCAGAAGCCCCCGCGCTCATGAGCAGGCCGGAAGCGAATGTGCCAGTGGATCGTGGTGACGCTACACCCGTCTCTGTACGTCCGCGTCGGATCCTAGACTTGAATTTGAATCGCAACTGAAATCATGGGAGGGGAACCACTATGGTGGACGCGATGGAGGACTGGGGTACCGATGAACAGTTCTCAAGAGGAGGCAGCCGGGCGGAAGTCCAGTGTCCACCACCAGGCGCGTCCCACGTGACTGATTATCCTTGTGGCGTTTCTACACGTCGGCGATTCACCGCGTTCTACGCCAGCTCCAGTCACCGCCAACGAGTGCCGGGGTATAGATGTTGGCCATCGGACAGCATAACCTTCAAAATATCTCGTCCTTGCTCTGGAGGACCTGAAAGACGTCTTTTGAACATGCATCTGTAACCAAAGGTAAGCCCATCCGGCCTGCCAGTAGACTCGGACGGGCCCACTCAGTCGCTACGTCCAACCCTGGCGCATTTTAGAAGGACTCATGTTGGGCAACGCCCTGGGCTCGATTGCCGTCGGTATATTCAGCCTCAAAGACTATATGCACCTACAGCTCGTCCCGAGCATCTCCAAGTATCATCAGGCAACTTGAAGTGGACCCCACTGCTCGTCGCGTTGCCAGTCACACTGATTGTCTCAATTCAGTAATGGCAGCTTTCAAGTTTCACCGGCGATCAATCGCGAGTGCACACAGAGAGCTAGACACAAGGCTTTAGATATAGACCAAGTTGAGGCAGCGACGAGGTTCCTCAATTGGGTTGATCGCATCAGGGCAACCTGGCCCATTACTCAATCCAAAAGTGTGAGTAATGGGATATCAAGGCCTGCCGAGGCGAACGGCACACGCTTTAAATTCACGATATTCCATTCGACATACGTACCTCATCTCCTACAGCGGCGAGTCGAGTTGGTCGTATTCAGTGAGTCTTTCAAGTTCACAGCTGCTAGTAATACTCTAAATTTCCTGACTTCCTACTATGTGTAGTAAGATGGCATCTATTCTCAAGATGATAAAAGTTCTCGTTGTATAGGCCGACAAGTAGCGAAGGTTCAAGAGGTTCCTGTCCCAGAGATCGACGAATGGGAAGTCCTCGTGAAAGTCGTCGCAGTCGCTCTGAACCCGACCGACTATATGTGTATGTCTCATCTATCCAGAGCCAGATGCACTGCGCTCAATGCTACCAGCATAGATATCAAGAATGTGACGAAATCTGTGTACCAGCGGCTGCGTGGGGTCCAGTCATATTGTGAAGCTCGGAAACAAAGTCTCCACTACAAGCCTCAAGACCGGAGATCATATTGCAGGATTCACCCTGGCGGAACGTACACGGACCGTGGCGCATTTGCCGAGTACGTGAAGGCGCCCTACGATCTCTGCTTCAGGGTGCCTGAAGGCACGTTCTCGCACGAGGAAGCTGCGACCGTGACAACGAGCTGCGGGTAAGCATCGCATACGGCACCTTGACCGCGACTTGCTGATCGTTCCAACTAGGTACTGGACCGCCGTTCAGTCCATCTTCCATCCTAGTACACGCCTCGGTTTAATCGAAGCACCTACTACAGTAGAAGACGACCAGTACATTTTCATATATGGCGGAAGCAGTATGTCCTGATACCATGTTGCCTATCCGCCGTGCTGCTAACACACTTTCAGGCTCCGTCGGTATGTACGCACTGCGGCTGGCGCATGCCGTAGGGTACAAGGTCGTTACCGTCGCCTCGCCCAAGAATCACGCGCTCTGCAAGTCTTTTGGTGCAGATGTTGTGTTTGATGTGAGTAGGATACTCCGCTTCTATCAGTAATTGGATCATTATGGATTGAACCTACTCTACTACAAAGATCTAGACGTCGTCTCAAAAATCAGAGAAGCAACCAAGCAGTCTCTGCACCTCGCACTGGATACCATTGCCTTAGAGTCGACACAATACTGACCATCAAAGTGTTTGATCTTGGTCCAGGGAAGCTGGTGACCATCCTGCCGCTTCAAGAAAAGGCCACGCAACTGCACTCCGATGTGCACAAGCAATGTACGTACCTAATCATGAGCCCTCCTTCCCGAGCCCCCTCAATGCTGAGATTTTGCACTACAGTCACCTTGCTTTACACTGTACTAGCAAACACCCGTGCTCCGCACGGGATGCGTTTCACGGTTCAAGACATGAGTTCAGGAGGCAAGTAGAATTTGAAGCCCAAGGAGACTCGGAGGAGGACCCCTCGCGCCCGGGGCGGCGCCCGGGCGACTCGGGGCCCCCGTTGCGCGCTCACGTGTTCGGACGGGCCACGGTGGCGCAACTGCGGATGCGGAGCTGGCAGCCAATCACGAAGCCGAAATGTCGACGCGGTGGAACACCGCGTTTTCGCTTAAGATATAGGATTCGGCCGCGAAGTCAACCTGGGCGGTCTATGGCCCGCGTCACCGTAGGATCATGCGCACATGGCTCAGTTCTTGACCAAGACGCCTGAGCTCATCGCGTCAGGCAAGATCAAGCCGAACCCGGTGAAGGCTTGACTGATATCCCTGAGGGCTTGCAATACATCAAGGCGGGGATATTAGTGGAGAAAAATTTTGCTACCGCATTGCACAACCAGCGGCGGCTCAGTGGAGTTACTGAGGAAGTACTTGGTACGATATTGTACAAGTCCCGCAGCGGGCGCATGCAGCGGAGGACAAAGTGACAAACTTAGAGTCATCAGATCGGGAACGCTCAAGCCCTGGTGGCTTAGAGATCATCGCCGAGGGTTTGTAATCTCAGACAAACTTCTGAGCAATCCTCACGACGATGACAAGATTGGCAAGGCCACCGTTTTGCCGCCTTAGGATCAGTACTTTGGTGACAGCGTGCGCAACAGGTGCGCACTTCCTCCAGTGTCAGGTGCGGATCACCCTCCGGATGGGTAGGCTGTCAATGTCATCCATTCACTAAGTCTTCAAGACGGAGTCTACGAAGGTGCGGCTAGACATCCACAGTCAGACTCGGACCTCTCGCCGCCGGTTCTGAACACCCCATGCCTGATACCATGTGTTAAGTCGTCCTCTACGAAGGATGCTTGGATTGCCTGGTGCCACGGCGCTGCGGGATGCCTGAATATATAAGCAAGGTGCGTGCGCCAATAGATCCCAACCAACTACCAGTTGTTCTCTGAAAGACGTGAGTTTCTAGTATTCGCTCTACAGTTTCTGCAACCTAGCTGACACGTTCTGACTCTAGCCTTGTCATGTCCAATCTGTCCATTCCAGCTATGAGGGCGTTGGTTACGCAGTCCGACAAGACTGTCAGGGTCGAGGAGGTCCCGGTTCCAGAGATTGACGAATGGGAAGTCCTCATCAAGGTCATCGCAGTGGCTCAGAATCCTACCGATCATCAATGTACGTCTCACCTACCTCGCTATGGTCCACGCTGTTACTTACCAGCACAGATCTCGATGCGATTGCCAACGCCGGAACTATTGTCGGCGTTGACTGGTCTGGCCTCGTGGTGAAGCTCGGGAGCAAAGTCGCTGAGCTGAACCCCATGCCATTCAAGATCGGAGACCACGTCGCCGGCTTCACGCAGGGCGGAGTCTACAAGGACCGTGGCGCGTACGCTGAATACGTGAAAGCGACATACGACCTGTGCTGGAAGGTGCCTGAGGGCACCCTCTCGCATGAACAAGCTGCGACGATGGGCTGCGCGTAAGTATGACCAGTACTTGGGCTAGGAACATACACTCACAGCTCTCACGATAGCTATTGGACAGCTGTTCAGTGCTTCTTCCGCTCTAACCGCCTTGGCCTGGTTGAACCTCCGAACAAGGATGACAAGGGCGAATATATCTTCATCTATTCCGGGAGCAGTACGTACGACGCTTGCAGGGCTCCCTTGCACTGATCAATCATATTGTTGATTGTAGGCTCCGTTGGAATGTATGCCATACAGCTTGCGCACCTTGCTGGCTATAAGGTTGTCACCGTGGCTTCGCCCCGAAACCATGCGCTCTGCAAGAGCCTTGGCGCAGACTTCGTATGTGATGTAAGTGGACGCCCACTATCTTCACTTGGTGCCGTCGATACTACGTATTCTTTCAGTACAAGGACCCATCCGCGATCTCGCAAATCAAGGAACTCACCAAAGATTCGCTTCATCGCGCGCTAGATACCATCTCCGAGGAAGCCACGCGAGCGTTCACTCTTTCTGTGTTCGGCCCCGGCCCCGGGCAACTGGTGGTCATCCGCCCACTGCAAGAGAGGGCTAAAAACCTGCGACCTGACATCGACGAGAGCCGTGCGTAGCCTGCGCGCCATTCGTGTCCATTGACATGCTGACCTTAAATCGTAGTGTCCGTTATCTATACGTCTCTCGGTCGCGAGGTCAACCTGGTGAAACACTGGCCGGTGTCGCCCGAGGACCACGCCCACATGGCCCAATTCTTGACCAAGACGCCTGGGCTCGTCGTCTCGGGCAAGATCAAGCCGAACCCGGTGAAGCTGTGGGAGGGAGGTTTGGATGCTATCGCCGAAGGTCTGCAATACATGAAGGAAGGGAAGGTGAGCGGAGAGAAGATCGTATACCGCATTGCGTAGTTGCAGAGAAGCCCAAATAGTAGCGTCGGTTAAAAGTGTATGTGGAATTCGGTATACAGTTCCAAACTCTGAGGCTCTGTGCGCCTACCACCACAATCTGTTGAGTGCAGTAAGGTGCTGAGGATAGTCCCTGGCCGCAAAAATTACCTACATTGTATTCTGTTGAGCAAGGTCTAGATAGCCGGTGACGCGGACGCTCCAGTAAGTCTTGAAACGTTGTCACGGTTGCGCAGGCCGGCCGGATGGGCCGTGTGATCGGGATCACCAACAGAAATCTCAGATAACGATCTGAGCAAACACAACACGTGATCGAGGGCTCATTTTCGATCGTCGACGAACCGATCCCGCACCCTCACGCGGCGCCTTGACGCCCTCGCACATCCTTCTTTCAACTCATCTTCGACACCATCCCCGAGATGGCGAAGGGCTCGCAACTGTCTCAGCTGAAGGCAGCCCTCAACCAGGCAGGGCTGTCCCGCCCACAGCAAAATGGAAAGAAGAGAAAGCGCGCGACTATGGACGAGAAGGACAAGGAGAAGAAGGCAGCGAAGTTGACGGAGATACAGCAAAAACTGAACCCTTTCGACATCAAAGTAACAAAGGTCAAACATGATGTTGGCGGACGCAAAGTCATAGGAACCGTTGGCCGACCTGCACAGAGCAAGCAGGCTGGTATGGAACAGGTGCGTATCTGTAGCAGGGCTTATACTCGCACAAATCAAACCAGAATGATGTATAGAGGAAGAAAACACTCTTGAAAGAGCTGCAGGAGAAGGACCGCGCAGGAGGCGTCGTCGACCGTCGGTTCGGTGAGAACGACCCGACTATGACGCCCGAGGAACGTATGCTAGAGCGGTTCACGCGGGAGCATCAACGCACATCCAAGGGAGTTGCATTCAACCTCGACGATGAGGACGAGCTTACCCACTACGGGCAGAGTTTGTCAAAGTTCGATGATTTTGACAACGTCGGACTCGGGCTGGATGAGGAAGAAGAAGAGGACGGGGGACAGATTGACAGGTTCACCGTACAGAAGAGCCATTTTGGCGGATTTGAAGACGGAAAGGAGGAGGAGGAGGGTGATGAAGACGAGGTTGGTATCAGCGCGTCTCCAGTGCTATGTCCGTGCTTACCCTTGAATAGCCAGCACGGAAGAAGTCGAAAGCAGAGGTTATGTCGGAGGTCATCGCAAAGAGCAAGACGCACAAGGTATAGCGCTTCTCAGTTGACTTACGTGCAATGCTGACGTGACATGCTTAGCTACAACGGCAAGCACAACAAGAGGAGGACGAGAACCTGCGGCACGAGCTTGACCACGAGCTAGACTCCATCCGTTCCCTACTCTTTGCCCCCGACCCCTCCGCGCCAACGTCCAAGACGCCCGCTCCGTCTGGTGACGGCGATACCGAGCGACCTGCTATACCAACCCCTCGCACCGATCGCGAGGCGGACCAAGACCAAGAGTACGACCAGTACGTCCGTGAACTCGTTTTTGAGCAACGTGCGAAGCCGAAGGATCGGACGAAGACGGAGGAAGAGCTCGCGCGCGAGGAGAAGGAGGCTCTCGAGCGAGCGGAGCGCAAGCGGCTTCGGAGGATGAACGGCGAGCCGGAGGAGAGCGAGGACGAGGAGGGCGGTGCAAAGGCTGGCAAGAGAAAGACCACTAAGCAGAGGGGTGGCGACGATCTTGAGGATGACTTCTATGAGGCAGACGGGATCGCAGCTCTGGGTGCTGGGCTGGGCGAGGATGGCGTGCATGAGGGCAATGACGAGGACGGCGAGGACGACGAGATGGTTGAGGGGGAAAACGGAGACGAGGGTGAAGAGGATAGCGAGGAGGGCGAAGATGACGAAGACGATGAAGAGGACTCTGATGACTCTGATGACATAGAGGCTGAGGACGGAGAAGCTGAAGCTCTGGTGGCCTCGGATAGGACCAAGGTCGCGGCAAGGAAGAACACGCCGAAGGAGCTGCCTTTCACCTTCCCGTGCCCGACCACGCACGACGAGTTCCTGGATATTGTGGAAGGTGTCGAAGACAAAGACGTGCCGACTGTCGTGCAGCGCATCCGTACATTGCACCACCCGAGTCTGGCGGAAGATAACAAAGTCAAGCTTCAAGTTCGTCTGCTTTCCTCCAGCCCCGCTTGCAGTGTCTCGTCTGACTGACTCCATCTTATAGGGCTTGACGAGTGTGTTGATAGACCACATCCTGTATATCACCTCGCCACCCTCGCCACGCTTCACCCTGCTATCATCCCTCGTTCCCCACCTCTATGCCCTCACCAAGTCATATCCCATCCCGTCTGCCCAACACTTCGTCGCCAAGCTGAATCTCATGCATAAAAACCTCAAGCGCGGTCTGTCGCGCGGCGCAACCGAGCCCGACGCGAAGACATGGCCAGGTCTGCCAGAACTCTCATTGCTCCGGGTCATCAGCCAAATTTGGCCAACGAGCGACAAGAACCATAACGTCGTCTCCCCTGCCCGACTGCTCATGGGTTCGTACCTTGGCTTGGGCCGGGTACGGTCGCTGGAGGACTTGACGAGTGGCTTGTTCTTGTGCACGCTGTTCTTGCAGTACGAGCAGCTCTCGAAGCGGTTCGTTCCCGAGGCGATTAACTTCCTCGCCAACGCTGTCCTGCACCTTGCGCCCCACAAGTTAGTGAACAAGTCGCGCGTACCGGGCCTCTTCCCGTGCCCGGACTTTGGGTCGGAGCATTGTCCTTCTTTCACGATCTCGGGGAAGAAGGCCACGGACATGACTCCCAACCTACCGCAGCTCTCTCAGCTATTGAGTGGGGTTGGATTCAGCGAAAGAGACAAGGTGGACCTTTTAGGCCTCACTATGGACCTCCTTGGACGATTCGCCGACATGTACAAGGGGCTTGACGGCTTCATTGAGCTCTACGAGCCGTTAGTCGAGCTGCTATCAGGAGTCGAATCTGGTAGGCTTCCGCCTGTGTTATCCGTGAGTTTCTCTTCTCTTGCCATCGAACAGCGGCTGATCACCCTTTCAGACACGACTAACATCGCTGCAGGAGACTCTTGCAAGGTTGCTCAAGTTCTCCCGTCAAGCACGACGCCCACTCACCCTCCAGTTGCACAAACCCATCCCTATTCCGACGTTTGTGCCTAAGTTTGAGCAGTCCTCGTCGAACTACCTCAAGAATCGCGATCCTGACCACGAGCGGAATGAGGCTGCGAAGCTGCGCCGGCAGTACAAGCAAGAGAGGAAGGGCGCGATCAGGGAGCTGCGCAAGGATGCACGATTCTTAGCCGCGGAACAGCAGAAACAGCAGAAGGATAAGGATAGGCAGTACAATGATCGGATGAAGAGGGTCTTTGGGTCGTTGGAGTCAGAGCGGGCGGAGGAGAAGGCCATGGATAGGGAAAAGATGAAGGAGAAGAAGCGGGCTGGTCGAAAATGAGCGCCAATGCCTCTATCCTTTCTATCCACCTTGTCATCTGAAGACAGGCAATACATGGCTCAGGTTGTTCTTGTTTTTTTGCAGAAAGGACGATGAAGCTTTGAAGGAGTATCTGTGCTGTAACTAAGTCGTTGGGTATGTTCTAACTGAAGGGGCTAGCTGTTGCGATCACGTGTTACGGCGCGCCGCGACGCGTTTGTCTGCGATCGCGGTCGCTCGCGGAGCAGACACTTTTGACCTCCACTTCCATCCCCCATTTCGATTTATCCACATCCCTCGGGATCACACATAAAGCTAGGACCCCAATGAACTCATGGCCGCTTTCACGTCTCCCCAACCACCATTACCGACGTTCGGACAGATGGAGGGCATGGAGTCAACTTCGGGCATGAAACCAGCCTATCTACTCGACTTCTTGGAGCGTGCCCTCGAAGACTTCGAGAATGACGAGCCTCTGATCAAGGAGGAGCTAATGGCAAGGCGTACGACATTCTTTTCTATGGCCACCCAGGTCTCCGGCAAGTTTCCGTATCCTGACGACCTGCTGATGAATTGGCACGCAATGCATGAGCACCTCAAGCTGGCCGAAACGACCCTCCTCGTGATACAGAGCGGTACGCGCAAGTTTGACCGATTCTTCTCTCACCCAAACGACCTTGTGATGGGAATCATGCATTCCGTTCTTCGGATCGCCGTGGTCGCTGACCGCTGGACGGAGCTATCGGTAGAGCGACAGGAGAGATACCTGAACCCCGACGATATGCGGGCTAAGGCTATAGAAGTCGCTACCGATTACCTCAATTCTCTCGGGAAGATGTCCCCTTCACTCGTTGATAAGCACAGGGAGAGAGATCTTCGGTGCTTCTCACCGTTGTACGAGATACAGAAGAGAATTCTTGGAGAATTCTTGGATGTGTGCAGTGGTACGTGGCTAGCTTTGCTGGGCTGCCTCAATACTCATGATTCTTCAGATCTACTCACCTCAGGAATGGTCGCGCAGTACCCGCTGCAAGTGACATTTGACAGCGTACCGCGTCTGCGCCCCGCGTCTAAGGTGTGTTGTTATTGGCAGAGGAGTAAGCTTGGTCTCACTAATGGAGAGCAGGAATCCAATGCTCTGGGGTCTCTTGAGATTGACTCCCTCCCGAGCGCTTTGCGCCTGTTGGCATTGTTATGTGAACTCTGCGTCCGGACGTGCTTCCCATCTGGTACCTCCCAATGGCACTTATGCGAACTAGCACGCAGATCAATGTCTGTCGCGGAGCGCACACTAGATCTGCTGTTGTCTACGGCGTGCAACATACCACTCTCACCCCGGGTCTGGCTTGTGACTCGTTTAACCGAGGCTTTCATATCCACCTCGATGGACGACACGAAACTGAACAACACACGAGCCGCGATTTGCTCACGCTTGATGCTCTTCCGAATCCGGATTGGCCCTTCCGACGATTGGAAAGCCTTCGACGCTGACGTGCAGAGGGCTTTCCATTCTCGCACGTCAACAATGCAATCATCGACATTCGATGTGCAACCCATCGTCATGCAGCTCAGAACAGAACAATGGGAAGAAGGCGGTGCTGCCCTCAGGGTCCGTAGAAATCTCGTTACACGTTTACTGATTCTGATGTGGATGGCAGACTCTCTCGGAGGCGTATCTGCTTTACGCTGGTGCTTCACTACGTGATAGCGACGTGCAATTGATAGTGGATTCGATGGGCGCACAAGAGAGGGCTGCATACTATCCTTCCCTCCTCCTTGCAGTCAAAGAGCGTCAAAGCTTGTTGGGAAAACCCGTGGTACAAGACCCGACATTGGACTCAGACACCTCGAGCAGCACACGGCGTGTGCTCTCGAGGACGGCTGTGGGGGCGATCATTGTTCCCGACATTGTTGCATGGATGAATGACGACGATTCGTTCTCAGACGTGCAGTTCGTGAGCCGGGCATTAGAGGACATAAAGGCGAGGTATACTGAGTGCGTAGATCCTGTATACCCTATAATGATGAGTCTGATCGGCGTCCTTCAGGAGACCGCTCTACGACAGCACTGCGACGGGGCGCGAAGCACTCGCGCGAGAATTGGGCAGATTACCTTGCATACTTGTGCACGGCGACGCATCCGATTGTCGGTCATCGGCTAGCAGACTGTCGATCGCCAGCCTGGACGCGTACCTGGAGGTCGCAAGCAAGCTCTTGGACGGGAACCCAGAAGATGTCCCACCGAAAGCTCGCAAAGCTGTTTACGTGGCCTTGGCATCGTTCCTGACCCACTACTCCCACTCTTCGGAGTCCGATCCCGGTGTCAACAGTGCGTTGGAGATGGTACAGAAGGGACTGAAAGACTCAGACCGTAGTGTGCGATTGGCAGCGGGGTGAGTTACATGTTGATGTCTAAAGGAGCGAATGCTGAAGCCCGATGTTAATAGGCAATCCGCTGTCGAGCTAGTCAGGCTATATCAGCGCATGGGTCCTGGGCTACTGACCCGCATAGAGCCTCTCTTTACCGCATTCCTTCGTATACTCGAGAACAACAAGAATGACAGAATAAAGGAGACACTTATCACTACCCTCGGACGCATTGGGAGGTCAGTTCATTCGTCGTGATAAGTTGTAATAATGAGCGAACATCTCGCAGGATTGCAACGCCGGAAGTATTGGGCCAGACTATATACTGCCTCATTTCGCCTCTTGGTCAGAAGAACCCCCTGGTGAAATCTTCCGTACACATTCAGGTAGGGAATCCAGGTATAGTCTATGGAACAGATGGCTGACCTACCCGGAGTTGCGGGGTTTGGCAAGCTTTTACAAGAAGACGCCCTATGGGCTTGTGGATCCGTTCCTGCCACAACTTGCGCCTTTCCTGGTGTCGAGAATCGTCTCACAGCCCACTCTCGTCAGCGAGACTTGCCGGTTCCTGGGACTCAAGCCCGATGGATTGATATATGCGACCCTAAACTACACCCTGCCCCAGCTCTTCGCTGCGTACAACGATAAGGCGATCAAGGCGTTGGTGGCCCAAATCAAAGGGAACGTCGTGTCACTGTTCATGGAGCATGCCCACAATATCCTGGCATACGCGTTTCGTTTGCAAGCGCCAGGCCAGACGCACAAAGTGCTCAACTTTACTGTTGGCTTGCTCAAGGACATGAGTCAGTCAAGTTTTGATCTGGACGTCTCCAGCTTGGTGGCCAGTTGCCGAATACAATTATTCACGGAGCTGGTGATTGCCCTGGGCGACGAGGATCCTGACCTGGCAGATTATGTGCGTCCACAGTGGCGTAGCATGTTGCCTCACTTACAGAACACCTGCAGGCCAAGCAAGCACTCAGGAAGGCGGAACGGGCTTTGCGGCCTCCGGCCGCCAGTGCGAGGTCGTCGCCCGGGCAAAGCATCAGCGCCTTTCTCAGTCCGCATGTACTTGGTATCATCGCGGGCATAAACGATCAGCTGCAGTTTAGCAAGCGCACGGTGGAGTCGAAACGGGCTATCATTCGTAGCATCGGCGGATTTGCGCGAGAGATGGGTTCTCTCATTTCTCTTGCAGCCCCGCAGGTAAGTGCTGGTAGAGACATCCGTTCGGTGGCACTCATGGTATCGTTAGATTATGACAACATTGCAGACTATGCTCGTGAACCCAGACTTCACGGACGTGACTCTACGCAGCTGGCGCGAGTTCCTGGCCACGTTGGACGTCCAGGATTTAGGCCCTTACGTCGGCCCAACGAGCGCATTTTTCGTCATGAAGTGGCCAACATTTTCCTCTGCTGGTAAAGAGGACGCCAGGGCATGCATCAATTATATCGTCTGCGATATGGGCGTAAAGCTGGGAGCTTCACTCGACGAGGTGGTCGACCTCACATCAATCCCTCAACTAGCCGCGGCACAACGAACGCTGGCTACATATCGCAAGACTTGGGGTCCACGCGATAAGCTCGAGAAGATCTTGTACCGTTCGGCGAGCGAGAATGTCGTCGTATGCATGCAGGCGCTGCAGGAACTGAAGGCGTTCATGACAGTGCGTGAGCCCAAGTTCACCCGCTCTCTTGCGTCTGGGGACTATTTCGACCTTCTGGTCGGGCGTATCGTCTCGGCGTTGTTCGAGGCTGCGTGTCGTGACGGAGAGGACGCCGAGACTCTTCGTACATGTGTGTTCGAGTGCCTAGGGATCCTCGGAGCTGTCGATCCAGACAGGTTTGAGCTGAGCTCTGGCGAAACAAAGATCGTCGTGTGGGAGAATTTTGTCGACGAAGCCGAGTCGTTCTCATTCGTTCTCCATCTCATCGCGGACGTCCTCGTCGGTGCCTTCCGTTCAACCAGCGACATCAAGTATCAAGGCCACCTCGCGTTCGCGATACAAGAGCTCCTGCGGTTCTGCAAGTTTTCTCCTGGCCTCGTCAGCACACCTGGGTCCACTTCCTCCATCTCGCTAAAGGTTCGTCTTCGATGGGATAGTCTCCCGAAACACATGCTTGGAACTCTCTCGCCCCTGCTGTCGTCTCGGTATACCCTGGAGGCTGCCCCGCCTGGACAGACCGACCTTCCTGTCTACCCATCAATGAAGACCTATCGAGAATGGATCCAGACATGGACAACTCATTTGCTCACGAGGACGTCTGGAGAGCGCGCAACCGCAATTTTCAATGTCTTCTACCCTATCGTACGTGACCGAGACGTGGGGATCGCGCGACATTTGTTGCCACATCTTGTTCTACACGTCCTTGTCTCTGGCCGAGACGATGATGTGAGCAATATACGCAACGAACTACTGGTAGTGCTCGAGGACCAGGTAGATGCCGAATCACACTCGACTTCAGACAAGAAGCTACTCAGTGCACAAGTGAGCTCTCGCTCGCAAGTTGCATAGCACAGCTGATGTTCTGGCTTTAGACGGTCTTCATTCTCCTTGACCATATTAGTTACTGGCGCTCCGTCATACCGCACAAGATCGCAAAATGGAGAGAGCTCGCGAAAGACAAAACGGAAGGAAGATCGGTACGGCAGGTCGCTGACACAGAGAGAGCTCTCATTACCGTGGATTCGCTGCTGTCCAACATCGATCAGAACCTGATGGCCAAGGCCGCGTTGCAATGCAAAGCATACGCAAGATCCTTGATGAATTTTGAGCAGCAAGTACTGATCCTGCGGGAACGAGAAGCGAAGGGCGAAGTCCTCTACGAACATTACGAACGACTGCATGAGATATATGCACACCTAGATGAACCCGACGGGATGGAAGGCATCTCTACGCTCATATTGTCGCCGTCGCTGGAGCATCAGATCCGCCAGCACGAGAGCACCGGTCGCTGGACGTCTGCACAGAGCTGCTGGGAGGTCCGCTTGCAAAGCTCACCGGACAGCCTCGAGTACCATCTAGGGCTTATGCGCTGCCTCAGGAACCTGGGTCACTACGGTATGTCCCAATTCTCATTTTCTATGCTCACATGTTGACGATTTCTTAAAGACACTCTGCGCACCCACGTACAAGGAATCCTCACCCGTTACCCCGATTGGGAGTCGCACCTTGTTGGCTTCCACGTCGAGAGTGAACTGATGGTCGGGAACTGGGACGAAGTACAGAACCTCATCCGGGACCGCGACTCCCAAGCTTCGTCCGTCCTGATCGCCCAATTGTTGTTGGCGCTGCGTTCAGGAAACAATTCAGCTGTCACGGAGGCCCTGTCAAAAGCTCGCGCATCCTTAGGCTCACCGATCGTTGCTGCTGGCCCTCGGAGTTACCGCCGATCTTACGACGCTGTCCTAGACCTGCACCTCGTCCATGAATTAGAGACCATTCACAAAGTCGCATCGTCCCAGAAGGCGGGGAGGGGAGTGTACGATCTGAGCGCTCTATCCTCGGCTCTATCATCTCGCCTCGACTCAACCTTACCCACCTTCCGCACTCAAGAACCCATTTTGAACATGCGCCGAATGGCGTTTTCATTGATGTATGCGCGTTGAACCTAAACATGCTCACAGGCTAACCAGTTGCGTCAGTTCCACGTCCAACAGGGGGATACGGGAGGTCATTGGCGATTCGTGGCTGACCACTGCAAGAATAGCGAGAAAGGCAGGCCATTGGCAGACAGCATATAGTGCCATGTTGCAAGCACAGCAATGCAATATTGTGTCTTGTTTCCTGGAGAGCGCCAGGCTTGTCAGAGCAAGTGGCGAACATTTGCGTGCTCTCCAGGAACTCGAGAATTACATGCGATCTACGGGTATATTGGGCGGCCAACAGAAGGAACCCCCAGACGACGTCATTGACCTCACCGACGAGAAGACCGGCCCTAACATCACAGCAAAGGTATGCATCATCATTTTGTTGGTTAACCTTGAGACTTATTATCTTTCAGGCTCAATTGCTGCGAGCGAGATGGATGTCTGAAGCGGATCGCTACGAGCCGACATACATACTCTCGGCCTTCCATGAAGCAGTGAAGTCCGCAGAAAAGTGTGTAGTCTCTCGTATGGCGGCGGTTGCATGAACTCACCAGTGTACAGGTGGGAGAGCGCACAGTTCTATACCGGCCGATTTTACGACGAAGCCTACAAAGGTCTGCAGACCGAGCGTGACAGGATAGATCGGTATGTGGTCGATTCGTGACAGCGGCGCACCACTCATTCTTTTCTAGTGGCATGAAGATGAGCCTCCATACTGTCCGGGCCTACGTTCGGGCCATCAAGCATGGTCAGAAGTTTATCTACCAAACCGTGCCGCGACTCCTCACCTTATGGCTTGACATTGGAGAGCACCCTGAGATGTCTCAGCACAAGAACTACGGCTATATGCTGACAGAATTGGAGAGAGCAATCAAGACCATACCTGTGTACAAGGCATGCATCTGCATAGTCATAACATAGGGGAGGCCGTTGATCTTCTTTGCAGTGGTATACCGCCTTCCCCCAGATCGTATCTCGTGTTGGACATGACAACAAGACGGTTTTTAAGCTGTTGGCTCTGCTGATTGCGCGCGTCATCCAAGAATATCCGCAGCAATCACTATGGCTCTTCGTGTCCGCTGTCAAGTCAACCAAGACACATAGGTCGCAGAGGGGTAGAACCATTTTGGACGAGCTGCAGGCAAGAAGTCTGCTTCATGAAGCCAGGGACGAGGACTCACTTTTTTTTTTCAGGCCGCAGATCACAAAGGTGACCTCAGCAGCCTCATCAAGGACAGTCTGCGTATGATAGACCCACTTGTCGAGTTGTGCAACCGTCATGTGCCCGAGAGCAAGAAGTTGCTGAATATGCGGAAGGACTTCCCCCTCTTATCTCGCCTCGTACCCTCGCAGTTGATCGTACCTCTGCAAGATGCATTGACCGCCAGCGTCCCTCCAGCCTCGAGTATGACCGAATCTGTTCATCAACCCTTCCCGACAAACATACCGACTATCGAGTGTGCGTGAATCGTTCGCCAGTATCTTGGCCTATGCTGATAGAATCCCATCTGCAGCATGGCTGGACGAGATAGAAGTTATGAAGTCTCTTGCAAGGCCGAAGAAGCTTGCTCTCAGGGGCAGTGACGGCCAGATTTACATGTTCCTTGGCAAGCCGAAGGACGACCTGCGGAAGGACGCTCGTCTCATGGACTTCAACATGATCATCAACAAACTGTTGAAGGCGAACACGGAATCTCGTCGCAGGCAGCTCTGTGCGTCGCCTCTTTTGTCAGGAACACGCTCAGCTGACTGCCTGACTCAGACATCCGGACCTATGGTGTTGTTACATTGAATGAGGAATGCGGCTTCATTCAATGGGTCCCGAACACAATTCCGATACGACCAATTCTCAATCAATACTACGACAGACTAGGTGTTAAGGGCTGGGTAGGTTGCGAGCCTGATGCCTTCATGCAAACCCTGATAGCACCTTATTGTAGACACCCGAGATGAACTCTGCCTTCCAGTATATTAAGGCAATGAACGTCGACAAGGAGGCTGCTGCCCATTTCGAACAGCACGTCCTATTGAGGTTCCCGCCAATGTTCCATAACTGGTTCCTCGAGCAGTTCCCAGAACCTACTGCGTGGCTGTCGAGTCGACTTGCGTACAGCAGGACGGCAGCGGTCATGTCTATGGTTGGGTTCATTCTTGGGTGAGTATACCGATCCACGACCCTCTAATTGCCACTCACAATGTCACGCCGTAGGTTGGGCGACCGTCATTCTGAGAACATCCTGCTCGATACAACCACCGGCGACGTCGTCCATGTTGACTTCAACTGTCTCTTCGAAAAGGTTGGCATTATTCCGCATGAGATTCACTCTTGTCATCTGATAGCATTGGCTAGGGCAAACAACTGGAGACGCCAGAACGAGTGCCCTTCAGGTTGACGCAGAACATCGTTGACGGGTTTGGAATCACTGGCGTAGAAGGTGAGTGACGGCTAGCTGTCGCCCTCATTCCTTTCCCTGATCATTGTCTACAGGTGTCTTCCGGATCGCTTGCGAGGTCACTATGCAGCTCCTGCGAGACAACAAGGACACGCTGATGAGCGTGTTGGATGCCTTCATCCACGATCCGCTCGTAGAGTGGGAAGACGAGAAGCGCAAGAAGGTAAGCCCCATGTATCCACACCAGTTTTTGCGGATTTCCTATACGCTGTGCCCAGGATCGCGAGAGTGCGAGGAAGAGCAGAGCTGGTGGCGGCCACCGCGCAAATGACGGCGGAGACAACTTCGCCAAGGCGAACATTGACCTCCGCAAACTCGCGCTGGAGGCACTCAGTCCTATCGCGAAGAAGCTGAACGGAATCTACACGACGAGTCGGGAGCGGCCCGAGAAGGAGACGTCGATCAGCAACCTCGTCGAGATGCTCATCCGGGAAGCGAGTGACAATGGGAATCTGGTGAGCAGTCCAGTCATTGGAGGTGAGGTGACGCTCACCCCAGAAAACAGGCCAGGATGTACCCGGGATGGGGACCCTGGCACTAGATTGCGGTAATGTGCATGGCTGTTGTATTCGTATACGGACTGTCGCCTCATTCACACCTGTATCATAGACAAGTCCGTTCATCCCAACGTCTGTATTGCTACAAGTATCAGTACATAATCTACACTGTTGCTCATGCATCAATCGACTGAACCACCTCTCGCCCCGAGGAGACGCTTGAGCTTCTCGAGCTCCTTTTCTTTCTCGATAAGTCGCTCCCGCCACTTGTCTGTCTCGGCCACGACTGTCTTGCGCGCGTTTTCCAGACGCTCCGCCTCCTCGCGCTCCATCTGCTGGGTGAACTCCGGGGCCCCGCCTCTGGATGCCTCCAGCGAGGCGGGGTTCGCAGTGTGGAAGGGTACAGGACGTGTCTTGTGCCTCGGGAGCTGCGATGGCGGGTGCGCGGTAAGGATGTTGAGGAAGGACTGGAACGGGTCATGGAAGACGATCTCGTCGTATTGCCATGAGTGGACGGGGCCCATCTTCATGGCTTGCTCGAGAGGAGGGATCTCAGGCTCATTCGAGCCGACAGCGGTCCAAGGATGCAGCTTGAGGTGATGGTAGACAACGACGGCCTTCTCACCAGACTCGGGGACAAAGTTGATTCGGATCTGAATCTCGAACTCTCCCCATCTGTTGGACACCACTCAGTCGTCAGCCCACAACCATGGTATACGGGCACATACCCAGTTTCTGTGACCTCAAACGGTGGCTTGTCAAGCGCTAGAGAGACAGTCTAGACGTGCGTGCTGATGTAGGAATGCAGCAGCCACTCACTTCGTGTAGGCACCGTATACGTATCGTGCAACTTAAAAGTCACTCGTTTAACGAAGTAGCTGAGGTCGTCCTTACCACCAACAGTCTCAGAGTCAGCGGAGGCAGCACTGCGAACGGCAACGGTCCATCGGTGGGTGTGGTCCGGGGTAGGGAGTGTCTCGCGCTCCTTCTGGGTGAGCACTACCGCGGTGTTGCCATAGATTATAGGCCGGTGTATTGTGATCCCCTGCAGCGCGATATGGGGTCAGCAGGGGAGAACGAGGATGGGGAGGCGTAGACGTACGCGCTGGCGAACACGGTCGTTGGAGGCCATGGCGGTCGAGAGTGGCTTCGAGGCGAGTCGAGCCGAACGCTGGTTTGAGACTCCGCCACCGAGCGCATCCCTGCCTCCGCCGTCCTCCACTCACTCTCCGTTCAACCCCACTGCCGTTCGCCTCTTGATTCCTTGCCAGAATGCCCATCCTCGACCCCCTCGTCTACAGTGTGTATCTATCCTTCCAATTTCTCCGTTTTTGGCTTACGTTGGATCATGCAGGGCGTAATCGCGTCGTCGAGATGCAGCGGTTCCACCAGGTCGGTCCTCTACGTCACTCTCCAGACTTTCATAGCTGAACATAGTGTAGGCGTCGCATGACCCTGTCTACCTCCGCACCCCGGCCTCCAAGGTCTACGTTCGTCAGTCTGTTCTACTACATGCCCTTCATCTATTCTAAGTCTGCATGGTAGGGCTGTACTTCGCGGCCTTTGCTGCCAGCATGCTCGGAACCGCGTTTGGTGCATTCTCTCTCATCAAGGTGAGGCCTTCGTCCCCTCTTCGACCTAGCATAATCACATTCACACTGTCTTTGCTCCTCTGCAGGGAAAGCCTGCTACAGAGTAGACTATCCTATCAAATGCTGGATAGACAATGTAATACGTCTGGCTGAACCTGCTCTCGCGCTATAGCGGCTGACCATTTCGTAAACTCTCCGTCTGAGTAAAGGAGGTGACTCGTACAGTGCCCTCATTGCCACCTCGTTTCACTGCGACACCGCGTACGTTGATATTGAGACCTCCGGATTGCCCCGATGTACTGTCGCTGAATGCTCGAGACCCTCGGCTAAATCCTGGCTGCCAATGAATATTTAGCGTCGGAAGTGAATCTCATGGCCGCGCGAATTGTGCGAAGTAGTCGAGGCCAAAGACAGCGGGCTATCGGGATGTCCATGACGGAACGCGTCTCGGTCTCGCGACGCGAACTCCGTGTGAATCCGAAGTGTGTCTTGCATTCGACTGCCATCTCCCTTGTTGCGGGCACCAGCCTCCACAGTATCTCAGTCCAAACAAAATGGCTGATCCATATGTCAACCGGAATGAGGCGGCCAAGTCGTATCGGCCGCAGAACGTACGTCGACGCGTCCCATCTACTCTCCCGACGCGCCGATGACCACCCGTGTGCAGCTCATGTCCCTCGGCCTCAAACGCGCTCGCGACCCGTTCCGGATACGCAACGCAGTCGTCGGCGTCGGTCTCTTTGCCTTTGCGGTCGGCGTATGGGCCTACTCCATCAGCGCGGTCAAGCAAGACGTGTTCGACGATGTTGACGAAGAAGCACGCGCGCTGGCGCGGGCCCGGGAGAAGAGTCTAGAGGAGCAGGAGGCGGAACGGAGGCTGTTGGATGCCGTGGCAAGTGGGCCGACAACCCCAGCTGCGAAGACGGTGGCGGCGGTCTCAACCAGTGTGACGAACCCGGTGGCTAGCGCGGTGTCGGTGGCGGCGGCGAGGAGGGGAATCCTACCACCAATAGCTGACCGGTACTTCCCTCGCCTGCTGGATCCATCTACGAAAACTCTCATTTGGGGTGCACCTTCCGTGGATAGTGTGGGCAAGCTATCGGATCGCACTCGCCGTTGAAGATGTTGGCTATATTTTATTCATGTCACTGGAGTATAATCCCCGTTCATCACCCTTCGTGGCACTCTGCACACTGTATCCATAGCATTGAGCATTGCATTCAAGACATCAAAGATAAGCAGTGCACAGTCGATCTTGAGAGGCAACAGCACACAGACAACATAGACAGCAATGTAGAGCAAGATGCAAAGCAAGATACAGGTTTACGGGGATGAGAGAGATGTAGCAAGCTGTAGCAGTTACAGCAGACGAAGAGACACGAAGGCATTTCCCAATATGTCTATATCCAAGCAGTGAGACGGCAGCTGCACAACCTCTTCACACTGGGGCGGGCTGCAGGCGACAATGCGATGGGCATCACGCCCCTCCATCCGGCCCCAGTCTAGAGAGAAGATGCAGATCCCGTCATCTGCGCGCTAGGCGGGCTAGGAATCGCAATTGCCGTGCAAAAGGTAATTTTGTGAGCGAGAAACGTCTACGGTCAGTCAAACCTAGCAGGCAGTGCATACGAAGTGAACTACGCACCTGACGATGATACCCATGTGACGGAGGCCCTCCTTGGCCGCCTCGTTCTTCGCCGCCTTCTTCGTGCTTCCGCGCCCGCTCCCGATACAGCGCTCGTCGACCATCGCGCGCACGACCCAGATCGGCGTCGTGCGTGTGCCCTGGCCCGCGCTGTCGGAGAAGACCCACTCGATGTGCTTGCCCTGCTGCTGCAGCTGCTGGTTGAAGAGCGAGAGGTGGCCCATGTTTGCCGCGTAGCGCGAGGACATCGGCGGCGACGCGTTGAGCGTCGGGAAGACCGGCGGCAGGTCGGCCTCGGGCGGCAGGCAGTGTTGGACGCGCACCTCGGAATACGCCTCGACGATGAACGGGCGGAAGAGCGGGCAAAGCCAGTCCTTGACGGCCTCGAGTCCCTGGTCGAGGTAAAAGCCGCCGACGAAAGCCTAGCAGGGAAGCATCGTCCATCAGCCTGATTGATACGGTGGTCCATAGATCATACTTCGAATAAGTCAGCTGTACAGGGATCGTCAGTGGTTGAAGCACAGCTAGCATGGGATCCACTGACCTTGGACGTTTTGAGAGTGCCTCAACGTGATTGCTTGGGCGGGGTGCATTCTCAGGTCCTCCGGCAACCCATAATGAACGGAGCTAAGTATCAAACTCTATCAGGCACCCAGGCTGTGTCGGACAGGCGAGGCACTCACATGTAAGCGAGTGTAGGGTTGCCCACAGCCAAGGAGCGGATTTTCTGAGACATGCCTCGATCTGTTGGTCAGTGATATGGCCTTCAAGGACTGTGCTAACCGTGGACGGTCCCACACGAATGTGAGGGTAGACCTCGTTGATCAATTCCGTAACAACCATGCTTAAGACTGAATCGCCGAGGTGCTCGAACCTAGACGTCGATATCAGCTTGAGCATAACCAGAATCAGCGTAGGCAGCACTTACTTCTCGTTGTCCGGACTGGGGTCGTCAGGAAGGTCCTCGAAGCGATGCGTTGGACGCGCGGCGTAGCTCCGGTGCGTGTACACCTGCAGACGGATCTCGTCCGAACGTATCTCAGGCAAAGTCGGCAGCCCTTCTGGGCCAATCTTGGGTCTGAGGGGTTGGAGGCGCATGTCCATGAACAACGTCACAAAGCAAGCTCCACAAGACGCGCACCTCAATGCCTTCCGACTGCCCAGCAAGGTGGGCGCGGGTGGGCTGTGTCGCAGTCGATTACGCAGACGGCGTCAGTACTGGCAGATATCACGAAGGGCAGGGAAAGCACCGCGGCGCAGACGCACGGGAGGATGATCGGCGGGTCTATGGGCGGGTCCGCGAGCGTGTCCATGGCAGACCGTGCTTGCCTGAGCAGCAAGACCGGAAGGGACGGGGTATGACGCCTGAGATCGCATTTATAGTCATGCACCGGCGGACTAGGAATCGGTGCTGAATGTCGCTGCCAAATTCTTGGTCGGACGCTGAACCAGCAGCCACCACCGTGCCGCAGCGCGTGCATGACACTGCCTCCGGTGCCGGCGTCGAAGAGCTTCTCTCGATTGGATGTGCGTGGGGAATCATTGCGCCTCGTGGAAGGCATGCGTGCGGTGGGATCATCCCAGCCGTACAAGGCACCCGGGGAGACGCGCAGTGGGCACCTTGGGCGGCTAGGGACACGGAGCGTTGCATTCGGCATGAAATAGACTTCGGAATCTACAGGATGTGTGGTTCGGCGGGAATGAGACAGACCTCATAGAGCTATCTACGCATGCTCAGGCACTCGTTTCCACTGTCAAAACAGTTGTGGCGGTTGCTTCTTCGGTTCTGGTCTCGCCCTTCGGCTGCAGCTGTTCGAGCTGCGTATTTCATGAGCCTTGGATTGATATCGACATAAGGCAATTGCACGCACCTTCTTCTGTGCGGCGGCCTTCACAGCGAAATAGTCGACATGCAGGCCGCACTCTGTCTTCTCCTTCTTACCTGCCCAACGGCCAGCTCGCTCTCCAGTATCGCCGTCGCCGCTCTTGGCAGTACTATGCCAGTCGCCGACGCTACGGTATCCTTGGTCGAGCAGCTTGTTACGTGGTATGTCGTTCTCCTTCACGTACCACTCCACGAAGGGGAATGTCCACGCAAACAGTGGGTTCAGCTTCAGCAAGCCAGTGCTATCTACCTCCAGAGGAGGCAAATTCGCGCGATCTGCGCCTTGCGAGGCCCGACGCCCGGTTATGACTGACTTCACGCCGAGTTCGTCATATGCTCTTCGTGCGGGCTCAACCTGGAGAAGCAGAAGATCAGACTTATACGCGCCACCCTTTGCCCTGTACATAGTGCACTCACCTTAACCGCGTAGTCGTACAGCGTCTCATCCATCTCCCACAATTTCACACCGTACTTCTTCTCGAAGTCCTCCGCAGTGGCGCATCCCTCCGGCTTGTATACATGGACCGATATCCCGTACCGCTTCTTCACCTCCTCGACGAGCTCCAGCGTCTCAGGGAA
The DNA here is from genome assembly GCA_000344655.2 of Fomitopsis schrenkii. Lineage (NCBI taxonomy): Eukaryota > Fungi > Basidiomycota > Agaricomycetes > Polyporales > Fomitopsidaceae > Fomitopsis > Fomitopsis schrenkii. The sequence goes on from KE504162.1 coordinate 121,073, forward strand.
GTGATACAGCGTGTCAATGAAGATAAGCGGGGGCGGGTTGGGCGTAATCTTCGCGAGCATGTCAATTGCAACAAGCCCCGTCAACCCGAACGCTGTCGTTTGGTAGAGTCCTGGGAGGTGGTACACTGCCCATCGAAGTATTTCCTCTGGTGTCAGGTTGCGCAGGTAGGAATTGACACGGTCGAGCTCATCCTTGGGTAGCGGAAGCTGCAGAGGCTTGGAGAAGACTGGCGCAGAGGTAGAAGCTTCACTCGACATGATCCAGTATGCTTGTGGGCTTTGGCGTGATTGGTACGTGTATTTCAGTGAAGCAACGCCGTAGAGATAAGTGGAGATAGAGAGGAGCAAAGGAGAACATGTTCGTAGAGGACGAGCAGCTACCTACAGAACGCTCGCACAACGGTGACACCATGATCGCGATATGGGCGCTTACCATTGCAGTATGAATAAGCGAAAGCCTAGCAGACGCGGGAGGACCAGCTCTGTCCAGGGGCTTGATTGACCTACCTCCTCCTCCTGGTTTGTATCCGAACTGGTTGGTAGAGACTACACAAGACTGGTTGGTAGAGACTACATAAGACTACACAAAACATGGCACCTCAGGCGTACGTAGATTTCGTACTCAAAGCGGTCACAAATCGTACAGAGAATCTCAAGGTCGCTTGAAAGAACCGTTGGTACTAGTATACGGTAGCGTCATTACGGACTACATTGACTGAACGAAGTACTGCGAGAAAGAGTCGAAATATTGGATCCGGCTCACGTGCGCAGTTTGTCTCGCTGTAGGAAGATACGTAACATACCAGACGAGCTGGTCCCCAGACGTGTAGCACCAATCTTAAGACAATGCGTCGGAGTCAGCATTGAGATAAATGAGCTGTGGTTGGGGGCTCCACATCAGTCGAACCCGAGCAGTCCATAAGCTTCTCCGACGATGTTTAGACCGGTTACCTATTGGCTTAGCCAGTCGGTCGCAGGGTCTGTTGTGTGCAGCGGAAAAATCTGTCAGAGAGGTATATCAGCGCTGTTCGATGACGGGCGAAGACTGAAAGGACATTGGAGAAAGAATGTCATGTGAAAGTTCCTAGTCTCTCTTCCACGAATGTCGCGGGCTGTCTCTGCACAGGAACGTGGGCTCTTATGCCCATGATGCCACGAACCCTTGGGATGACAAGGCCCCTGGGGGTGAGTGCTCCGGTTGCAAATTATATGACCATCATTCGACGCTGCAGCCCCGCATCTGGCGGTTACTAGTCTGTCGACCAGAAACGCTGCACAGACTAGGTCCGGGGGCGCGTTGTATGGGATGTTGCTTAGCTTCGTCTTCGCACTGTGCATGGAAGTGGGAATCCAATCTGGTGTCGCTCACCTCATCGCACGTCACGGTCTTTCACCGTCCGTGAGCCCCACTGCTAGCCGCTCCCGACGAAACGCCGTCTGCATGTCGACGCGTCGATGCTGTCGAGGAGTGAATTATTATGGTGGAAGGGTCATCGGGGGACTGTCAAGGTCAAGGGGAAGTCATGGGCCTAATATACAGGACGCACCGGCGTAAGTTAACTTTTACCCCAACGGACAGATCCCCGAGACTATTGAGACGCGAGGCCGTCATACTAACGTTGCGGAGACGACGGCTCTCGAAAGGCAACCATACATTCACGAGCAGGCTGCTCTAGTCTCCTGTAGGCAGACTCTAAGACTTTACTGAGGGGAGATGGGCGGTTGGGTATGAGGGCGGCGCGTAGGCGCCCATGACAGCCTGAGGCTGCTCAGCGCGCTCCTGGATCCGGAACTTGAAGTCGAATTCGAAGTACACAACCACCCATCCCCCCTCAGAAAAGTTGTGTTTAAAGTCTGCCTACGGGAGACTCAGTGGAAGTGGCTTGCACTTACTACTCAATTCGACGAACATTGCGATTGCCCAGTACTACAGCCATCCGTCAGTGCGCGCCCGACAATGAATCTTCATTGTGACATGTTCATCAGTGGCCCTGCAGACTTGTCACACCGTCAGGACACTCGTTGGTTGTATCTACTACTACACTATAATTTGCTGTACACTGTAATGCAGACACTGATTATTGCGAGCATTCTAGAAAGTGAGGTGACTTCGTGAAACGACGCAACATATAATGCAAGGGTTTTAAATATTGACTTGAGAGTGTGTGTATGCTAAAACCTCGATATCAACCCAGACACAGCCGAAAGACTCCACGTCCATCTCGTGTGATAGAAATACAAGAGCGAGCTCTTCATCTTGTCGATCTGGTGACCAATTTGACCTTCTCGTATCCGTCCTGGCTTGAGCCGGCCGGCACCAGACCCACAAACAGATTCTTCCCCAGCAGGTAATCGACGCGCCTCACACCCTGGTTCCGCTCGAGATGCTCCACAGACTGGAACGTGTCACATCGCCGAGTGTACGCCTTGGAGACCGCGACCTTCTCGGACGGGTTGAGGCGCTTCCAGTCGACCTGTGAGATGCGCTGCTGCAAGTGCCTGTGCAGCTTCCCGAGGATATCGCCCAGCGTGATCGGCACATCGTCGTGCGAAGTGAAGGGTATCGTCAGGAAGCCGCCGCGGTCGCGCTCCTGCTCGATTGTAAGCGGCCACTGCGGGATCGTGTCGAAGGTGATCGTCATCTTCCTGATCCCCGGGTGCGTCGCGGGCTGCGCGAGGTCATCCGCGGTGAGGCCCGTGCTGGTGGGGTACCCGTTCGCGGAGAGCCGGTGCACTCGGAAGTCGTGCAGGGACAGGTCAAATGCTATGAGCGGGCTGTCGTTCCTCGCCCCGTCCAAAAGCGGATGCAGATGGTGACTCGGTGGTGCTGCAGCTGGGTACATCCATGGAGAAGAATACATGGGGTAAACGGCCCCAGCCGCCCATGCCGGCGTAGCGATATTACTGTCAGAGCTGCGCCGGCGGTGTCCAGGGTACGCAGGCGGGGCAGGATACAGATGCGGGGACAGAGCGCCCATCGGTGTGAGGGGTACCATGGCTGGGAGGGGTGTGTACATTATCGGTGGGGAGGGGAAAGGAGCCGGGTTCGGTGGGGGAGCCGACCCCGGCATGCCAGCGTACCAAGATGGTCTGCGCTCCCGTTGTGGTGGAGGGGGGTCGGTATCCTCGAAGTGCACACGACGAGCCGGGGTATGCGGCGATCCAAACAGATCAGCCGGGGGAATGAAGGGTGATACTTGAGGCGTGGAATATGGAGAAGAGAAGTAAGGAGTGGCATATGGGTATCCTGCGTAGTTTGGGTAGGCCATAACGTCGTACTGGTCGTGAGGTTGTTTAGTGGAGTGCTTGGGGAACGTACGGATTGGACTGACCTCTTAAATAGTCTAGCAGAGCGGCAAGTTGCCTTTTCGTTTGTGCGCAACACTGTACAGCCTCTTGGTTGGCGTCGGGCAGCGGAGGAGCGCGGGCGGGTACTATGCAGTAACCACGCACAGCAACCGACATTTTATTCAGAATTGGTGAGAGCGCTATTGGAGCGCTACCAAGCTGTCGCGCGACCAATCAATAATCTGTCGGAGACCTAATCAGCGAGTGTGGACGCCCGCGGTGATGCGTTCCTGATGAATGCACTCTGGAGGGGGATCTTCGTCAACCAGCTTGGAGTCAGTGACTGTTTCGCACTGAGGGAAGCCGGCCGGCTATAGGCAACTCGCTCGTACCCTGGCTCGTTCGTCGGCCCACAATGTGGCACCGTGGTGGTCAAGCTCTCGTCAGCGACTTCCTGTTCGTATGTCAGTCGGGGTTCGGAGCGGAGTAAGTGTGTACAAGTACTATCCGTGGTTCATAGAGACTCATCGCCGTATCGCCCCGACATTGGCGGTAGCACGCGCTTCAGTTCTAGTTCAGGGCGCATCACTGCCATCAGTCATCCGGGCGCACTGCAACCAACAGAGCTTCGCTCGGGAGAGCGACGAGGCGATGTTGTTGGTTCTCCCAAAGAGCAACCCTATGGAATAGATGACGTGTCTTCTCAGGTATCTCCGAGCATATCGTATCGTCGATGCGTGCGGCGGAACCTACACCCGCGCAGGCAATGTAGCAATGCAGTGAGTACCGGCCGCTATGTCGAGTCAACTTACCACCTGGTACTACATAGCCGTGCACCTAGTCAAGGCGAGACACCATAAGGATGGCCCGGTTTTCCGATAGCTGATACAACAAGCTTAAGGACGTAGCGCAGTGAGTCACTCTAGTAGTCCTGGTCAAGATTGAACAATGCGCATTAAGAGTGACGCGTGACGTGTGAGAGAAAATGATGGAAGCGCCCGTTATGCCGGCCCAACGCCTCTGTGGCGCGCGACATTGGCAGGGTTCAGCGTGTCGCCTCGCACTGCAACCACGCAACGCCAATACCGAGGTCACACAATCACCTACTTCATTCGTCAACATAGCCCTGAACCGCACATACTTGACAGGTTGTTTTCCTGGCTCTTATGAACAATCCACGTACGGTCCTACTCTCGCAGCCACAACTCGGTGCATGCCAGTGTGCTACGTAACCTCCCATAATGACTACGGTCAGAACACTTTCACGTCTGTGCAGACATAGTATCGGTCCCTCGCTCAACATATTTTGATAAGCAGGCTTACGGAACGTACGTATTCAGTTTGTTCACCCTCACTGCCATGGCGCATTCTTCAATGCGGAAGATCTTGCCGCATTACATAATGAACTCGTTCCAGCCGTTTTCCGAGGCTTGTCCATTGACGGAGGAATGCCACAAGTAAGTATCCCGCGGCTGACAATGCCACAGTGCTATACCGACTGCGTTGCTTCGTTGACATGAAGAATATCATCCCCGTCCCGATGCTATGTATGCCACCCGGTTTCGACCTCATCGTTGCTTTGAACTGCCCGGCGAGGCTGCACCTCGCGACACGTACGTGTCTCAATGGCCATCACTAAGCACACTCTGCTAGCAATCCCGGCAAGCCTGTAGCCCTCATACATCTGAACGCACTACCAGTTCTAGGCAGATTGGCCGCGGAAGCACACTGCAAGGACGCGACGTGCGAAGACGTGGACCACATTGATCCCACATTATGGAGCGACCATCGGGAGCCTCCAGTGCGACCGCGGTCTTGTCCAGTCTCTTCCCTCCGGGTGCGGACTCCTTCCGGAACCCCCCTTGCCGGGATCGCCGCTGCTGTGTCGGATGAGAGTACCGTTATGTTTGCTGCAAGTATTGTGATGCCCCTGCCTTCCCCTCCCCCTGTGCCTGAAGCGTACAGACAGTTCCTGCGCCGTGGAACAACGTGAAGATCAGGGTCCACATTGCGGACCCTGCAAAGTCTGAACGCTGAGAAGTGGTATGGTCCACCTCTTCCTCAATGTGACATGCTATCATGCCACCCTTCTACAGAGTACAAACGCTCTATAGCACTCCGCCTAGCTTGGAGCTTGCCGCTTGGAGTCAAAATCTGTACTTTGTATGGCTGCCGAGCTGCGGCAGATGCGACAGTGTGGTCAGTCGAACCCAGCTCGAGCTGGCAAGCGCTCCCAGGGAGCCTCGAAGCTCTCCCTTCGTTCGACGGTCCGGCCCCATCCTCGGGCCCACAAACCTCCTCTGCGAACGCAAATTCAAGGTCGGCTGCATGGCGATGATATGAATGGTCCTATGGCTTCGCATCGTCCATGATCTACGAAGAGCACCAGCTCGGAAGTGGTCCGGACCACACTTCGAGGACCACACTTCTGTTTCTAGTCAACTACCGGATTGAACCCTAATGTAAGTCTGTATATACAGACGTCGTCTCTCAGTCTATTCCAGGAGGGTAGGTTTGTACTATGGCTGTGTCGTGAATGAGAACGTGATCACCTCAAACCTTACACGCGGCAGCGTGCTGCTGTTCGACTGAGAGCCGTAACTGACGCCCTGAGCACTCCATTCTCTGCTCGGTGTTTGGAAAGACAGAGCAATGGGAAGCAGATGTGCTAGGTATACAGTTATGCTAGATACGTCGACTTTGCAATGTTGGACAACTCTCAGCTACTGCGAGTCTCATCGGATGTCACCTACAAGCCGCCAAACGCGACAAACTTGACGTTCATGTACTCCTCAATCCCATGTGCACCTTCGCGTCCTGCAGGAACAACATCAGCGACCTGGGAATCTCCACGGAGAAGCATGAAAGCACCCACCCAGCCCACTCTCCTTGACGCCCCCGAACGGAATGACCGCTTGGCTGATCAAGCCCGTATTCGTGCCAACCATTCCAACTTCCAGTGCCTCCGCAACTCTCCATACGCGCCCAACGTCCCTCGAGTAGAAGTACCCCGCTAGCCCGACCTTCGCGTCGTTCGCGAGGCGAAGCACCTCCTCCTCGGTTGAGAAGCGCGTGAGCGCCCCGAGCGGTCCGAACGTCTCCTCGCTGTTCACGAGCGCGTCAGCCGGCACGTCTGCGAGCAGCGTCGGCTGGAAGAAGGAGCCCTTCCCCGGCAGCCGCGTGCCCCCCACGAGCAGCTGCGCGCCCCGCGCGAGCGCGTCGTCGATGTGCCGCTGCACCTTCTCGAGGGCCTTGTCGTGAATCAGCGGGCCGTGCGTCCTGCGGGTATTGGACACGGGTGAGCGAGTGCGACTGCGGGATAACGGAGGGGGAAGGAGACGTACGTTCCGGCTTCGAGCCCGTCGCCGACCTTGAACGCAGCGACCTTCTCGGCGAGCCTCGAGGCGAAGTCCGCATAGACAGAGTCCTGGACGTAGATCCGGTTCGCGCAGACGCAAGTCTGGCCACTGCCACGGAACTTGCTTGCTATAGCACCTGCACAGCCCGTTGGTCATTCTAGGCCACACGAGGACAGCGAGATGTTTGACGCACCCTCGACCGCAGCTGGAATGTCCGCATCATCAAACACAATGAACGGAGCATTGCCACCAGCTTCAATTGAGACCCTTGACAGCGACTCGGGTGAACATGTCGAACCTTACAGAGGACAAATCGACGACGCACTTCTTCAGACCCTTTGCAGCCAGGCCGTACAGCACCTTTGCGACGGGCGTGCTCCCGGTGAAGGTTACCTTCCTTACCGTATCGTTCTCGCACATCTCGCGCCCGACGTCGACGACATTTGCTTGCGTCGTGACGACGTTGATCACGCCCGGAGGGACGCCTGCACGAGTTGCCAGCTATGCGCAGGGCTGTAAGGTCAGATAGACCTATCTAAGTAGACGGTTTACGCACCTCGGTGAGCGCCAGTGCAGAGAAAGGCGTTTCCGGAGGGGGCTTGATCACGGTTGTGCACCCTGCTGCAAGCGCGGCACCGAGCTTGCGTGTAATCATTGCAGAGGGGAAGTTCCATGGTGTTAGGATAGAACTGGTAAGATGCTGCGTCAATCATTCGTGTGTACCACAGAGCATGATGAAACGACTGCATACACGACGCCTGTGATGAGTGTCAATAGGTATCAGCGTAAGATAGAAGCAGGACGCAGTAACAACGTACCGATGGGTTGTTTGATCACAACATTCCGTATGTGAGGGAATGGCGATGGGACCACCTCTGGACATGATACATGAGATCATTGAAGTAGGACATTCAGAGCGGCTTCAGTACGCACCGCCATACGTCCGCACGGCTTCTTCAGCTATCCACCACGGATCTCAGTCCTGATGTCGTGGAGAGCAAGGTGTATCATACCAAACCACTGAAGTATGTATGAGCATTGCCCGGCTTAAGCCTTAGGTCAAATGAACGAACCTCGATGAATGATGCCGAGTATGCGTGCTCGCCCTGTACCGCAGTGGGTCCCGGTGAGTTAAGGATGTCAACAAAAGGTACAATTGTACGGCTCACCTTCGCTTCCGCCAGCGGCTTGCCGTTTTCAAGTGTCTGTGCTAACTGTCAGATCGGGCATAACCCTCCTCAAGCACACGCTTACAATGATCCGAGCGAGGTCTTCAGTATGCTCCTGCATGAGCGCATAGAACTTTTTCAAGATATCGTGACGTTCCTGTTCAGTTTGTTCGCTGAGCTCCTGCACCAGGGCAGCACGGTAACCCTCAAACCTTCGCCGTTGTCTTACTCCACGACTTGAACGCTCGGGCGGCAGCATCTATGGCTTGCTTCGTTTCGGCGAGGCCCATCTCCGGCACAGTCCCAAGATCCTCCTCAGTTGATGGGTCTAGAAAAATTCTCTTCACTACAAGCCTTGCACAAGAGAGAACGCATACGCACTGGTAACCTTGATGACTCCACCCTCCTGGGCATCCACCCACTTCCCGTCGATGTACCCTTGGTTGTGAATGAGCGACGCGTCCTTCACTCCAAACTACCTCATTCTCGTCAGCGCGGTATTCAATATCCCTTATCGCGCTGGAACCCACGTTCGCTGCAGATGAGCTTGCCATCCTGTACGCGATCAAGGTCTTGGTGAGCAGCCTGCTTTTAGGTGCGGTGGGGGATAGCCGGAAGGCCGCAAGGGCGAAGCGGGGGGTAGAAGAGAGGGCCATGACGGCTGTGGGAGCCAAGAGGAAGCTCGGAGGCGGATGAGGACACAGCCGTGTTCGTCGTTGGCCAAGACGGCACCCCAGCTGGCGCGTCCGGAGTCAACCCACCAGACCCGGCCCATGATACGGCTCATGACTTCATCCCCTAACCCTAGACTCGCACTTGTCCCCACTCGCTCGCTCATCAACCTCCTGCCATGTGCACTGGACTGCTGTTACTGTGTCATAGAAGCGAGATGCACGAAAACATTTGAAACATGCAAAATAACACCGCGAACACAGCGAGACTGCTTATGTAGCGACAGCAGTATGCAATATGTTGGAAATTGAAAGCAAGATGACAATAGCTGTAAGGTGCGATCCTATTTATGCGCGCCCCTCCCCTTCTTTCTGCCGCTATGGCTCTCGGTCGTCGGTGCATCTAAGAAGCCACCGAGTTCGAGTGCATTTCGCGCTGCCTGATTGATATGCTTGAATCGATCTGGCCCCAGGTGGATTCCGCCATAGTATCGCGTCACCACCACCAAAACGTTTTCGACATCCTACCGCCAGTGTCAGCATATCCAACAAACCGCTAGACCTATATTAACTCACCAAAATTTGAAGCAGGTGTGCCAGCCGACCTCCCGCTGCAGTCTCGCCATCGTCATCATTATCTGCGTGGACAACGAATTCAGCATCCCCCACAACCTCGGATGTCTACGCGCAGCTTACCTTGATGTAGATTCTGTCCAACTCGGCACCGCCAAGCGTTGATGATAGGATGTGCTGCACGAGCTATCTTGCGATCCGACATTAGATGCGCTAGGATTAGCGGTACCTTGAGGACTCCTCAGCAAGTTGTCTTTCTCGAGGTACACTCGGGTGCATACCTGGGATGGATGCATTATTGGACAAGCACGCCCAATGAACACACTCTTCCTATCCACGATCGGCTCTGGGATTGTGAACTCGACACCCTCAGGCATCTTCGCCTCCGCCTCACTCTCCACCACACCCCTTGCACTCTTCCTCCCCTCTACCAGCCTCACATCCTCTCCCTCCGCAGGTTCATTACGGCCATCCACAGCGCGCTCATCCTCGCGCAGAATCTCCCCTGCGCGCTGCTCGCTCATGCGCTCGCCGAGCCAGTCTCCGCAAGCCTCGCGCACCCACTCGACGCCGTCGAAAACGCACACGCCGCCGGGCGCCCACTCGACGCCGTCACGCGAGATGTACGTCCGCAACACTGCGCCGAAGAGCGCCGGGTCGACGCCGTACGGCCCTACGTACCGCGAGAGCAGCTGTAGCTGCGGCGGGATGGCTGCGGGGTATGACGGGGGCAGGGAAACGAGCAGCGTGAGCGGGTGCGTAGTGTCAGGTTCCGATGGGGGAGAGACGCTGTGCGCACGAATCTCAGCGTGTATGGCTACCGCGGTGGGCACGGTAATGCGTACGTGACGGTGACCTCGTAACGGATCGTCCCTCGCTCTCCGCTGCGCACCCTTGCCTCGCGCGCATTGTCATCTGCGCTGAAAATGTTTCTATCCCAGGGGAGAATGGCGTGGTCGCCGTAGATCGACTGCAGGGCTGCGCGCAGCGTCATGGTATGAGGGCATGGGCCGAAGGGAGGGAGGACGCGCGCGCGCACCGCCTAACTCTGCTGCGAGTTCTTCGCGTTCTGAATCTGCGGAGAGGTGTTCTATGAGGGCGTCCAATGTGGGGAAGTGTGGGGAAGGAGTGCGAGACATGGTGCGCTGCCTGGGGGCAAGTATGTAGATGTACAAGAAGTAGTCCGATTTGTGCGTTGTGAGTCGAGGTGCTATTCCAGCTTTTGGCTCTGATAGTATCCCTGTAGATGACAGGCAGTATATTGTGCTGCCTCAGTAAGCATAGCACATTTCGTATCGAACTGTGGTAGTGATGTTGTGCACGAGATTATGACCGACCTAAGTAGGGATGGACGAGGGGCACGATCAGTCAGGACTCTAAATTCTGTGATCGAGCTGGCTTCCGGATCCAAATCACACAACGTGACTGATGCGTCTCTACGGACTTATCAGCAACGTAATAACAGGTAACAGGGCCGCTGTAATTAGATAGCTTACAACGTGGTAATCAGCAGTGAACCTGCTAATGTGTTATAGCCGGCCACTCCTTGCCTCGGGCTGGCTCTGCAGCGATACCGCGCCGCTACGAAGGCCATCAAGCTCAAGTCTAAGCATATGCCTCTCTAGGGCGGGATACCCAGCCTCAACTGAAGTCTCAACATGGCTGCCAACCCGCCCATGCGCGTCATAGTACGCCTCCCATACAACCGACCCGAAGACCCACCGCCCGACCCACCTCGGGTGCGTCCGTCGCAGCGCGTCCCCTGCATGCACACTGATCACATACGAAAGTCCAGGTTGAATGGACAGCGGAGAAGGAACAAATGCTCTGGGAGGTTGTCGACAAGTACAGCGCAATCAAGGGTGCAACTACGGACTGTAAGCACCCATCGCCTGGTGCGCCCGTATACTCCAGGGCTCATTCTTCACGCAGGGGAGGGCCTCGCCGCGCACCTCCAAGTTCCCGTTCCGTACCTCATCCACCGCACCCGCACGCGCTTCGAGGAAGGGCTGCGCGGCCTGCAAGGCATCCGCACCATCTCGACTCCCACCGTCCCCGCCCCCTTCTCCCCCGCTTCACAACACCCACCTCCTCCATCTGGAAACGAGTACTTCCCCCGTCTTCCTGAGGGCATCCCGCGCCGCCTCTCCAACTCTGGCGGCGGGCGCCCACTCGGCGTGCGTGCGCGGCTCAGCTCGCTCGGCAGCCTCCGTGCTCGAAGGGGATCGGTCGTCCGGCACGCGGGCCAGCGGCAGTCCATCTTGGGCCAGGTCGCGTCGGGAAGCGGCGGCACGACGGCGAAGAAGGTGTCGTCGTCGTCAACGCTTACGCTGCAGGGTCCAAGGCGGAGCCGCGGGAGTGACCACCGGCCGCTCACACCGGCCGCGTTAGAGGCGGACGCCGACGCAGATGGGCTCGGCGACGACGAGGGGAGCGACGAGGATGAGGCGGCACGGAAGGAGGAGGAGGACGAGCGCGAGGCGGAGGCACGCGAGCTTGAGCGCAAGCTCGAGAAACTGCAGTTGATGATGACGACGGACGCGCTCGGACTCGTCGCGTCGCCCGCGGCAATCAGAGAGCGGGAGAAGGGGAAACAGGTGAAGGATAGGGGGAGGGCGCGCCCGCTCGAGTCGTCGACGGCGTCGTTGTCGAGCGCGCCGCAGAGCGCGTCGAGGAGCCAACAAAGCTTGTCGAGCTTGAGCTCGCGGGGGTCACCGCAAGGGTCCATCCCGTCCATCCCGTCGTCCCCTCCGCGCGCAGAGACGCAACACGCGAGGAGATACTCGTATGCGGAACCGCGTGTGCCGTATGCGCAGAGACAGGACGAGTCATTATCGCCGACGTCGTCATCCCCCCGCATGGTATCGCCTATCCCGAGGCACCTTAGCCCGCCGGGGCAATCTCACAGCCCCCCGGCGTTGTCGTCAACTAGAGCTGTAGGGCAGACGTACATGGGACGGACACCTCGGAGCAATGGCGGCCAGGGTTGGCGTGTGGACGTAGGAGTACCTACGAATGGGAGGGTGAGCTCTCAAGGAAGCGATACCTCGAGCTTCAGCGACCTGAGTGGTACGTATATCTATCCGTCCATCGCGCACTTTATTGAGTCCTTTGCAGAGTCCATCGCAGATGCTAGTCTGACAGCCTCTGCTCTAGAGAGCGCACTGTCCTCAAACATTCGCGGCAATGGCTCTCGACTGTAAGTTGACTCTAGTTCACGCCCTGACCCTGTCATTCTCATCGGTGTCATGCACAGATCCTCGTTTGCTCGTAGTCATCTCACAGGTAGGCGGGGTGTACGATAGCACATATTTGCATACCTTTCTATTCCATTGTATGTGTACGTTACAGGGCCGTGGACGCTCTCTGTGCGCCTGTGTGCCATAGTACTAGTAACCCGTGTACAGTCACTGCTGCTAGCACCTTCTCGCGTATTCGACGCGTAAGACACGTAGAGCATTTGTCAGGACGCGCTCAGCTAACGCATACGCGTCCATGTACGCGCAAGCCTTGTCGTGGACCACAAAAGGGCCGCAGACCACAGAGACGGAGGATGCAGACTCAGCCACGTTACGTCAATCCTCTCACACGTTAACCGAAATTGAATTCCCAGAAGCCCGGCGATCTAAATAGTCTCGCCCGAGCCTCTCACCTTTGTACCACACCGCCCTCCCCGTCTTACCGCCACACCTCTCGTCTTACCTCCCCTCCAACTCGGGCCCAGCCAACGTACACCAAGCGCGACATCGAGCATGGAGCTTACATTCGTAACTGACCTTGGTCAATCGTTCGTGGTGGAGATCGACCCAAACATGGAACTGGAGAACGTTATGGCTCTTCTCGAGGCGGAGGTGAATTGCGGTCGCGTCTTGTACCGTCGATCTCACTAACTAGTCCGTTCTCTCACTATAATCACTGTTTTCATGGATGATTTTCACCCGACTCCTGCCAGTCCGATATCCCAGTACTCGAACAAAGCATCTCGTACGAAGGCCGCGAACTGAACAACCCTAAAGCCACCATGACACAACTTGGCGTCGGAGACAGCGCAATGCTGCTGCTCCGCAGAAAGGTCAACGTTGCTGGGAGGTACGTGACACTCAGCCCGCCTCATGATCAGGATCTTGGCGCTCACATATCTGCGTAGGTCACTGGAGCAGGACGCAGAGATGATGCGGTTACAGCTACTAGGTGACCCGGCCCTCATGACACAGCTACAGCAGGTAAGTGGGAGCTACGGTATCCTTCTTGGGCGGCTGCGATTGATCTCCCCTGCACATAGGCGAATCCTGAACTAGCTCATGCCGCGCAAACGGACCCCCACCGGTTCGCAGAGCTCCTGCGCCAGACGCGTTCGCGCCACGTCGAGGCAGAGCGCGAGCTTGCCACCATGGAGGCAAACCCATTCGACATCGAGGCACAGCGCCGGATAGAAGAGGCGATACGGCAGCAGGCGGTTATGGAGAACCTCGAACATGCGCTCGAGTACTCGCCTGAGGTCTTTGGCCGTGTGACGATGCTGTAGTATGTGTGGTTCCCTGTTTGGTTCGACGCGTTGCTGATCCCGCGCAGTATTCCCGTTGAAGTGAATGGACACCCCGTGAAGGCCTTTGTGGACAGCGGCGCACAATCCACGATTAGTATGGCAGACGCTTGTCCACACTCCCTCGTAACTAACCTTTCTCCACAGTGAGTCCAGGATGCGCGGAAGCATGTGGGTAGGTGCCATCCGACCACCGGAGCCTAAGCGCGACGCTCACATCCCTCCAGCCTCATGCGACTACTCGACCGCCGGTTCGCAGGCGTTGCGCGGGGCGTCGGCACCGCACAGATCCTGGGTCGGGTACACAGCGCACAGCTCAAGCTCGCAGACCTGCACCTCCCCTGCTCCTTCACCGTCATGGAGGGCCGCGACGTCGACCTGCTCTTCGGGCTCGACATGCTCAAGGCCCACCAGGCGTGCATCGACCTCGAGAATAACTGCCTCCGCATCCAGGGCCGCGAGGTGCGCTTCCTCGCGGAGCACGAGCTTCCCGAGAAGGCGCGTTCCATGAACGCCGGCCTCCCCTCCGACGAGGCGTCCCCGACCTCGGCGGGTACGGCCCCCCAGCCCTCGGCGTCGGGCTCTGGCTCGGCGGGGGCTACCCCCTTCCCTGGATCTGGTCATACGCTTGGTTCGGCGCCGGCGCCGGCGGGTGCAGGGCGAGGGCAGCCCGTTGTACCGACGCAGAGTAGGTATTCCGAGTCCGCGATCAACACGCTCATGGGACTCGGCGCGACCAGAGAATTGGCGATACAGACTCTCGATGCGGCGAACGGCAACGTGGAAGTCGCAGCGTCGTTGCTATTCTAGCAAGAGGGACTCAATACTTGATCTTATGACGAGTCGCTGATGCTTGGATCGAGGACGGAATCGAAACAAAAGCTGTGTTGTACAATATATGTATGTTAGATATACGGCAGTGCAGGATACAAAAGGACTACGGAATACACGCGGTGCATGGTATATGGTAATGGACAACGATAGCAGTGCGACGGGAAATGGAAGGAATGCCAGGTAGACTAGATGAGGCTAACTGTAGTCCGAATAAGGCCTCCTCTCCAGTTGCGCATACCAGCGGATCGCCGGTGTGCCCAGTCAGTCTGCATTCTCCCGAAAGCGTCTTGTATATGCTCTGGTCGGAGTGCTGTTCGTGCTTCTGGAGGCGGCAGAAACAGGGAACACGCCGGCAGTGGGGGGTCGCTGTCCCTATCGGGCGACTCATCCCTACGCATCCTCTTAGAGTCCCCACTCAGGCCGCCGCCCGCCTTCCGCTTGCCGAGTATAGGCGAGGCGGTGTGGAGGTCCTCGCGCAGGTACGACTCCTCGAGGGCTTTCTTGACCTCGAGGCCGGCGATGGTGAGGGAACGCACCATCTCGAAGGCGAGGAAGCCGACAATGTCGACGGTGTCGTCGTTCTGCTTGAGGTCGAGCGACGCGGGGAGGTTGAGGAACTCGCGGAAGCGCTTCGCCTTGCGGTACGTGAACGAGGCCTGCCGGCAGTCCGAGTAGTGCTGGTACTCTTCGCGCGTCATCTCCCGCGTGGCGTCGTCCGCTTCTTTGAGCCGTTGGATGGACGCCTCGTGCGCCTCGATGTCGTCCTCGTCCTCTTCGTCGTCGGTCTGGAGGACGTCGGAGTATATGGTCATGATCTCCCAGGGGAGCTTGATGGTGATCTTCTGCGCCTTGGCTGTCAGCTTGTCTGCGAGGAGCCGTCATGTAAGGGCTGATTCTTCGAAACAAGGCGGACATGCGACGTACCGTCTGCTCCGTCCTCCAAGTTCTCAACTTCGACACCACCACCTCCATCACCACCTGAGTCTTTCGCGTGTTTCCGCACATCCTTCCACGATAGGTATGTCCTCAGTCGGTTCACCTTCGCCCTGTCATGTCGAATAAGGAAGATGAGATCTTCTGCAGACAGGTAGCGTGCG
Organism: Fomitopsis schrenkii; assembly: GCA_000344655.2. Classification (NCBI taxonomy): domain Eukaryota; kingdom Fungi; phylum Basidiomycota; class Agaricomycetes; order Polyporales; family Fomitopsidaceae; genus Fomitopsis; species Fomitopsis schrenkii. The sequence goes on from KE504162.1 coordinate 136,607, forward strand.
CCCCGACGCGTAGCTAGTGCACGCGCCTGCACGATCTAAAACGTTGCTCATCAGCTACATTGCCCGCACGCTACTCAGCCCTATACTGACAAGCTCGATGATTTGACTTCGCGCGATATCCTCGACCAGGTTGACAGTCTCCTGGACCGGGTCTTGCACCTCGCCGAAGACGAACATCATCTGCGAGATCTCCTGAGAGTACTTGTACTCGCGGGTGCCCGCCGCGTCGGAGAACACCTTCTTGATGGCGGACATCTTTGGCGGGGGTGCAGGAGCAGGCGCGGGGGTCTCTGGCGCAGGCGGAGAGCTCGCATCATGCTCTCGCCCTCGGGAGGCCATGGCGGGTAAAGAGAGAGGGCGAACACGTGGGAACCCGACGCGCGGCGCGTGACTTTGTGTGACGCGTCAGTGGACGCGTCGCAGCTTCTTTGACGCGCCATCCCGCCGCCTTCTACTTCCTTTGGCCGATGGTGGTTCACGCGAGCATTGTACAAACTATTATGTACAAAATGGTGATACAACAGTAAATCTCCTAAAGCTTAGCCTTGCCGGGCGCCTCCTCCTCTACGACCAAGTTGGCGAGCGTGCCAATGCCACCACCGACGTACGTCGTCATGTAGTCGCCACCCTTTAGGTAGAGAGGAGGCTTCTTCACGAAACCAACCCCAGCGGGTGTGCCAGTCAGGATGAGGGAACCTGGCAGCAGCGTCGTACCCATCGACAAATAAGCAATCGTCTGCTTTACGTTGAAGATTTGGGCACTGGAGAACGCGGTACCGTGAGCATGGGTGTACAGTGCATTCCCGACTGGAACATACGATGTATTGCCGTTCTGGAGAGTCTGGCCATTCACGACTGTTTTGAGGGGAAGGTGTTGAGGGTCAGGGATGGCGTGTGCGGCGACAATGCACGGGCCAAGAGGGTTCGTGTTGTCTAGAGCGCCGAATAAGTTCCATGAAATCAGTTCACTCAGTGATTACTACTCGCCGAAGCTCTTCGAGAAGCTCCATTGTCCACCACCAGCGCTCAGCTGAAGCTTGCGGAAGGAAACCTGCGGCGGGCAACATGAGTAGGTCTTCCTTCCTGACCAACGTAAACGCACATCGTTTGCGCCTGTATAACCCAGGACGTAGTCCAATGCCTCAGCTTCGGAAACGTCCTTCGCCGCCTTTCCAATGACAATGACAAGCTCGACCTCGTAGTCAGGGATGTGCTCCTCCACGGGTTGCGCGACGTGAGGAACAGTCACGAGCGCACCCGGGCCAATGAGAGCAGTCGGAGGCTTGTAGAAGATCACGGGAACTCTATGCTCTGTAAGTGCATTATTGCGTGCTCTAGGCACGGGGGAACTTACGAGGGCTTCTGAAGTTTGGCCTCCTCCTACATGACATGGACGCGTTGAGATGAAATGTGCGGTGTTAAGCGGCGGCTGCACTCACCGCGTGGTCGGCGTAGTTGAGACCGAGGCAGCGTACGATGCCGCCTACCTCATGGCGGGCGAGGGGCGCAAGCAGCTCCTTGACGGTCAGCACATTCTTGGTGACCTGCGAACCGAGGTCGGTAACCGAACCGAGGACCTCGTACGCCTTGATAGGGTGCCGGAGCTGGAATGCAACGCCAACTGCACAATGGAGCTGCTTAGATGGGCTAGGCGACTGACATAGGAGTGAGGGCTTACCGTCCTGCTTGGGATCGACGGGTTCACCCAGGTGAACGTTCCCAGTCTCCGTCGCTACAAAGCGAATCAAGCGGGTCCAGTTCTACGGTTCCAATGCCTAGGTCAGTGACGTACTTCAGCGAGACGATACTACCATGAGGTCGACGCACTGTCTTGATGGGGGCCATGGTGGTTGAAGGGAAAGCAAGGTAGGGTCGTGTCAACCTGACCGCAGACAGTGGGAGCTACTATGGACCATAACGATTAGCCGGCCGTTGACCATCGCCCGCAAAACGGCGGAGCTCCGCAACCCACGCATTGTCGGCTCGCGTCTGTGCGATCGGTCACGGGGATACCCTCCCCGCGATCCTTCTGGGGGACGCGACGCGCGCGTTACGTAAGCGATACCATCTTGAACCGCCACAACCGCGCCGCTGCAGCATTGTGTGACGAGCAGCGTGAGCCGACAAACGACGACGCCCATGAATCTCTGCTGCCCACTGCGACCATGGATGATGAACAAGCGATGAAGGACGTGCTCCAGGATGCACTGGACGAGGTGAGTCGTAGGCGCAGTGTGTCGCGGTCATGTTGAGAACGGTTGCCTGCAGCTGGTGTCCACGCGATCGACCTCGGCGCGTGTCGGTGAAATACTCTCCGAACTGGAACGATTCATGGCCGAGCTGTGCTCGCACCCTGTAACGGATCAAGAGGCTGCGGAGAGGTTGTTCGTCTTCACAAGGCTGCAGGATACCTTTGAGTGCAACGGTATGTGCTATTATACCCACGGGCTGTGGCGTCACCACTCATGTTCTCGGCTTCACCGTAATGTAGTCCCCTCTCGTATTCTGCAGTGGATGAAGCTCGCACAAAAGCGTCTTGAAGAGGTTACAAGCTCTACTAAGCCGTCGTCCGAATATCGTGAGTGGATGACGCAGGGCTGGCGTCCTCACTGTGCTCACAATGTGTCACGTCAAGACGACCGTAAGCGCGAGATAGCGACCATCTCGGGACAACTTGTACAAGCGCTGTCCATTATGCAGGGCGTAGCACTCACACATAAAGGCAGCAAGCGCTTCCTGGGGAGGCAGTACGCTTTGCAGGTGCGTCATACAGTTCAACTACATGGGCGTCCCTCGAACCGGCTATAGATCATGCTCGACGTGCTCCTTACTTCACGACATGTCCCCTGGGGCTCAACGTCAAAGGACAGCGATAAGAGTCCTTCGCCCTCCTCAAACGGCGACGGTAACGCCTCAACCAACGTGAATCCAGCTTTCATGCACTTGACTTGCGTCACCCTGGACACCCTATTATGCATTCTTGTCGATGCCCCTCAAGGTCTTAGGGTATTCGAAGAGCTGAACGGCTTGCAAATCATCGTCAAGCTCCTGAAGCGCTCCGGCTCACCAAGGGAAATCAGGTCAGTTAAGCCAGGACGTCGAGTTGTCGAGACATCTCTGATCATATTTTCTGTGGCAGGATGAAATGTCTCGAATTCCTATACTTTTACCTCTTGGATGAGACAGGAGTCTCAACGGCGACTCCAATTGAGGACCTTTCTGCCATCGACATAGAGACCCCTTCGAGCAGTGTACCCAGCTCACCAACATCCCCCACTGAGCGGTTCGAACCGAATCCCCGTGCAACACTATCTATGTCCAGCGTAGGCTCTCGTGACACCTCTGGCTCTTCCATATTTTCTGCTGTATCTGCTGCTTCCACTTCCGCCACCTCGCTCCCGTCAGTACATAACACGCCTAAACCATCAGCGTACTATTCACCAGACTCGGACTCACCCACTCCCGCCCCGCGCGGCCCCTTCCCTTCCTCCTCCCGCCTAGTCACTCCGCCCAGTCAACGCAGCCTCCAGCCGCGCAACCTCATGCTGCTCAAGAAGGACGTAGACTACACGCCGCAGAGCCCCAAGAAAGTACAGATCGCCGGTCTCGGAGTCGGCACGCCGCGGTCCGCGACGCCCATGCGCATGCAGTCAAAGTTGCGCGCAGCTGAGGACGTGCTCTCGTCCGAGGCGTCCGAGACGGACGACACTTCCGATCCCCTGCGGGGGATCGCCCCCGCGACGCCGCGTCCAAAGGTTGTATTTCCGTCTCACAAACGCGCGGAGTCGTCGATGGCGGGGACGTCATCGACCTCGCCTGAAGGCGCCAGGACACCTGTCCCGCTGAGCAAGCATCGCAGAGCGCGGAGCGAGCTGGACGTACTTGGGGCGGCGGCAGCGGCGACGCCCCAGGGGCGTGCTACGTCTTCGGGGGCGGTGCTGCAACGCGTGTCGCATCGGAAGGCGACGTATGCGAAGACGACGGAGGAGAAGAAGGAGCTCCTGGGGACGCTTCTCGGGAACGTAGACGCGCTGGTCGCGGGTGTGCGGCAGCAGGGGATCTGGGGCTTGGGTTAACCCCGATGTGTTTCGCGCTACACTCTAGGGAGCCTGAGGCACGTCTGCAGTTGCGCATGGACATGATTGTGAGTTGGATAATGTCGTATTTGCTATCGATTGCTATCTCTGTTATGCGTAATATCTATGCTAGGCATGCATGTGTGATGAAGAGTGTGTACAAGGGCGACACAAGCACGATACCGCCGTCCTGCCTGGCCGGCACAAGTGGCACCATCCCTAATGCGCCAAGATCCCGCACATTGGCTCTAACAATCGACGGCTTGGATGTCATGGCAACAAAGTCAGACTCTTCCCTCGGACGGATGACTATCGACGTAGTTCGCCTTCCACGGCGTCTGCGCCCTTGAATGTCTCGTGGAACAGCGCAAATACAGCCTGGTTGCAGGCGGGAAGTAGCAAAGTGTATGCGCCCTACATATTTTTCATTCAATCGAGTGACATATGCTTTGATACATATAGGATTTCGCGCGAGGAAGAGAGGAAGATGGGCTGGCATGAAGCGCGTGCCGGTTGAAGCCATACTCGTGCGTCGGCATAAGCCGCCAGTTCGCACGCTTCCCCGCATAGGTCATCGCGTGGCAATGACGTGCCATGGCCATGTCCTTCGCGAGCAGTGGGCGCTCCCATCCGTCGGCCATTCACTCGTCTGCAGCCTGACGGTCCTCTTCAGCTTCGAGAAGACACACGAGAGAGAGCGACGCGCCATGACAATGGGAACGTCATTGCGTCATAATGGTGGTCGCCGCACTAGAGTGTTCCAGCATGGGAATCGGCTCGAAGCGGCTGGAACTGACCGAGCTTAATCGAGTCCACGAGCAGACACAGTTCAGCGGATCCTGCCCCCATCGGTCACGCGAGCCTGCTCCCAGCCGGCTCCTCGCGCGCCACACGCTGCGCGCACCGTCATACATATAAGAACCAGCCCGCCCTCAGGCTCCTGTTCCTTTCATTCACAACCGTCGCAGATCATCCGCATACACCCACTTGTTCACCGTCTCACGGCCCAACCTCTCTGCATACTCCATCATGACCCGCACCGAGCGCGCAGCACACCCCCACGCCCTCATCAAGGACCGCTCCATCTCCAAGAACGGCATGGACACCAGGCTGCCAAAGGGTGGCGCTGGTGGTCACAACTGGGGTGACCTCTCGCGTGAGCAGTACCTCGAAGATGCTGCAGCCTACGACGAGCAGGAAGACTTCGTCCAGCAAGGAGGTGAGTTGCAACCGCCTCTGTTTGTGGCGCGCCGTATTCATTGTATTCTCCTAGGGCAACCTCCCGTAGAGAACGTCGAGCGCCCCACCACTGGGCGTCGCACGAGCGAGTTCAGCGAAGAGCAGCTCAAGGCAGCCCTCGAGCTGAGAAAGAAGGCTGCCCGCGGCAACGGTAAGTTCGATGAACTCTATGTTGGGTTACGCCGACAGCCTTTCTCATGTGTCCATTGCAGAGGTCGACCTTGGCTCGATTGCTCGTAGCTCCGCCGCGGTGTCTCGCTCGCCTCCGAAGAGAGATGTTCCCATTACCACCGGTGCCAGCGCGAGTATCCGACCTTGAGTGTCACAAGGAGAACATCAGCTGACGACTACGGATGATGCAGACTGCTGCATTGGCTGTATGATACACTCGCATTGCACTGAACACGGGGAACAACGGACGTCGCATCGTATTGTATTTCATAGACCAACGCAGTCGAATTTAGTGTAATTGTATCGCAGAAGGTTGTTCAGATGATCGTGCGCGGCTGGCGTGAAGTGTACAAATAGTGAAAGACGCAAGATGTGATGAGGACGGGAAGACAACGACAGAGGAAGTCAGCAGACCAAATCATGTTGCGTGAAGAGTTGCGAATCTGGGAGAAGGGAGGCCTATACTTACGCTGAGGCTTCAACGCATGTCATTCTTCGTCAATCTTCGCGACTGCGCAGCGTTCAGCAGGCTGTATGTGATGCTGTCAACGTACCACCATATACCTGCGGACTCGGTCAAAGGTTCTGATGACAGCATCGGTAGCAGTACAATACACGTGCACTGCTGGAGGCTGTTGCTTATAAGTATTACCAAGTGACTTCGATTCGAGATATATAAAAAATACCGTCACCACAACACATCAAAGTAAGCACCATCGTTGTCACATCAACGCGTTCCCCAGACCCCTCCACCAGCCCACTCACGACTTCTTCACATCGTCCTTCAAGTCGAGCGACGCGTCCGAGTCGTCGACGAGCACGCCCGTCTCGGCGTACGACCGATGGTGCTCCGCCCACGCGACGGCGTCGCGGCGGCCCTTCTCGACGTCGACGCCGAACCAGATCACGATGCTCGCCGCGGTGCACATCGCGAAGAGGAACGGGAAGCCCTTCCAGTTGTTCTGCGTGTTGTTGATGATCGCCTGGATCACGTTCGGCCCGATCATCGACGACGCGCGGTTCGAGAGCCCGAACAGGCCGAAGAACTGTGAGGGCGGTCAGCCGGGTCGTGAGAAGAGGGAGAGCGGGGGAGAGCGGGCTTACCATGTTGTCGAACCCGGGTGGCGCGAGCTCCGCCATCATGGTCTGCGAGAACGCGTAGTACGGCGCTTGGAAGAGGCCGAACACGACGTTGTATGCCCTGGAGTGCGGGGTGCCTGAGTGAGGTTTTATGACGGATGGGTTCAGAGGGCTTACCAGTATTCCCAGACGTTGTGGAACCCGAACTTCGTAGTCCAGATGCCAATCATACCCCAGAGCGGGATGCAGATCGTGACGACGTTCGTCACTACGAACTACATATCTACCACTCAGCGGGTCTGGACTAGCCTGTATAGCGGAACGCTGCACGCACCATCTTCTTCGTCGAGATCTTCCAGTGTCTTTGAATCCACCAGAATGCCAACGTGCTATGACCGCGGAGGTAAGCTCATGATCCTTGCTGTACGTAGAAGCGACTCACCTGAACGTGGATGTGAACGCCTGCGAGAGGCCCAGGTACGTGTTCTTGAGGAAAGAGAACTGGAACTGGTCGTTCTGGCAGATGCTCACGAGCGTGCCTGTAGTGTTCAGGCCCTATGAGAGGGAGGCCTCAGTCTGATATAGCACGTTGGTATTGTCAAGCGGACTCACATCGGCGAGGAGGAAGAACGCGAACAAGTAGATGAAGGTGTACGGCAGCTTCTTCCATTGCTTTAGAGCGATCCATATCTACCATGAGGTGTCTGGTTAGCGTACACGATCATCTAGGTGCACGCAACGACACTGCACGTACTTGCTTCCAGCCAACCGTGACGTAGTGCTCGCCTTTAGGCAGTGGTGGGCCGGGTCGTGGCTGTTGGAATATAACTGCACCTAATCAGCAAAACAGAGGCTACGAGAAACTCAATCATGTGACTTACACCACCAAATACCAAGGAGAACCCAGTACACGTTCGTTCTGGCCAGAGGGGATCAGAGCTGTTAGGCAGCAGAGGCCGTGATCACTCACAGAACCATCGTATAGTTATCCACCAGTGCATTGTTTGCGAGTGGGAGGAGGATGGAGAGGTTCAGGCAGAGCGTGAAGATATACCCAATATTGCTATGCCACTATATGCGCGATGAGATGAGCACGCTTCCCAAACGCGCGCGAGACTGCCCAGGCGGAACGCACCGTGCTGATGTTGCTGATGCGGTTCTTCTCCAGACTCTCCTCGCGCTCGTACTCTTCCGGCGAGATCTCGTTGTTCTCGAGCTTCTCGCGGAGCTCCCGCGCGTGCGGCGTGTTCCGCGCGAGCCTCGGGAACGCCGCTGCGTAGAAGACGAGCGTGGCGCCGTACGAGACGAACGAGATGATGTAGATGGCCATGGCGGCGCCCCACCGGGAGGGCTCTGTCGAGCACCACGCGTGTCAGAGGTTTGTTTGACAGGTGGATACGAAAGGGGTGGGGCGTACTCGTTAGGGCCATGCTGGCGAACTGGGCGGCCCAGCAGACGACGGTGACGCCGAAGAGGAGCCAGCGTCCGAAGGTGCCGTAGTCCGCGGCTGAGCCGATGGTCGTGAAGATGAGTGTCATTATCTGCGGGCCGGTGGCATTTAGACAGGCCGTTACGAGAGGCGGTGTATGGTCATACGTACCGCGAAACTGAGACCGTTGGCGACGAGGACGATGGAGCTGACGGACTTGGTACCGCTGCCCCACGGGAGGACACACTGCTCGGAGGTGGTACACGTAGAACCGAGACCTTGGGCAGGGTCCCAGCCTGCGGAGGTCGCTAGGTTCTGGAAGAGCGTCATGGAGTAGCCTACGGGTGGTCAAGTTCGTGGTCAAAGGATGCATAGCGGGGAACTGTCAGGACGCAGACCATTGGGCCCCACTCCCTGTGCGTGGTGTCAGCTTCGAAAAGGACACAGTATGAGCCTAGTGGACTCACGCAGTCACCGTTGTAGTACACTACACAAAATAACAGGCATTAGCAACTGGCAAGTATAGGGATGGTCTAAGGCATACGGTAGTAGCTCCATAGTTCCTGGCAGTGGAGTGTTCATGAGTGCGACCCAATTGAAACTCAAATGATGCGTACCCTGCGAGTGACGACGGGCTCGTCTCTCTTGATCGGCGCAATGGGCGTGACTGTAACCTCCATGTCCTCCTTGGTGAGGTTGGCAACATCCACAGCTTGCGCATCGTGGAGAGCCGTAACAGCCTCCGCCCGCATTGGTTGAGCCATACTGGATAGAGAGCCAAAGTGCGGAAAAATAGAGCCGCTTCAGAACAGAGCAGCAGCAGTAGTGCGGAGGGAAGTCCGGCACCAACTTGCACTTTGCACGGAGGGCCGGTACTTATTTGAGAAGTAGTAGAGTTCTCAGGAACCGATCGCCGTTGGGTCGGCCACTTATCAGGGCAGCAGACAAATTGGGGAGGAGTCGGCCTGATAGCGAGATAGGAGTGCGCGGCTCTGTCTGGCATGCTCGACAGCGTAAACGATAGTCTTGTGACGACCGCACCTCGGACCGAATGGTGGACCGTATATTGACCAGGAGATGGCAGCTCTGTGTTCCTGTTTTGTCGAGTAGATTGCAGAGAGAGGTGCCAATGATAAGATAGCCAATATACAACATGAGGAGGTGCGTCGGGGTCGGATAAGTATGGAGAGAGGGTAGCGTCGATCGAGACGCGCCCGCGCGTCGGCCCGGCCTACCGTGTGCGTGACATTCCTGTGACGGGATGTGTGTGACAATGCGCGTCGGGGGCGCGTCGCGATCTTCCCACGGGCACGCAATGGTCGGTGTGTGCGTGTCTGCTGCTTGCTTGCACCTACTCTCCTTCCTCCTCTTTCCGTAGCGACCGCAAACAATGGTGTTCGGGCTATTCAGCAGGAAACCTCCCCCGCCTCCCCCCGCATCGATACCACTCCCTCCGTCCCCTTCGCCATCCAAGGCAGACCTCCATCCGCCGGGGCCTTCAAAGCAAGCGCAGACACAATTGCGTACACCCTCTCCTTCCATCGACTCTGCATCTCTCATACATGGCGCCGCTCAATCACCATCGCCCGCCGCGCACATGGCGCGGCTCTCCGTAGAAGACGGCGCACGCCAAGGATCGCCGACCAGACAGGCCGGTCCGAGCACCTCTGCTCGGATACTAACGCAGCCTGCATTTGTTCCCCCGGAGGCCACAATCGACTCCCTGACCACCCACATCAAGACCATCCCTGCAAAGACACTCCATTCATACGTCCTCTCCCGCATCCCTCATACACCAGAACATCTCCTCCCCGCACTCGCGACGTTCTTCGCAGAGCTCGCCCCGCCCGAGAAGCTGCACTGTGTCCGATGCCACAAGGACTACGTCGAGGTCGAGAACAATGACCGCAGTTGTCTCGTCGCGCATGACGACGAGAGTGCGGAGGTCGAGCGAGTCGGTCGTGGCACAAAGTCAGCACGCGCCCCGGGCGATCTGGGAACAACATACGAAACTATATGGGGCTGCTGTGGCAAGGTGACAGAAGGCAATGGTGATCAGGGACCACCGGATGGCTGGTGCTACGAAGGCAAGCATACAGTACGCACAACCAACCCTCCTCCGTGCTCTGTTTTCTGAACTGTGTGCAGACCGACATTAAGCGCGCCCGCTTCCGCGCAGATTCAACGCCGACGAATGATAAGCTGGTGTCTTGTCTCAGGCGTAATTGTCATGGCATCCGCGATCAGCTCCCGCGTGCATCGCTACGCAAGCGCAGGCGCGAAGTAAACCTTAAGGAGGCGTCCACAGAGGAGGAAGACGCGAGTGACGGCGAGGCGGACAGTGGGGTGGACGAGATCCTGGGGCGGACAAAGGAGAAGAAGGGCAGGAGCAAGGGGAAGGAGCGCGCGAAGAACGACGAGAATGAGCAGATGGATGTAGACGATAATGCCAGCCGCGCAGGTAGCGTCCGCGGGAGGGGGCGAGGCCGCCCGCCAAAGTCGGCGACCACCACCCCGTCGGGGGCTGCGCCCAAACGGCGGGGTCGCCCGTCCAAAGCAAAGGCACCTGAGGCGACAGATGTGGACGGTGTAGATGCGGACGTGGACGATACGATGTCTGTGCGATCATCCGTCGCACCTACCACGACGCCGAAGCGGAGGTACCGGAAGCCGAAGAGCAAGGCGTACGTCGATGACTCTGACGCGGATATGCGTGTGGAGGACAGCGAGCTCGAGCGGGCGCGGGATCGCGAGAGGAAGGAGAAGGGCCCCCGGACGCGCAGCCAGAGCAGGACGAGGGGCGCGGAGGGCGCGGGGAAGCCGAAGAGCAAGGCGCGGAAGATGCGTGACGAGAATGCCGCTGAGGCTCGTGCGACCGGGGATGAGGACGAGGAGCTGCCGAAGAAGAAGCGGAAGACGGCGCCGTGAATGAAAGGGTGCCAGATGCCTCGGTCCTCTGCTATCCTATGAAGGACTCCCTGACTCGTCGCGTATGCTATATCTGTCTGGTGAGCCCTTCCGCAGCTTCGAGATGCTTGCGCTCAATGACTGCTTTGCCCCTAGATATCTATGTGTAACTTGCTGCCCTCTGCTTGACTGCTTGCCTTGGGTTAATGATATGTTATGAAGACCAGGTCTCGTCTTCTTTTCCAATCTCAAGCCATCTCGCTCCTTGATCCAGATCATTGCACTGTACTGATTACATTTCTCTTTGTTGCTTTGACTCTCCTGTGACGTCGACCCATGGGCCGCGCTTGGACTACGATCATTACATCTCTCTCACAGCGACTCATCTTGACTGATCTTGTGTTCCCGATAGCTACTCGATGTGGTCAATGTGGTACAGCGGGTCCAAGTAAGCATCACAAGGGGTGTGCTCCGGCCTAGTGCCACTGTGTGCATTGTACGCGAGTGGCATGACACGCGCCGCCGTTCCAGAAGGCGCAGATCGCAGCGAATCGCCGCTCCCAGTATATAACAAAGGCAAACTCAGGGTTTCGCCAACTACGGCCCTCTTCGAACCTTGTCCACATATCGCGTACCCAACAATCCACTCATGTCGACCTCCATCGACGACGGGCCGACGACGACCAACGCGCAGGGAACCCCTGGCGCCACAGACGCGACATGGCTCACCTTCCCGCCGTTCCCCCAGCTGCCCCCGGGCGTGTACGTGATCCCGTTCAAGTCGTTCAAGCCGAAGGGCATCTACGTCGTCGAGGACGACGAGGCTGATACGCCCGCAGCACCGAAGCGTGTCGAGCGCGACGCGCTGGGCATCCCGACGGTGATGCTCGCGTCGTCGCACAGCCTGACGGCGGCGGAGCGCAAGAAGCGCGCGAGCAAGAAGATGAAGCGGGTCGAGACGGGCAGCGATGGCACCGTGCGCCGGCTGATGTGGTGGGAGGACTGGGAGCGGGGCGAGCCTACGAGGCGGACGATGGTCGATCCGTGAGTGCCTTTCATGATGGGTGCTGTCGATCGTACTGTATGCAGCGGCAGTTGACTTTGTTCTTGGTGCAGGAACACCACGAGGGTAGATCGTCTGCATCAGGCCTCTCATGACTTCAGGAGCGACCGTCCGTGGCCGTCGCTAGCTTCGGGCCTTCCTCAGCTTTGGGATCAGGTACGACCTTTGTCTTCTGGTCCAGTGTGGCGTTCTCAGTCACGATCCTGCAGTTCCGCCTTTACATCGGGCTTATCAGCAGCATTCAGCCGGCCCCTGGTGTCAGGCGCATGAGGGACGTGCGCAGAGCTGCCGAGGCTGAGGCTGAGGCTGAGGCAGAAGGCGAGTCTGACGACGATTCCGACGATGCGATGGAGGGCGGCACGAAGCCTGACCGACAGGTCAACGTTCTCGACGAGGAGCAAGCACGCGCAGTGCAGGACGAGAAAATCCGCAATGCTCCGCCAAAGAGGGGCCCCTTCAACGAGGAAGAGCGTCAGGTCCGACGCGAGAACTTCCGCGAGGCACGCGACACGCGCATGGACACGTTCTTCAACGACGCAGACAGCTGTGTCAAAGTGTTCTTCTCGTCCTACTACCGCGAGAAGGGCCTGGTCTGGTACAGTACCTCGTTTATCGCAATGCGTCTCCCCTGACACGGACGACAGGTCTGAGCAGAGGGTGCGCGACGGACCGATCCTCATCGGTTTCTGGCTCAAATTCCTGCTGCGCAACCGCGTCCTTCCCGAGCCCGAGCACGAGAAGAGCCTGCGCAGGGCCCTCCTCGTGATCGAGCAGGCGCGGAAGGAGCTCCCGCAGACGTTCGTCATCGGCAAAGCGCTCCCGGACGCCGTGGGCGCCGGCTGCGAGGCCCTCTGGGGCTCCAAAGGCCAGACCAACTTCTGGCCGCCCGGCATGGGTGATGTAGATAAGGCAGAGGACGGCACGGCGGAGCCCGATGCGAAGCGACGTAAGGTCGGCGAGGACGATGCGGCCGAGGTGCTCAAGACTGTCGTCGGCGATGCGAAAGTGGAGGTGCTGACTCCGGAGACCGTCGCTGCCATCGAGAAGGACACGAAAATCGACAGCACTTCTGCCGCGGATACACCCACTGATGGTGGCTGGGGCGGTGCTGGCTGGGGCGACGCCAGTGCCAACGATGCCGCCGCGGGCTGGGGTAAGGTCGAAGACGACTCGTGGGCGGGCGACGGCGGGAGCACATGGACCATTGAGCCCCAGCCGAACCCGCTCATGGCTCATCTCGGCGCGACCGTCCTGCCCTTCACCCACACGGCCGGCGTCGCCGAGCGTTCGACGCGCAAGATTGTCTCGATCACTCCCCCGACCGGCCTGCCCGTCACCAAAGCGGATAAGAAAAAGCTGAAGGGGCTGACCGAGGTCGGGCTCGTTGAGCATGACCTCAGCGCGAGGCTCGCGAAGATGACGCTCGCGCCGCTGCCTGCCGGGACGCAGAGCGCGGACATCTTGCCACCAACGATACTGGCGTCTTCCCGCGGGCCTGTCGTTGAAGACGAGGCTGCGTTGGTGGACGAAACTGCCGACCCGAGGCCGCACCACCCTCTCAAGGACTCGATCACCGTGCTGCTCGATCCTGTAGTCGCCGGTCATATGCTCGTAGGTATGCATTTGGGCGGAGCATGGGTCCAGATAGTCCGCCAGGTCCCTGGCGACGGCGCAGAGGGCGGCAGCGGCGAACCGGGAAAGCCGACCGGTTTCTGGTACGTAGAACAGCTCACGTCCATCTTGCCGAGCTACCACTCCGAGGCGACAAACTGATATCTTGGGCCCCTATCTTGCTTGACACCGTGCTTCTCGATGGCCCTCTCCCATTGCTTGTTTTACGACGTAAAATCCTTTGTACTTTAGCCTCAACCGTGTATAACAGAAGGTTCCCGGTGGTCGATTGCGCGGCGCAGGTTCGCAGTGTCCTCGCAAGTGATGGTCGGTACTTGCACTGTGAGTCATAGGCGTATCTAGCAGGTCAACTGATATTGCTTCACCGTGCCTGGCACCTTGTGAGCGGGACCCCGTTAAACTACGTGCGTAAACAAGGCACGATGCATTGCCCGCTCTCCCATTTGTGAACGATACTCCTGGATAGGTGAGTGCGTTTGTCGGTGCTGAAATGGATTCTAAACCCTGTATGCTTGCTAATCGACTTGCAATCTACTGTAGGTCACCCTGTCGTACAACTGGTGTGGAGGCAATATCAGGATCTCCCTCATCGACCCGAACGAACACCACACATCGCTGCAGTAGCTTGTGTTTATCGGTACTGGGTGTTTCAATATATTGCCTGGTCGCGCTGCGGGATTGACGGAAGACACCGTCGCGTTGGGCCCAGATGGCGGGTTTCGGAACGAATGCGACCGGACCACACTCCCAGCGACCCAATACTACGCCTTCGGTCGTTCATCCACTCTCGAGGGATATTGAGGATCGAGTGGTGTATGTATCGTCTCGCCCACTAGTACGATTGCTTGCTCGTCTGCCGCGCGTGGCACAACCTTAGTTGGCGGCGTACACGCGTTGCTGGAATCCACGGCGTTTGACGCGATAAAGTCTCTTCTGCGGCGCTCAAGACATGTGTAGACCCTTTGTCTCATGGCTGATATGCACTGGCGACGGGCAATGGTTCTGGATGGGTCTGGTTGTCTCATAAGGAATCAGGTTCTCGGTGATGTAAATTGTGGCACAAAATCTACGATTCTACACCATTACTCATAGAATCTGCTCACTCTACAGTATGTATAAGTTCAGCTCGCTCACGCATATAGCCCAGACCGATTGCACCTTTGGGGCCTGGAATCCATTCAATTGAGGGGCAAGTGAGTAGTCCAACATCGTATCCATGGAATGCTGCGATTGTGGGGTAGTCATAAGTTCCTACAAGTATGCATAGGACAGACGTAGAGGTCCAGGCCTACCGGGGTGTTGATGATTCTATGTCTGCATGATTTCTGCAGTCCGAGTCGAAGAAATCAGTGAATTTTACAACTGACGCGGTACCGTGGACGACCCCGGTCGACGGGTCAGCTGCCCTAGTTCCGTGGATACCGAATTGATTTTTTCTGAATGAGGACGAGTTCAAACTTGCCCTGGGCCTCCTCCAGTCGCTGATACCGGAATTGATGGGAGTCCATAAATGGCAAATACCGACGCGCTGGAACTTTCAACGCCGCGCGTCTGTGCTTGCTGTGGCTGCAGCTGACCACCGTCACGTCTATTCCACCGTCTCCCCATCTCAACCTTCTGTCATCGTCGGTGCATCGATATACTCTTCATACGCGCTAGAAAGTCATGTCGAAACGTGGTGCTTCTCCACCTCCCGGGGGTGCGCTCATAAAGCGAGCGCGTTCAAACGAACCTACACAGAACCAAATTGCCATTTCCTCATCCAATGACGAGAGACAAAAAGCCCTCATCCGCACAGTCCAACGAACAAGTAGTCTCGAAGCGCCAATCATAAGCCTCTCGGGGTCACATTCGGTCAGTCCGATCTGTGGCATCTTTGTAACATGTTGTTCACGAGCATAGTTAACTTGAGTATACAGGCTGAGATTCTCAGCTGTAGGTTCGACTCCTCAGGTCAAAATATAGCTGCATGCTCAGCAGATAGGAGCGTATGTACGTGACCCCGGGCCTGTCTTCAGGATGCACTCACCGAGTATTCCCATCCAGCGTTATGGCGGACGTACTCCCCAAATGACAACTACGGCCTCCTCTCGAACCTCCACAAGGCTCCTATATTGGACTTCCAGTGGTCACTGTTCTCACAAATCCTATACACTGTCTCTGCAGACCAGACACTCAACGTGACAGACCTCACCACCGGCCAGCGGTTGCGCAAGCTTCGTTCGCACCGGGGCATCATCAATTCCCTCGACAGGACGATGGCAGGCGGTGCTGGAGTCGAACTGGTGGCTACGGGTGCCGATGACGGGACGGTGCGGGTATGGGAGGGTGGGGACGAGGGCCCTAAAATCCCTGTGAGCGTGTTCGAGATTGGCTGTCCAGTTACGTCGGTGTGCTGGAGTGCAGACGGCTCGAACATCTATGCGGGTGCACTGGACAACGAGATTCATGTGGGTTGCATGGTCTTCGACGACAGAACCTTGATACTGAGTACTGGAAAATGACATACAGGTTCTCGACCTTCGCAAAAACGAGCAAGTGTACACCCTCACGGGGCACACAGACACCCCGACGTCTCTCTCACTCTCGCCCAACGGCCACTTCCTTCTCTCCCCTTCACTCTCCTCCCAGACTATCATCCACGACGTACGGCCGTTCTCACCTTCGCCCGCTCGCGTACATCGTGTCCTCATGGGCGCGCCGGCTGGCTTCGAGAACACGCTCTTGCGCGGCGCTTGGAGCAGGGATGACGGTGGCAGGCGCGTCGCAGTAGGAGGTGCGGACCGTACGGTTTGCATATGGGACGTGGAAAGTGCAAAAGTGCTTTACAAGGTGCGCATGTTGACTTTCGTAAAAGACGTATCTCATCATGCCTTGCGTAGCTTCCTGGACACAAGGGTACTGTCACCTCTGTTGACTTCCATCCAAAGGAACCCATCAGTGCGTTCCCCTTGTTACTCCATGTCGGAACTATGGCTGATTATGTGGCAGTCTTGACGGGTAGCAAGGACGCTACCATGATATTGGGTGAAATCGAACCGGCGAACGCTGCGTAGGCTTTGAGATTTGAAAACGTCGGTTGCATTTCCAACCACACGGATGTGCCTCCGGGGGCGAGGCTGTTTGTAGCCGGCGTAACTACTACTGCACGTCGGTACTGTTGTCCAAACTTTGTTGTTTGTAGCTCTAATGTTTCATTGCACTGCTCCGTTCAACCAACGAGGTTCAGATGAGACGGTAATATGAGCATGCCAGGCTCATGGATCTATACGATACATATCAAGTGGCGGAAAACATAATACAATCAGTAGAGCCATAGGATGTCCAGTCAGTATATCAAGCATGTCAACCTCGTAAACCAGATATCAGGGAATCAGACCATGGGCTCGTAGCAGTGCACCCCACCTGGAGAGCGCACGAGTCAGCCACAGGCAGTATGAGGGTGCAGACAATACCTACTCTTCCTGCTGCATCTCCATCTTCTCGAGTCGTCGTTTCAAGTGGCTGTGTGGCGCGTGAGCACAACTGAGTAACTCTTGGGAGGAAATCGCTCTTACGCGTTCTCTTGGGAAGCCTTCTTCTCCGCCTTCTTCGTATCCCGCAGATCCTTAGTCATGGCAGTCCACGCATCCTCAGCGGAGAGCTTGTCGTCATCATACATCTTATCCAGCTCCTCATTGAAGAGCTAAACAGCACGTCAACCGCCGGTTCGTGAACATCCATGGTGCGGTCTCGGTACTCACGTCGAACAAGTGATCTTTCTCGTCCCTCGAATGGTCGACGAGCGCCTTCACCGTCTCAAGCTGAACGCGGGTGCTCTTCAGCTGAGTCTGAGCGGTGATCAGCTCGGAGGTTCTCTGCCATTCCCGGTGTCAGTCCGAGCACACATGGACGGTAGCATGTCACCGACTTGGTTCAACAGCGCAACGACCTTCTCGACGTCAGACTGAACGGCTTGCTGATCTGTCGCTACCTTCTCGAGGGCGCGATCGGCATGCTCAAGGAGATCATCAATCGTGTCTGCAACCTCACACACGCGAGTCGGCGTGCCGGAGCCTCCAGGCGTCTGGGGTTGCGAGGGGCTGTCCTCCTTCCGCACTACACCCTCCCGCTCTTTCCGGCGTCCGATCAACATATGCATCTCCTTAAGCCTAGCTTCTCTGTCTCGGAACTTCAGAGAGTCAGCTCCCATGGCAGCAAAAGTATGAATGGGTAACAACCTCAGCTTTAGTCTCAAACGCAGCGAGGCGAGCCTTGACAGGAGATCCGAATGGCGATGCGGCACGCATGAAGAGATCCGGTGATTTAGTGGGAGAAGGAGACTCGACAGCCGGGGTCAGGGAGCGCAGTTTGCCTGTCTCAAGCTTGATTCGCTTGACGGCTCGCCTGGAGGAACCCACCTGCGGAAGGTGAGATATGAGCTGAGATACATGTGCAAGCACTTACATCCTCCTTCGTCGTCTCGATGCGCCGCACTAAGCGGGCCATCTCTTCGCTCGACGTGACCGGCAGAGGAGGCAATGCTGGCGGAGTGATCCTGGGGCTATTTGACGAGACCTTGCGCACCGAGCCCCGTTTATTCCGAGGCGACTTTGGTGACTTTGGTGACGCACGAACAGTCTGCGTTGACGGTGGCCGAGAGCGCGGAGGCGAGCTACGCGTCGAGGACGTCACCGAGGCCTTCTTCTTGATCGACAAGGGCTCTATCACTACGCCAGTCATCTGCGGAGTGACAGGACGCTCGGCCTTGGGCGTCGTTTCCAGGTTCTCAGTGGGCTCGAATGGTTGTCGCTTACTGCGGGGAATACGCGATATGCGTGGCGTGACCGGAGGGCCTGGAGACTGGCCGGGAGATTCAGTCGAGTTTACCAGCGTCGCTTCATGTGCCAAGTCGGCTTCGAACGAAGATATAGGATCGAGCACGTAGGCCTGAGGGATAATAGATTGGGAAGGCGAGAGCGCCCGGGAGGGCAATGGAGATGGCGTCCTAGGGGGTAGCGGGGAGGGTGACCGTGGGCCCAACGGCCGTCGATCAGATGAGTGCCGGGACAGAGAACGAGCGCGATGGATGTCAGGCGTAATTGTGCGGGTCTCTATGCTGAGCTGACGGTTCAACGATGGCGAGCGCCGGCCCTGGGCACCCGCAGGTATCTCTGGTAGTTGCCGACTAGTGCGGGATGCACGAGATAGAGGGCGAGTAACCACAGGTTCCTCTGCATATCGTGTTGGTCACCTTGAGTAAAGCCAAGATATGTAAGGGGCTCACCATCGTATATGTCTTCGTCTATCGGCTTATCTAGGTTGAGATGTGCCCAGTGTTCCGAAGCATGGTTCTCCCTATTGCGCTGCGCAAGCTCGAGCTTCGACGCCAGATCCATATCCTCCGGGTCCGCAAATGCAGGGAAGTGCAATATCGCCGCATCATCGTCCTCGTCATCCCGAACATCACCCGGCTCACTCATCGACCTCGAGATCGGCCGAGGGGTGCTCCGTCTCGGCGACGATTCAGGCTCGCTGATGGAATCATCGAACGTGGGTCTCGACGACTTCTTGACCAGCTTCTTGGTGCGCGAGAGCGAGCGTGTGCGCTTACTGCTCTTGGACTCTACAAGTGACTCCTCTTCGTCTACAGACGTCGCGGCCGTGAGCGTTGACGTAGCCTGCGAGAAGCGAGACATGCTGCTACCGTTCGCGGTGGACATGCTACCCGTGTATACGGAGGAACGGCTTGCAGTCGTCCTCGTACGTCTGCTGCTGTTCGTAGAGCCGCCGAACAGGTCGTTCGCAACCCCAGGGCGGGAGTTGAAGAGGTTGCGAGAGATGACATCCAACCCAAAGATCGCCGCGCGAGACCTATTCGCAGTAGGAGTGGTAGGCCTCGAGTTTTGTCCTGTACTGAACTTGAAGAGCCCATACTGGTGGACTGCAGGTATGGTTAGTCAACATTGGTAACGTGCATGTGGGAACCAATCACTTGTCTGCACAATCCTAGCCGGAACAACAGCGTTGTGGACGATGTCGTTCTCGGTCTCGTCGTTCGGGTCATTCGAGGTGACCTCGTAGCGTGACAGTGCTCCGGGCATCGGCTGTACTTTGATGACCACGTATGGAGGGCCACGACCGCCGAATGGGATCGGGTCGCCATGTCCCAGAGGATCGATGTGCACTACCACCTTGGGCTGAATCCGCTCGTCACATACAACGTTCGACTCAACCGAAGGTAGCGCTTACCTTCCTGTCCTCCGCTAGGTACCACGACCTAGTGTAGATGTTGTAATATGTCCGAGCAATGGTCTTCTTCCCAGCATAGCTCTCCACTTCTCGTTCTTCTGCCTCGATGAGTGCTGAGCGTCCGTTCCGGGTCCTGTACTTGGCTTGTGCGTCCCACAGTGCATCCAAGAACTGCTGCTTGCGCTCTATCCCGAGCTGCGTATCCCGCTGGCTCGATGGAGGGATCACAGCAACCAGGGAGCGGAATGGGCGGCTGGACCAACGATCGCCTTGGTCATGTGGAGGGTTCTCCAGATACATGTGCATATCTACGTTTCACATATGAGCACAACCAGGTCCACGAGTCACAAGATGGTATCATACCGCTGCCACCAACATCTGTCGCGACGACATCTGTAATGTCTACCACACCCTTGCAGCTCATCTGAGCCTTCTTCAGCTTTCTGAGCGAAAGGGGACGTCCCTTCCCAGCCGGCTTGTCAATGTCATCCAAGCCAGAGAGTGCTCTACCGCCCTTGTCACTAGGCCGCCGCACAATCATCAACTTGTCATCGAACACGAATAGACTGCAGTGCAGAGTCGTGGTGGACGGAGCCTCGCCTGCGCCACCGTATCCCCCGGGACCTGTGTCAGCAACATCCTCGACGTCGATGCAGTCTAAAAATCGGCGGCTGTTCGAGAGCAGGCCAGGTGGGAAGCCGTCGATGCTGTTCTGAAGACAGAACATCTTCTCGGCGCGTTTTGTGTTCTCGTCCGTCTCTGCTAATGCAATATGAGAGGCGATCTCATCGGCCTCTATGAGCTTTGCTCGTTGCGGGTCGTCAGGACGCATGTGCTTGATCATGAGACGGAAGAGGAGCGTGTACCGCGGAATACGCTGCACAGGCTCCATGAGCAGCTCACGCAGGCCTACGCGGCTTCGGACTTCAGTATCGGCGTATTTGATACGCTGCAAAAGTATCAGACAATGGGCTTCAGAAAACAGGGATCGCTGCTTACATCCATGTAGGCAACGAAGCTGCTATTCTTCTTAGCCTGCGTCTCGAAGATGCGCTGCGCCTCCTCCCGCTTCGAATAGTACATCTTGTACTGCTCGAAGCCGCGGAGGATTTTGAAGTGCTTCAAGGCAACGTCCCCCACTCCGGGACCTCCAGGCTCCGACATCCGCTCGAGGTCCTTGAAGAAGGCTTCGTTAATGGGTACGAGGTTGTCGACGTTACCAAATAACGTGTTGGCTTCGTATGCTGGCAGAATGGAGGTCTCCTTCTTACGCGCAAAAGACCTGAGGGGATCTGCATATTCCCGCTTGAGCATCGCCAGTCGTTCCACATATGACTTCTCGGTGGCGACAAGCTCCTTAATGTTCTCCTCAAGTGCGGATGCGTTCGCAGCCGCGAACGTGCGATTACCCTGCAGAGTGTTCCTTCAGCTTTAGTGCTACTCAATCGTGTTTGACCGGCAATGAACAGAGACTCACTGCAATGAACGTGTCAGTTGTTGTTGAGGTTGATGCCTGGACGGAATTGGATTCTAACTCTATGTCCATGAAGTCGCCGAGACTTGCGAGCATTTCTTGCACATCTGTGCATAAGATCAGCCATCGGATCGTAGACAACCGTATAGCAACAGCATGGGAACCAGAAGGGAGCTCAGCAGGAATACAGTGGGAGAGAGATGAAGACCATTCATGGCGCTCGTTGAGGACCGTATGATGCCCATTGAGCGTGAAACACTGCGTAATCACAAGCATAAATATTAGACAGTGGCCGCTCAGCTCCTGGGTTCGTTCGACCCAATGCAACACAGTGTTTCTCCCACCACGCACTTGCATGCTTGTGGGTCTCATACGCTGCCGGTAACGCGTAGCGAGTGACTCTGAAGCTGATACACATGTGCCTGAACTAGGATTTCCACAAAGGGGGCGAGCCAAAGCGATACGTGCCTTCAGGAATTGGAGCATCGCCTGCACCCTCAACAACCACTCCGCACAGAAACACGCGCTTCGTTACACTCGGTACCGTAGATCTTGTCCGTAACCGGGGACGAGGTTCATCGCCGCTCGCTAAAGGGACAACCTTGCGCGGGGAGAGATTCAAGGCCATGAGAGCATAAATAGAATAGGGGGGGGAGGGGAGGGGGTAGCACAGACGTAGAAGTGTGGCCACGGCCGACAAAGGAAGACGAAGAAGGCAACAAGCGTGTCACTACGCGCCCGCCGCCCCGCACAATCGCAAGCGAGTCCAACCACTGTCCTGTGTGGCTGTGTTTGGCTCAACGCGTCTCAACACACATCACGTGGACGCGTCGCAGGGCGCGATGGCGAGAGTTTCTCCTCGCCATGTATGGCGTCAAGAGGGCATATAGCTATCCGGAGGTGCAAACGGGGCATCCTACGCAATTCATAACAGCACAGATGAATATGCAGCTGTGTACACACTTCATACGAGCATCGCGACACCACTACTAGGTCCTGCAGCTGGACCCATGCTACTGTCTACATCATCTACATCGACAACGGCTTCCGCGCTAGTGACTTTGCTCTTCTTCTTGCGTCCCGACGAGGGCCCCGGTACATGCGACTTCTTAGTCTTCAGGATCTCCATGATTTCTGCGCACGAACGCTTGAGTATGAACAGCTCAGATTGACATCATCAAACATACCTGTATGCGACATCTCCTCGTGCCCTTTGATGCCCCTCTTCATTGTGAGCCAGCGCCTTTGCAGCGCGTGCGCACTCCAGACGTTCCAATTTTCGTCCGGAAGCAGCTTCCAGTCAATCTCAGTATCATCACGTACATTCAGGGAGTCCACTCTGCAGTGGCTTGAGAACGTCGATCAGCATCTAGTAGGATGATGACGTACTTGTGGACGAGGATGTACGCGTCGAGTTGACTCCATCTCGGCCGCTCTCCCGAGTTTTTGATCTGCGAGCTCAGCGTGTCCGTCCTACCGAAATTCAGCGCTATGTAAAGAAAGCGCCAGATACAGACAACGCACCACTTGATCCTACACTGCTGCCTCCCACGCTTGCTACCCATCCGCTGGCTGACGATGCCCCAGAAGACCTCGCTATCAATGTCTCTCCCCTGCTCGACGGTCATCTCCGTAACAAGGCGCGTTAGCTCTTCCTCCTCCTCCTTGGACCACGCGCCGGTTTTTCGCCTGCCACGATCCTCCAAGTGGTTGCGCCAGCGGTCGCGGCAGTCACCAGCCATACGCCCGACGATCTCGCTGATGCGCTCCCATTGCTGACCGAACTGGTTCACGGCCCTGGAGATGGCGTACTGTCAGCAACTGCGATGTGCTCGCGGAAGCCCACAACAAACCCGATCAAGAGCTCGTCTTCTGTATGCATCCACTTGCCTTGCTGGCTCAGAGGGTGCCGGTTTCGCCGTACATGGTGGTAGACGGCGATAATGGGGCGTAGATGCAGGGCAGAAGCTGAAGGTGACGTCTCAGAGGATGCGCGCGCGTGAAGGGGAAGCATAACTGACTGATCTCCTGCCAGAACGTGTCT
Source organism: Fomitopsis schrenkii (assembly GCA_000344655.2). Taxonomy (NCBI): domain Eukaryota; kingdom Fungi; phylum Basidiomycota; class Agaricomycetes; order Polyporales; family Fomitopsidaceae; genus Fomitopsis; species Fomitopsis schrenkii. The sequence continues at coordinate 159,953 of KE504162.1, forward strand.
CTACCGCGCTCTTTCGAGAAGATGAGCTCGTTGAGCTGTTCTTGCGTCAGGCCCTTTGTCTATTTGTACGTGAGATACTGGTAATCCGTACAGTCGCTGCGCCTACCACCCGGTAATGGTCGATCGCAGCGTTCAATTGAGCTTCCTCAATGGCAGAGAATTTGCCCTTTTTGTAGACAAGTCCTGGAAGAGAGTAAATCTAGAAGCCCAGGAGCATATGGGCGCTGAACACCTTACCTTCTTTCTTTACCATCTCGGCGAGCTTCTGCGCATTCATCCATACATTCGCTAGCATATGCGCATGCTCAGGGTTCCCTTCTTGGGAAGGAGGTTGCGGATGCGGAGGTGCAGGCATGGGTGCCACCATAGGAGGAGGCATGGGAGGAGGTATAGGTGCTTGAGGCATTTGGGCGGAAAATTGGCCTTGGCCTTGCGGCGGCCGTCGCTGTTGCGGGGGTCTCCCAAGAATCGCCTCAGACCGCACGGGCTTATTCACCACAGGCGGCGGGGCGAGCAGAGGACCCACTTGAGGGGGCATCGTGACCGAGACATTTGCGGCATTTGCGGCGTCGCCGAGGGAGCGCAGGATATGCATGACTTTGCTCAGGTCGAATTCTTGTAGGCTGCGCAACAGATCCTCGCTAGACGCGAACTGAAGCTCGGGCGGCAGGCCATTCGGATCGGGGAACATCGGCGGCGGTGCATGCCCACTCGCATTGGCATGATACGGAGGAAGATGACCTGAAGGAGGCAGGTAGTTGTACTGGCCATACTCGGAAGGCTGGGAAGGATATGGGGGAAAGTGCGCTGGAGGAAGCAGAGACGCATCGTACGGCGGTTGCGCAGACGACTGCCCGGAGGTCGCGGATGCAGCGGCGACGACGGCATTGAGGAAATCTGCAGAAGAAGTCGCGAGGTCCACACTTGATGAGCTCTCCGCTGGCTGCGTCTCGGAGAAGGCCCGAGTGGACTCCTCCGCTGTCTCCTTCTCCTTGCCTTTCTTACTCTTCTTTCTCTTCTTCTTGAATGGCTCACCAGACAACCCTGCCTCGCCGTCGCCTTCAGGCGTCACAGACGCAGAACCCTCAGTTTGGGAAACGGAGGTTTCCCTCTCGCTCGACAGCACATCTTCAACTGTGTGGCTCCTGCTTTTCTTTTTCTTCTTCGCACTGGGTGCGTCTCCGCTTGCGACGTCGGCCACGCTGTCCCCGTCTCGCACACGCTTAGACTTCTTCTTCCTCGATACGTCTGCTGCATTGTTTGCATTGCCAACGGCCTGCTCGAGGGCACGGTGAAGATCGGCGGGGAGTGGGGTAGACGCGTCGGTGGTCATGCTGCGACGTGACGCGGTGATTTAGGGCGGGTCGATGAAGATGAGGGCAAGCAGTTTGGCGTCAGGGGTGGCCACTGTACATCTGGGTTCTCACGGTGTCCTCGCGTTGTGATCGCGTGTAAGTAAGATTCCTGACCACACAAAGACGAAGCGAATAGTACTGACAAGCCCTGACATGCCTGACATACCAACCGTCTTGCGGCTCTAGTGCTTGACTTAAAGAGACCCACAGTAATGTCCACATTTTGAACAAACAGTCTAATGGCATAATACATGGGGACCTCATACTACAGTACCAACTAACTCATAACCGGTCGACGCTGATTTACACCTTGAAGAACTTGTGGGTTTCCGTTGCAATGATGTGCGCCGCTTTCTTCAGTGCATCGAACTAAACGTTTGTAAAAAGAGCGGTGAGTATGACTACGCAAGGAACACTAGATCACATACGTCATGATTGCTGAAGCTCACACGGAAGTGACCCTCCAACTCGTCCGTGGGGGGATTGTCGGCATTAGCCGCGAAGAACCATCCAGGCGCGATCAGGACGCCGGCATCTGCAATCTTCGTCCAGAGTTGGATCTCAGGACTCTCCTCGTCCTGTCCGCCCCGCCTATATGCAGGAATGTTGTTGAAATGGACCTTGATCTATAGGACACGTCTTTTTTGAGAAAAAGTAGAGCGTGCGAGGGCAAGCACCTACCCAAATGAACATGCCAGCAGTCGGTGGGACGAAACTGAACAGCTTGGTACCAACTGAGCCCTTCTCGGACATCATCCAACTGTTGCTACGCTTCGGGTACGCGTCATATACGACACTATTCTTCCAGAAGCTGACGTCGCTCGAGGTAGTTGCCTCGAGGTGCAGCTCCTCCGAGAGGCAGTCAATGAACCAGTCACGACGAGTCTTGTACTGGACGGCGAGGCCGTGCAACCAGCGCGTGTAACCTTCATACTTCCAGTGGTAGAGAAGTTGCGTAACGAGTGACTGCGGCGCAGAGAAGGGTGAGCCTGATGCTACTTAACGGCAACATGAGGCGCATACCTGACCAAAGCCGCAAGGCGCCTGCGCGGATGTCTCGCCTTGCCTTTCCAGCCTGTCAGCGAACAGCGGATTGCATGTGTGCCAGCCGAGTCGTGAGCCTGGTGCGATGTACTAACGATACACGTCAGTGAGCAGCCGTCCTCAACAGGTTGTACGTCGCCTTCACCTTCGAGAAGGTGTCAAGACGGATCACTCTGCCCTCATAGTCAAACTTCAGGAAGCTTGGGGCGAGTGTAGAGATCCAAGCCTCCTCGGATATAGCATCCATAGAGTCTGCGCGGGCTGCCTTAGGTGAATACTCTCCTTGCTGCAAGAAGAAGTATGGATCGTCCTCCACGATGATGATGTCTAGTATTGCACGAGTGAACACGTTGCTCAGCAGGAAGCGTGAGTCACACTGACCGTACTCAACACAGACGTCGTAGATCTCCTTCTTACGAGCAGCACCCATGGTCTGTATGAGGTCAATATCACCGTCAGGGTAGATTGCCAGAGCACTCACCGAACCAACGGGGTTCTGACCAACAGGAACGGTGTACAAAACATGAGGGCTATAGGCACGAATGAGGCAGACGCTGCTGCTACGCTGATAATGCGAACGTACCGCTTGCGCTGTGTCACACTATCCCATTCAGCAAGTACCTTGCGCAGCGCCGCAGCACTCATCCCATCCTGATCCATTGCGACTGGGACAGCGCGCATCCCGTACGGCGTACATGCTGCTACAATCGAGGGATAAGTCCATTCTTCGGTCAGGAATTGCTCGCCGGGGTTCATAAAAGTCTGCATGCACCGGGACCATCTACACTATTTCAATATGGCAGCGCCAAGGGGTAAACGACTACGCTCACCCGTCTGTGTTACCGGTGTGTACTAAAACCGTGCAGTCGTCGTATGCAGGTTGGTAAGCCTTGTCCACAAACTCCTTGAGGAACTCCTGTAATTGGAGGATCCCTTGAGCAGAACCGTACTGCAGCGCAACCGACAGGTTGATCTCCTCCTCCGGGTGCTCCACATACTTCGGGATGGTGATTGGGCTTGTCTTCTCCTTGTTGGCTCTGCTGAACAGCTTCCAAAACCATGATAAAGACGAAGTGTCCTGCTCAGACGGCTTCAAGGAGAACGAATTCGGGTCGAGCGCTGAACAAAGTTCAGGATCGCCGTCACCCGACATACTTCGATTGACACTTACCGTCACCACTGATCGCGCTGAAAGGGAAGTACGCCACGCTCGGCAATCCTGTATACAATCAGGTTACGCAGCTGAGGCAGGCAAAGTTGCAGCTTACCACCAGCGAGGCTTATCAGGCCAGGCCGCCCGTTATACTTCCCAAGACCCTTCAGCGGAGACGTCTGCCTCGCCCGTGATACGTCAGAAAGGTGGTGCGAGAGGTCGATCGCTTTTTGACGCTTCTCCGGGGCCATCCTGAAGGCGGCTGCTGCTGTGGTAGTGGAAGGACGAGTGGGTCAGGAAAGGGGTGCCGCGAGCCTTGTTACGACTGTGGGTGAGGCCTTGAGGCACGGTACTATCTGTAACTCCGGACAGAAGAGCGTATGACTAACGTCAAGCCGAGCATCAGGATCACGGCTGCTCATATGTGTAGCTTGAAATAGCCTGGGGGCGCAGTGTATTGAAGGTAGATATTGCGAAGCAGGCTATTCATGCCGAGCAATGAGAGCGTAGCTATAGGTCGTCACAGGGGGCTGAGTATAAGTCGCAAATTAGCATCTCAGACGCGGGAATGCTGGGATCGTTTACACCAGCCCGCCACACCACACTGACGCTTCGGCGGACCGCGAGCCGCGAGCCCGGAGCCGTACGTGCCGCGTCCAGCGATTTCAACCTCGTCGATGTCTCATATATTCACCAGGTCCACAAGGAAAGATCAAGGTAGGGTTGTCGTCGTAGCCATCCGATAGGAGGATGTCGTACCATACAGGTGCCAGTGTACAGTGGTAGGGTGTGGCATCCTGCCATCGGGTCCAGGGGGCAAGTAGTATGCATCGCTGAGTTGGTGAGCAGTGGCCATAGTATAGTAACGGTCGTTCAGCGATCGCGCAAAATAAAGTAAGTACTCAGTAGGAAAGGCCAGCAGTCGAGGTGAACTGAGGGGTCTTACCCAGCACATACTACTATAAGCCGCCGAGCGCACTGGTCAACGAGCTCCCCGCTACATACGTCGGGCATTCTCCGGAGGGAGAAGCGTCCAGCCAGCTCGGCGATCGCAGGTTCGGAATAAGCCGCCACACGCTGTGGCCGGGAAAGCCGGCCCGGAGCTTCAACTCTAAGTACCGCCGCACTGAGGACTGAGTAAGAAAACCTCCTTCTTTCGCTTCGACTACTTACTGAGATAGTCTGAGGAGCACTGAACGTTGCGCGAGTCAACTGTAACGTTAAATCAAGTCTCAGATACAGGTTCGGACGTCGAACGACATTGACGCGAGCATGCAGTACTACAAGTTCCCGCCAATCGGCCCTCGAGGGCCATAAGACTTTGGCTGAACCTGAGATTGAATATGTTCGTGAGCCCATCGAGTCACGTTGGACCGTTGTGTGTGAGCTTCGGCGTAGCCAGGCCCAGCTGACGGCACGTATCTCGTCATGCCAGACGACCAGACGGGGGTCTACGAGCGCACATGGATGGTTTTGAGCGCTAGATTCCAGCCTCCTTCTTGTCCCATTAGGTAAACTGTCTACGGTTGCCCGCTAGTCCGAGGTTAAACGCCTCGCGCCACCGGCCTCAGCCACATCGTGTCTGGCGACGACCTCCAGATTCCTCAATGCCTAGGTCACTCAGTATCTACCGCACATGCTCGGCGACTTCATTTTCATGTTCTATGGCTCAATAATGGTCTGCATGAGGTATCTGCCGGTCGATACAAAGCTCCAGCATCCCCATTTCCAGGATCGAAGGCCGGTCGCTTTAGGCGCCCGTCCAGCTGGGCCTGCGATCTCCGCAGGATATGATACGGGATGGTACGAGTGGAATGCGGGAATGCGTGCTATAGGGATATGAGGTGGTGGTTGGTAGATGGCATGCAGAGTAAGTTCTTCTGACCTTTACAACTCGTAGACTGCACCTTCAATTGCACATCCGAGTCTCCATACTCCGGTGTGTAGCAGACGAGATGTATTCACACAACCACACTGCGATATATGTTTTGATTCTATCAACCTACTGTGCTGTCTCGATCTACAAATACTTTTATCTCTCACATACAATGAGATTGCTGCAAGTACTATTCAGACCAAATAGAGATGTAAAATCAACCCTTGCAGGTGTCCATGAGTGTGCCGAGCATCTGGGCATCTAATACATTAGGAAACCAATCTCTTCGTCGCTCAAGTACTCACCACCCACTACACATGCTGACAGTATGCCCAACCATGCCAGTCCCAGTCCAATTCGAACATTGCGAGCCATTCCGCGCCAGCTGGACGGGCACCTAAAGCGACCGGCCTTCGATCCTGGAAATGGGGATACTGGAGCTTTGTATCGACCGGCAGACACCTCATGCAGACCATTATTGAGCCATAGAACATGAAAATGAAGTCACCGAGCATGTGCGGTAGATACTGAGTGACCTAGGCATCGAGGAATCTGGAGGTCGTCGCCAGACACGATGTGGCTGAGGCCGGTGGCGCGAGGCGTTTAACCTCGGACTAGCGGGCAACCGTAAACTGTCGCAGCATGTCTGATTCAATACGGTATGGAATTCAAGACCTACCCTCGAGATCGGCTGCAGAACAGTCTACGTCCAACAAACACGGTATTCAGAGCAACAACGATGTTGCAATGTCCTTAAACGTAGGTGAAATAAACTCACACAGCATGCTGCGTTTACGAGAAGGGCATGGGATTGTCATATACACCGAATCAAACATAGGCTATACATGGGAGAATTGCGGAGGAATGCCTATAGAAGCGATCAAAAGAACCATCAGTGACGACATGGTGAGAGATTAGGATCAGACTCACCGCCGGGCGGACTACATAGAACCAGATCTATCAGGCCTGCCACGCATAGAGCCCCGCCTCGCGCGCTTGTTACTACACGTCTTGTTGGGGTGTTCAACAACTTCGCAGCAGGCCGGCTACGCGGCTCGCCTAGGTCGCATTGTCAGTCCGAGCGTGTGTCTACGAAAAAACACATACACACCTAAAGCGAAATACATCCTCCCCCCAACAAGAAGCGTGATGGATACAGGTGGGCGAGGTATGGCTGCACGCTGGGAGGATCCTATAGGTCCAGACGCTGCGCAAGCTTACTCCGTGAACTGTATTGTGAGCATCGCGTAGCCTAAGGAGTATACCTCGAGTACTTACCGTTCCATCCCCCTCTTGACCTGGGGCGTATGGTGGCAAGCGCGATAGAACGAGGCAACTACGACGCGAGTTAAATACTTCCTGGCTGGCCTAGTGCGCGCGGAGATCCAGATCACGATATCATCAAGCCGTCCTCTTAGCCCTAGCCTCTCTGCGTTGGGCCGCTGACTTACAACATCGACAGCCTCCGAGTGGAAAACAACACGAGGCGTGTGCACTAGTGGAAGTTCCGATGGGGAACGCATGTCATACGTCTCCCGAGATCAACGTCTCCGTATCGACAGGTTACAGGCTGTTACAGGCATGTCTTGAAGAGACCCTTTGGACTCCGGCAGACGTTTTGGTGCGTGGATTCTAGCGTACAGACACCGGTAATTGTTCTTCGGACCTTTGTTGTGAGTATTACGGACCTCACTCGCGGCATTGCTTCCCCTGTGCGTCGACCATCGATGAGCAGGAGGCTGTTGGCTCTGAAGACGATCCCGTGGCAAACGCGTGGGCAGGGTCGTGAAGAGTCTCGGATACATGAGTCAAGTCCGTGCGCCCATACGGCTGTCACGGCGAGCTATGTATGGCAGAGATGCAACAGGCGGAGTCGCACATTCAATCAATCTCGTCACTCTAGCTGTTGACGCACCAATAGTAGAAGGTTACAATGACGGTAACGAACTGACTTGATCAGTAAGCAGTCGTTTAGGGCCGGCCGGTGGCCGAAGATCGCTCTTGCACCGCCTAGTCCTACTTGATTTTGATCACCACCCATCTCTGCTCGTCAGTCCTTTATCCTACGTAGGAGGAGGGAGTGTAAGTGAAGGTGAAGGGTTCAGTAGTTAGTAGCTGGACGAGGGAAGAAGCGAGGTATGTCAGCCTGTTCGAATGTCGCAACCGCACCAATCGCTGACTACCGGGCTGCCAGGTTCTCGATCTCCGAGTCGACGATTGGTCAGGATGGCGTATCAGTTCAGCAGGAAGGGTTGCTTCAAGTGCGGTAACCGTACGTCGCGTGCCTTGTCTCCAGCTGGCAGTGTATAAACCACAAATGCCATCGCAGTCGGACACATCGCAGAGAACTGTACGTCAGAGCAGCGGCTCTGCTACAACTGCCGTCAGCCAGGACATGAGTCTGCTGCATGCCCGCAACCTCGGTCTACCGCTGCTAAGCAGTGCTACTCCTGCGGTGGTGTTGGCCATATACAGGCGGAGTGTCCCAGCCTGAGAGCAACGGGCGTATCTCAGAAGTGTTATGTACGTCCCCCTCCTTTGGAAATCGCGCGTCATACATACCCATTGCCCACGTAGAACTGCGGACGCTTTGGTCATATTGCGCGGGTCTGCCCTAATGCAGGAACCTCCCGTGCTCCACCCCCTGGTCGCGCCTTGAACACTTCCACTCTTCCCCCCGTCAAGTGCTACCGTTGCGGCGGTCCCAACCACATGGCTCGGTTCGTCCGTTCCTGTCCCGGACAAATTCATCACTTCATCAGAGATAACTGACAGGGACTGCCTGGCTGCTCCCGGCACGACCGTTGACGGTCCAGTCGGCAACCCTAACAAGAACAAGACCTGCTATAAGTGCCAGCAGGAGGGGCATGTGAGCATCCAGCGTATATCATCTTATGCTTCAATCTAACCCTTACCCCAGATTGCCCGTGATTGCCCTGAGAATGCTGAGTACCTCGCCTGAAAGGGAAAACCTCTTAGTCCCCGATGATTCCTCCAATGAGTGTGCTTGGAGCCATCCGAAGTCGATACCACGCAGAAGTACCAAAAGATGATCTGTAGCCATGATGCGCGTATTTATGTCTATTGACTGTTGTCTTATTCGACTGTTACGGTGTCCATCTATGGCCGCTACATCCGTGCCGCCTGGGGAACAGACCATATACACTGAGAATGGTGTGCGTCAGGCAGAATTGTGCGCAAAGGTGTGTAGATCTCACCTGCTTAAGTGTAACTGCCGACTCATACAAACTTTCAGATGGACTAGACCCCTAGTTAGGGGTGCAACGATTAGCAAGTCAGTCAATAAAGGCTTCAATAAAGCGGGCTTGCCCATCTCCGTAACGCTTCGTAGAGGAGGAACTCGCGCCGAGGCTAGATTTCCCACCCTTCATGAACGGGGGTCGTGGCTCCGCCTCAGGCTCAATTGCCTATGATAGAGCAATTGTGCAGACGCTGGGAAGGGCGTTCGAGGCAGATGCAGTAAGTGATGGGCCTTCATTGAGTTCGTCACTTATGTCCGCCCATATTAACGTTAACGTTAACGTCTTCTTCCGCCCCCCGTTATCAAGATTGCCATCGTACATGACTCAATGAAGCGGTCTGAGCAACTACGAACGGCCGGCATGCTGCCCGGAGCCGCGCGGTGGTTAACGTTGCGAACCTAGTCCCCAAGGAGTATATTGACGCTAGTCTTCCCTTCATCAGGGAGACTCAGAGAGATAGCCTCAGGCATGGAGCTAGGCTGCCTCCGAGGCGAGATATGTTTGAATGGCGGACAGACGCCGGTTCTCTTCGGTATGTCGGTGCCGTGTAGGTGCGTGGTAGGAGCACTCAGTAATGCGTTGAACTGATGTATTGACAGACGTCCCTCCTGTCGCTGTCGTGGGCCCCCTATGAAATTGACCGTGCGAGGCGCAACTCCTTATTTGACTCGTAGCGCGGTCCCTATACTGCTCGTGCCGTGCGACACTGCTGACGAGCGTATAGAGATGGCTCTCGAAGTACTCAACAATCGATACGATCATGCTTCTCTCAGGGTGTCGTGTGCCAAACATACCGGCTTTGCGGCTTGATGAGGTCGTCGCTGGCCTTGTCAAGCAGGGCCAGTCAATGGTGCTAGCCATGAGATGCCATAATGAATGGCCAGACCGTCAAAGATCCTCGTTCTTCAGCTATCCGTGGCGGTTATCATCACGAACGGGGCAGCCTCGTGGCTCGCTGAACGCTTTCAGGGCGGTCATCATTGTCGGAGCGGTGAAGCCCTGCCCCATCAGGTCTTCTTTTTCTCTCGAGGAACGACGAGACACTTCATTGTATGCTTCATTCCCCAAAGGAGTGGTGCCCATAGGAAAACGTGATAAGGTCCGAAGCTAGCCTGTTCGTGAGCACTGGGCCCTGGGCGTATATATACACTGACGGTTGAGTGCTCGACGGCATACTATCATACACATTCTCCGTAATCATCTATTGGTGAGCTCGGCTACTAAAACACCCGACACGATATCCGTTGACCACGCTTGTTGCAGGTTTGTCCTTGCCTACATCTCCAGGTGTACAAGGTCAGCCACGTCTACTGCGGCTTCCATCGCTTCTTGTATGGTTGCACGACGGCCTCGCCCGAGTGAGTCCCTTGGTTGCTTGCAGCCATTGGGGGTTACTAACAGTGTCCCTCCCAGGGATTCAACCTGTAATCGAGCTCCTTGATCAACCGGACAAGAAGTGGAAACTCGCATGGGCGTGGGTGAACTCCATGCTGTGGAGGTGAGGAGATACGATATGATCTGTGTGGGTAGGGACTCATATTTTGGCTCAGGTCACCCTACCACTGTCGTGAGGGAGGATCGCCTGGCAGCGAAGTTGTGGAGCACGATAGCTTCTGACCGGTCTAGGCATCTTTCAGCTCGTGCGGTTGTAGTGGAAACTCAATATCACCTGTCGTTACTGAGGTAGCTCTCGCGTGAGCAAATGAGCAACGCCTGCGCCCACTGTGTGTCCAGTGTCCACCGTACCAACTATGATTGGACCGAGATACATGAGTCGGGCTCTGTTAACTGACTCCATATGTGCCCACTGGGTTCTCGACAAAGTATTATTTTAAGCAGCGATGCCGCAATGTACATGGTCAAAACTATCGGCGTGGATTATTTAGTGGGGGCCCTGTAAGCATTCGGGCCGCTGGCTTCCCTACTTCTCGCCTGACCCATAGATCGCGAGACACCGTTCCTCGAAGGCCTTCACCATCACTCGCGATACCTGTCCGAAGAACGCTGAAGACACGGCAGCGTGCACGGGATTAGCGAAGGAGAAGGCAAGGTCAAGCGTGACTAAGGTCGGGCCGTTATCGCCTCCTGTTTCTTGCGATGTTCCCACTGACGAGGGTCCCGAGAGTGGAAATCCGCTGCTGGGGTGTGGAGAGTTCGCGGGCTGAAATTGCCAGACCGTTTTCAGTGTTCGAAACAACGGGGTTGACGAGGCGGCGGTAACCTAATCATGCGCAAGGTCAACCTCGTGGTCTCGCCTCGTGCTGACGAAGTAGCGCACCTCAACAGATTGGTTCGGACGGCAAATCACATCGCTGATATAACTCTCTTTTAAAGAGAGGAACCCGACGGACATCTCGGCTTGCATGGTCAATGGCTTGTCAGCTGACGCGGGCACGCGGCTGAGGACACGCGCGGAGGCGCAGAACGGTAAGAACTCTGGGTATGAGTCTACGTCTGTAACAACGTTGTACAGTTGGCTTGGTTGGTATCTGCACCACGACGAATCAGGCCAACGATAGCCTAGCAGACTGAAAAGCGAGAAGCGTACGGGAGGATCTTCCGCTCGTTGTACGTTTGTTGTGCGGAATCAGAGCCATTGGGCTGTGAGAAAGGCGAGAATTTGGATAAGTCAGGTAGGGTGAACAATGGCCGCTGAGTGATACGGCCGAGGGAGGAGGGTCGGGGGAGGAGATGGTGGGCGAGCGGAAGCATCCTTGGACAAACGTTAACGGTTTCCTTTCTCATCAGCAGCGCGCGGGTGTGGCGTTGTGTTCCGAGTCGCCCGCGTCTGAGTGTGTCCATTACCCTGTCCGCCATTTACGCTCGCGCGTTTTCACTCTCATGCTCCCATGAGATGACCCCGGGTCTGCGGCACTGCTAGACGCCTTTCTTGTATTCCTTCCGGACCCGCTTGCGACCTCTTGCTGTGTGCTTCACGCGCCCCCGACTGAACAGTACTATTGCGGGAAACGCTATACCGCTGCATATCTCACTTCACCTTGCTATCTCGTGCTTCTGCAGCTGTACTGCTGCTGCTGTGCGTCACCGATAACGAGTATGTCGCGATATGGATCCATACACAACGACGAGGATGAGACCTCGGACGGGTACGCACTTGCGTCCGATGGCTGTAGCGTCCATCTCAGTCTCTCATTTGCAGCGAGCATACCGGCACCTTTGTTGTGCGCAGAGAGCCAGAGGAGGATGACGAGAGGGAGAATGTGCGCTCCGAGTCCCCGCGAACTGCATTGTTGTCCGCCTTAGGGCAGAGTCGGGACAGCTTGAGTGTGGCGGAGCGCAATAGCCTCAGACGGCCGAGCAGGAGGGAAAGGGAGCGTCGCCGAAGCAGCACTTATCGCGAGCTCCTCAAGCTGCTCGTGAGCGAGGACATGGAGGTTAAGCAGTCCCGCAGAACTCTCGAAGCCGCACTCGAAAGGCTTCAAGGGGAAACCCAACGGGCGCAGCTGGCGGAGCAACGTGCCCTTGAGCTCGCTGCACGATTCAAGCATGTCAATGATGCGAGAATTGTTGCGCAACGCGAGTCAGACCGTTTGGCCCAAGAGCTGCAGCTCTACAAGAACCAGCTGGACGTGGCGCAGAAAGAATTGCTCAGAGGCGAGGACCTAATGAGGGACTTGGAGGCTCAACGAGACGATGCAGAGGCGGTTGCAGCTAGGGCACGCTCCGTGGCAAGACGACTTAGGGAGCAGCAATTGGTATTCCAGGCCCGGGAGGATGGGAGGCGCATGGGCTACGAGGAAGGTCTACGGAGGGGCTACGACGAAGCGGGTGTCACACCTCCTCCTCGAGATGCCAGATTGCCTCTGGGTGCTCAGATGCAAGACGGCGACGAGGACGAGGACGATGGTGTGTTGAACGCACCCTCAGCTCACACAGGCGCTATTCCGCTCGTGCCACCGTCCGATGTAGACACATACGACGATCCTGGCCCTTCAAGGCGGCGAACCAGGGACTACGGTGCTGGCCCGCAAGGCTCGCGATTCACGGAGAACATGACACCCGCCACCGTGGCCTCTGTGCCTCTGCCTGACCCACGTCAGTCCACTGGTCCCCAGCCATGGCCGGCGCCCCCTTCGACAACGGATGAGGAAGGCTGGCCCCGGCCGACACCCATACGTACTGCTTCCCCGGCGCCGCACCATCCTACCTACACTGTTCTGCCGGATAATTGGGTACCTTCTTTGAATGAAGACAATGGCATCTCAATACCCCCGCCGCACGAATTGTCTCGCCCTCCCCCTGCTCTCGGGCAAGCCGATGGTGGCCCACGCGAGAGGACAGATTCTCGACAAGATCTGTCTGCTCACCGGAGGCCTGTGTCTCCTCGATCCATAACGGAATCACTACCGTCGACGCACATCTCGGAGTTCGACATCCTCAGTGCGCCTCGGCGCCCCAACGGCCGAGATCGTGGCTCCGTCCTTAGTGCGATCCCGGAGGCTGAGTTTAGTCCTCCTGCTTCTGACCCCCGAAGGCGAAGCAGCGCGATGCCCGAGCCTATCACCTTCCCTGCGCCCTCGCCACAACCTGAATCCGGTTACGTTGGAAGTGATACTGGGCGACGTCCGGGATCGCGAAACTCAAGGGTAGACGACGTATCTGCTGCCGGAAGCTCTCGGAGGAGACGCCCTGCTGTCCAAGACGAGCAGCCGGAAGAAGTGAGGAGGTCAATCGCAAATGTCACAGAGTGGATTGAAAAACAAACTCCTCCGCAAAGCGTGCGTTCTGTCTTGAGCTTCGTAAGGCTCGAGTAGTCTCATTGAATCTTAACCTTCAGCATCGCGCTTCGAATTCTCCGAGCCCTGCCTCGCGTTCCCACTACCAGCCATACGTGTCAGACATGCCAGACGACGAGCGTCTCCCCTCGCCCTATGAACAACCCACCACCGCTTCTACCAACTCGACGACACGGCACCAAAGACCCAGGTCAGGCTCGCTGATACGTCCCCATTTACCCTCGCCTTTACCATTAGATAATAGGAGGGGCGCTTCAGACGATAGTATTCAGATCAGTATTCAACTGCCGGTATGTGACGATCTGTCGTCTCGAGGCGTACTTGCATCTGATGTTGCATGCCTCTTTCACAGTCTGCTAGTGCATCGTCCATAGTATCTCCTGCTGCTCCCCTAGAGTCAGGCAAACTAGCGCCCTCTGGTGTGGTACGACGCTCTCGTACGCCGCAACCAGGCATACCCTCCGTTCCCTCTTCTCCCTTGGTTCCCTCTTCTCCCTTGACGAGCAATTTCCCGCCTATGAGTGCAGTGTCCGCCATGAACCAGCTTCCTGCTGGGTTCGTTCCCGCCGCCACGACGCCCACTGCCTACACTCATTCAATGCAACCCATGCAAGCCCCTGGACCTCCCATGGCCGGGCCCGTATACAGCTCTCCAATGAGTCAACAGCGCCGACTCTATCTTGCACCGGACGAACCACCCGTCGTCCCGCTGATGCCCTCACACTCTTCGTCATCGTCGGGCTCGAAAGCTCGGCCTTCAAGACATGTCCCCCCGCCCGCACTCACTCGAGCGTCCAGTCGTGCCTCTGAGAATCTGAGCTATGAAGTGCCAGGATCCCGCCCGAAGACGCCTACTACAAGACCGCCGACGCAGCCCGGGAGCAGGCCCATGTCCCCGGGGCAGACAAACTACGCGTCCGCGCCGAGCAGGCCCTACACCCCCACGCAACCGAAGTACATCCCAGCCCCCAGCTCCCCGCGCATGATCCCTCCACCCGCCCCGGCTACCTTAATCTACCCTGACGGATCGCGGTGGAGTCCTCGTCCGGGCAGCGCAGCGTTGCCCATTCCTGCGCCGAGCGAAGCGAGGTACATCCCTCCCCCGGGCTCTCCGCGCATGACGACGCCCGTGCCCCCGCCCGCTCCCGCAACCAACATCTACCCAGATGGCTCGAGGCGGAGCCCGAGGCCTAGTGCCACGCCCCTCCCCGGAGGAGCGCTGAGCCCGCGCTCTTCCACCTCCCGCCTGTCTTTCGGGGGCCTGGGCCACCAGCGTAGCCTCAGTCTGAACGCAGGGACGACGCCCGCAGCGATGGCGCGCCCGCTCTCGAAGGGCCCCACGCCGGATCTACGCAGGGTACCCTCCGCGAGCTCCGTTGCGAGTCGCCAATCCGGCTACACGCACTACGACCCGAGCCAATACAAGGACGTTGCATACCTCGCGAGCTCGGAGGATCTACCGCGCATGATTGCAGTGCAGAGCCCGGGGACGTGGGCGAATACGCGACAGAACGTGAACGTGCCGTTCGCTTCCGGCGACCCGCATGTGCGCAGCTCGAGTGCGCTGAGTTATGTGAGCTCGAGTCGGATGTGATTGAGCGTAAGTTGACGTTGGCGATGAATGAGGTCATATATGCGTGAGTGGATGATTGCTTGGACTGCGTGCTTGTCTGTGGAATACTATGTATATATAGATACGGGCAGTAGCGTACATGTATGGTATCAATGTTGTTCCATGGACTGGATGACTGTACGAAGATGGCGGGAGTCTCGTTATGATATGCGCGCGTGTGATGGTGGTCGTCGAAGGAGATGGAGGGCATTGTGTCAATCGCCCTGGTCACCTCTGTGGTTTAAAGAGAACGTTGTCTATCTCCTTCACGCGATACCCTCGTTGCTTCGAGACCGAATTCCCCTGTTCGTACAGGTGCGAAAAGCGCAGGCAATGCTCGCCAGACCCAGAATGTGTCCAAGATTTGGCCCCTTACTGGTAGTACAGCCTTGATCTTTTGCTCTTCGCCGGCCTTGATGGATGCGACGAGCTCCACGAGATCGGGCTTTGCGGGTCTAGACGGGGGATTGGGTAGATCCTCAGGCCTCATCGTCCGGTAGCGGCGGCGTCGGTATCCGCGCCTTGATGCGGATGAGCACCTTCTCGATCTCTTGTGGCCCGGCCAAGTCTTCCTCTGTTGTAACGGATATGCTACGTACCTTATGCCCCTGAAAGGATGCAAAACCCTGGACCGCTCAAGCTTCCCCTCCGTCATCGGACGGTCAGGCATGAATGCCAGGCAATCTCGGTATATCTCTTGCGTGCTCAACCCCAACTCGTCCCGCCTCTTGCTGAAGATGAAACGGACGAGGTGACGGGCGTCGCTACTGACGACACCAGGAGACCATCGTCGAGGTGGCAGACTCCTCTCAATGGGAGCACTGTAGCTGAACACAGCAGTCCCGAACATGCTGCAAGCGAGGTCTGATCATAGCAAGGCAGTGGTGAGCACTACTAATAATACTACTATTAGTAACTTGTAACTTAGTACTTGCCACTCCTCTATCACGTGCGTCGTGGTCGCGGAAGCGCCGGAGCTCGGGCTCCCGAGGTCTTCGACGGTCAACGTTCAACGTTTAACTTTCCGCTTGTCTGAGCCTGAGTGTCACCCCTATAAGTTGTGCCACAAGTATATGAATTTCAAGAACGGATTCAACTTCGAATTGAGGTCCGTCCTCATTTGATCAACATATTGATCCACCGCGCCTACGCGTGGGTGTAGAGATGGGCGTTCACTGGCAGTATCCGATCTAATAGCGACAAGCCCGGAATGTATATCTTTCTCATGTTCTATCGTGTGTACGCATCGCGATGTTGTCGAATTCTGTCGAAGCTAATGCATGCCAGCAAAAGAAACACAGCAATGTCTTCCTCCAGATACAAGCCTGCTCCGAATCTTAATCCCGGAGGCATTAACCTATACTGGTCGTGGAATCCGACATATCCAAGGTCGAATGCACTTCCGTCCTACTCGCTCGCACCATTGATCGCGCAGAAGATTCACAAGCATTCGTGAGTTCATAGAACCTCATACTCCAGTCTCGACTGAGTCGGATATGCTGCATGCATTATTGGGATTGACTCAAAGGCAAGAGTGCCCTACGAATATATTCACAGCCTCCAGCTAGTTTGGTACTGTGTAGGTTTGCAGCATCGTATGCGGCAACAACCAAACAACAATTTGCAGTAGAATGCCAGCGGCTGCCGAGGCTGCCGAAGGGCCGTTATTCTGCCCCCTGATCGCAGTGATCGGGCGCGCAAGACTATTGATCGAAGACATAGACTCGAAATTGACTTCGACGACAAACTGTATTTCTTCCGGTGTTTTCTCGAGGTGAGTCTTGCCGCTCATCATACCCGCAATCCAATGGACCTGACATAGTGCATTCTCCATGAATTGGCTGTGATCGGCGTGGGCGATATGCGACTGCGACACAGCGTGTTCACACCGATATCCTGCCGTCACCAGGACCTGGCATGGGGATGTGCCTGGCGGAGTGTTACCGGATCATACTCGACTGGAAGCTGCTGACTATTGAGTGGACTTGTGTCGCCCAAGTTCATATGTTCTAACTGCTCAACTAATACGTGCAGAGGTCAAGTTGGCGATCACGCACGCTGTGAACGATAGCATCATCTCTCCCGACGCGGCTAAGACCACCCGTGAGACCAACGAATGGCGGGGGAAAATGCACAGCTTACAGAGTGGTGTTCCTCATGACATGCTGCCAGAAGCGTGGAGGCTCGGAAGCTGACGGAGAATCCCCGCTGACTCCCGTCGCCTGACCGACGCCTCACCGTCCAGCGACGAATTTCTCTGCCTCCCCGGATCACGATAAGTATGTCACGGTATCATGACCGACCTCCGTCTCCACGGTCGTCCTAAATCCGTTCACCCATCCGCCCGCGAACACTGCCAGAAGCGTGCGTGTTCCCCTCTACCCATGCAGACCTACGCAGCCTTCGCCCTCGCTGTGGGCAGCCTCTGGGTCTTCAAGCTATTCATCGGCTGGCGCGCTGCGGTCAACTCTGTTCAGTACGTCGTGAGCTTCTCCTAAGTTGCATTGTGCGTATTGACGACCTCGCTTTGCAACCGCTCTCCCACATCAGGAACTTCCCGGGACTTCGTTATGTCTTCGGACCGGAGAGCTTCATGGTCAAATGGCGCATCCCATATCTCGCGGCAGGAAATTTCAGTCTATGGCTGAAAAAACACGGGGATTTCGAGCGTTTCGGCTCTGATATCATATCTTCTGTATGTACCATTCGCCTAGCGTCATCTTGGTTTTCATGCGAGATGAAGTGGAGGCGTTATGGAGGCCTCTGGCTTCCACTGTCTACTGCATTTCGCAGTAGCAGCTAGTTTCAAAACGCGATCATGACACAATGCAATCACTCTTCTTCAGATAACATACTGAGAAAGCCCTGCTACATAGACCTCATGGTTGCCCTTCCCATTGGCCATGCTCCTCCTCGCCGACCCCGATGCGATCAAGGTAATCATCCTTCCCGTCTCCCAGGTGACCCCGATTGACGCAGAGCCCCCTGCTCAGGAAGTCACCGCTGCACGCGCGCGCTTCCCCAAGCCGCTCGAGCAATACAAGATCCTAACTTTCTACGGCTCGAACATCGTCGTGACCGAGGGCGACGAGTGGAAGCGGCACCGCAAGATCAGCGCTCCCTCCTTCTCGGAGCGCAACAACCGCCTCGTGTGGGACGAGACGATGCTCATCGTGGAAGAGCTGTGCGAAGTGCTTTGGGCGGGCAAGCAGGAAGTGGCTGTGGACAACATCGTGGATTTGACGGTCCCGATGGCGCTGTTCATCATTGGCGTGGCTGGCTTTGGGAAGAGGATGAGTTGGAAGGAGGATCTCTCGGTGCCGAAGGGGTATGCCATGCCTTTCAAGGTAGGTGGTGGTCACTTTCCAATCCTTGATATGTCACCAAGACCAATTATGTATGTCAGGACGCCCTGCACATTGTCTCAAACGACCTCTGGATGAAGATAGTCCTTCCGGGTTGGATGCTCAAGCTGGGGCCGACCAAGCGTATTAGCAATTTCTGGGTCGCATATAACGATCTCGAGGTCAGTTCGCAACCTCGCGACTCGCCATTCACCGCAACGCGACACGTGAATATTGATGGCCGCGCGCATTTCTCCACAGAAATATATGCATGAAATGATACACTCCCGCAAGAACGCTGAGAAGAAGCAGGAGCGATATGACTTGTTCAGCAGTCTCCTGGGTGCCAACGAGGACGAGACGGATGGACACACTAGATTGAGTGACAGCGAGCTCATGGGTACGCCCTAAGGCGGCAAAGACCGTCGAAATCATCCTGACAAGGTTGAATCGCAGGCAACATCTTCGTCTTCCTGATCGCAGGGCACGAGGTATGCGACTCGTTTGAGACCGTGCCCGGAGCACAGCGGCGATACTAACATCATGCTCTTAGACGACTGCGCATACGCTCGCTTTCACGTTCATCATGCTTGCGCTCTACCAGGATGAGCAAGAAATCCTTTACCAACACATCCAGAGCGTTGTCCCCGAAGACAGGACACCGGCGAGTAGCAACCACTCATGCACATGTTCGTATATAGCTCATGAGGATTTAGAGCTATGAGGAGATGGGAAAGCTCACGTATTCGATGGCTGTCTTTATGGAGACACTGCGGATGTTCCCTCCGGTCAGTGCCTCTACACGAGCCTACCACTCTGACAGAAGCTGATCTCCCTTAACCATACATAGGTCAACGCCATTCCGAAATACGCAGAAGAAGACAGCGTCCTTGTTACACGGAACAAAGCTGGCGAGAAAATTGATGTACCCTGCCCTAAAGGCACTCCCCTCATTTTGCACACGCCCGGGCTCCATTACAATCGTACGTCATCGCGCTATTGGGCCCGAACGCCCATGATCACTCATATGCTGGGACAGCACGATACTGGGAAGACCCATACGCATTCAAGCCTTCGAGGTTCCTGGGTGACTGGCCGCGCGATGCGTTCCTTCCGTTCAGCGGCGGCCCGCGATCGTGCCTGGGCAGACGCTTCTCTGAGACAGAGGGCGTCGCGATCCTGACGTACATCATTAAACACTACCGGGTCGACGTGGTGGAGGAGCCGCAGTACGCTGGGGAGACGTTCGAGGAGCGGAAGGCGCGGCTGCTGCAATGCAAAAGCGCAATCACGTTGTAGTGAGTGTCACGCCGTTTCTCGCCCCGTGTAACACGCTGACAGGTCTTGGTCCTGTAGTCCTATCAAGGCCCCACTTGTATTCAAGCGCAGATGAGCGGGGGACGGACCTGCCACTAGATCTTGCTCATAATTTATGGTGCTTTGTACTATAGTCGATGAATTTTTATGTCACGACCTGCGATGGATATGCAACCATGTCGGGACGAAGACGTCGGTAATGAAGCGATCAACCTCTGGTTATGCAATGAAAGGCTTTTGGTTCCTTTTGACGTCCGCAAAACGCTAGGCGAAAAATGGTGAACTTGATTGTGGCGTAGGAGATGTAAACTCGGGGGGCCAGGGCACTGCATGCACCGCGCAGTTCGATCTCCGAATACGCTGAGAGAAGTGCTGCTACCTCACGGCATGTTCGCTGGCCCTGCGGGTTCCGAAAATTATCGACATCATACAAAAATCTTACTACGGAACATCCTCTCTTCAGCTATAAAATGAAATCGGTCTCTGAAAACGCTACGAATATATTGAAATTTGAAGGATCCCGTTCGTACACGGCTTCAGGATTTCCGGGGGTATGACAAGTATGTGATGTGGAGGGTGGTCCGCGGGCGTTTGATCTGCTTCCGTGAGTTGTGAGGTGCTGCCGAGGAATCTGCGGGGGATCGGTAGCCACGTGTGGGCGCCGAGGCTGTAGATCGACGGACAAGCATCTGGACGTCCGCGGCGCTGCCATATGTGCACTTGTCCCCCGACGCCCTACATTCCTCGACGCCCTGTCCACTGCTCCCACCTGCCGCCTACCATGCCTCACGCCCGCCGCGCCCATGTGGGCGACCGCGTCCATTCATGCGAGCGACGTTGCGCTGCTCCAACTTGCCCACGCAGTCGGTCTAATCATGATTCCAAAGCGCCGTAGGTGCAACGTTTGGTCGAGGAAGCAAAAAAGGAGGCAGGGTCGCGTCGAAGAGGACCCTGTGCCCCGCGTGCCATAGCCTGGACGGCTTCGACGACTCCGTGTTGACTGCCGAGCGCGCAGGCCTCCGTGGGCAACAGCTAATTGTTGGCTTGAATGACACTGGCCAGGACGCTGGCTGCCAGCTGGGATCCTGGGACGCCATCGGCGGGGCACGGCGGTCGACTGGTACACATGACATGGCGCCCGCAAGGGGTACCCCTTCCCGCCACGGGCAGCGGGGCGCCATCTAAGTAGCATCGCCCTCAACTCAAAACCACCCAAAGCACCCGCCCCTACGTTTCTCACCCTCCTATCGCATTGCGCACAGGATCCCCCTCGCCAATGGCTGTCTATCTCACCCTCGTACTGGGCATCGCCGCCCTCTGGGCCGTCAAGTACGTCGTGGACTGGTACGCCGCCGTTAATGCGCTCCGGTGCGTCTGTCTCCGCTGCCCCCGTGGCTTCTCCCGGGAGCGACTGCTTACGTGTTTCCCAACCTTGCCCCCCTCGATCCCTCGATCAGGAACTGGCCCGGCTTGCGCTACGCCTTCGGCCCGGACAGCCTCACGGTGAAGCCGCGCATACCCTATGTCTCCGCGGGCTACTTCAGCGTGTTCACCCGGAAGCATCGTGACTTTGAGGAGTTCGATTCGGACATCGTGTCTTCTGTGCGTGGTACCTTTCCCTAAAGTTCTGACCTAGTGCTCATCGCCCAATCCACGTAGGTGTCATGGCTCCCGACGCCGGGGCGCGTTCTGATGCTCGCAGACGCTGCGGCGATCAAGGTACGTGCTCGCCGCGAAAATCCTGTTGTCGTCACCGAGGGACTCCGCCACAGGAAGTGACTTCGAACCGTGTGAAATTCTCCAAACCCCTCGCCGTGTACAAGATCCTGAAGTTCTATGGCTCTAATGTCGTCGTAACCGAAGGAGAGGAATGGAAGCGCCACCGCAAGATATCTGCCCCGTCATTCTCGGAGCGCAATACTAGGCTCGTTTGGGACGAGACCATGTCGATCATGCGTGAGCTATGTGAAGACGTGTGGGCGGGCCAGAACACCATTCCGGTACCGAGCATTGTCGATCTGACGGTGCCAATTACTCTCTTCGTCATTGGTGTGGCCGGATTTGGGAAGCGGATGAGTTGGCGTGATGACTATTCTGTGCCCGAGGGCTTCCACTTCTCTTTCAAGGTGAGCAACTTCGCTTGTGTTCAAGCCGTGCCTGCGTCGCCGAAGATGAACGCAGAATGCCTACAGGATGCTCTCCACATAGCCTCCACGGATCTCCGCCTCAAGCTCTTCGTTCCGCGATGGGTGCTCCAGAACGCTCCCTGGAAGCGGCTGCGAGACTTTTGGTCAGCGTATGTGGACCTTGAGGTGCGTCTTGCGGTTGTATATCTACTACATAGTCCTGATGTTAGAGCTCGCTCTATCAGAGATATATGCGTCAGATGATCGACGCGCGCAAGGGAGTGGAGAAGAAAGAAGAGCGCTACGACCTGTTCAGCAGTCTCCTGGACGCGAACGAGGAGGAAAGCGACAGCGCTGCCAAATTGAGCGACGATGAACTCATGGGAAACATCTTCATCCACTTGGTCGCTGGACACGAGGTAGGTCCTGCCTGGCTTCTGTTCTGTGTAGTCAGCACTCAAGCAGGCGGACATTGCGTAGACTACGGCAAATACCATCGCCTTTGCGTTCGTCATGCTCGCCCTGTATCAAGATGAACAAGAAAAGCTGTACCAAAATATCATGGGTGTAGCCCCCGGCAATGGGCTGCCAGTACGTTCGCTTATTCGCGATTTATCATCTGTTCTATCTCACGTCGACGCAGGCTTATGAGGATATGGGGAAGCTGTCGTATGTAATGGCTGTGTTCATGGAGACGATGCGGATGTTCCCGTCGGTACGCCTTGCATCGTTGACTGTTGTTCGCGGCACCCAGAGTAACGAGAACAACGGTAGGTCATCAACATACCCAAATATGCAGAAGAAGATACCACTCTACCTACGCAAAACATGGCCGGTGAGAAGCTGACGGTACCATGCCCAAAGGGTACCGGCATTATGATCCACACGCCTGGACTGCATTATAATCGTGAGTCAACACCCTCGACCGCCACGTCGTGCGTCATGCTCAGCTTGCTACATCCTAGCACGATACTGGAAAGACCCAAACACGTTCAATCCCTCGCGCTTCCTCGGCGACTGGCCCCGCGATGCGTTCGTGCCCTTCAGCGCGGGTGCGCGTTCGTGTCTCGGTCGGCGATTCGCAGAGGCGCAGGGTGTCGCGATTCTGACGTACATGATCAAGCACTTCCGGGTAGAGGTCCTGGAGGAGCCGCAGTACGCCGGGGAGACGTTTGATCAGCGGAGGAAGAGGCTGCTGAGGTGTCGGACGGCTCTGACGCTATAGTGAGTATCACCGAATTTTATCTGCGTATTGGCAGGAAGATGTTGATATGCGTGGACAGCCCGATCAAGGCTCCGTTGGTGTTCAAGAGGAGGTAGATTGGCGCGCCGGCGGCCCGGGATCCTGGACATGGCGCTGTCGGACATTTTGCTTGGATGTAGCGACCCGGCGCGTGTGTAGGAGTGCGACTGACCTTCCTATCAAGGAGTCTCTAAGAACGATGCGGCGCGTTCCCCTGCTTCAGGAGTCTCACGTCGCTCCGCATTGCTGGCGGTTGCGCAAGCTTATGCTCGGAGAAGACAGGTGTACAATGTCCCGGTGATTCAAAACTGCGGCCTGTGGCGCGAGCGTTCGGTAGCCACGTGTGTACCAGCGCTTGTGGCTGTACGGCAGCGCCCAACGCCCGACACATGCGCCTAAGCTTCCACCATTGCCGCATCGACGCTCGGGCCACCCATCAAGTCGCTGAGATTGATTGCTCGTCTATGACTACATACCGATCCTATCTGCGCGGTGGCTGGGACTGTTTCGTCAGCTGACTGAGCAATATAGATATCTGCATCCAACAGTTGTCGTCCTCAACGTCCGCGTGCTACAAGGCAGAGTGCACAGGACGAGCGATAGCGTAAAAATATCGGTCTATTTGCGGGTGCGCTCCCATACGACACTTACTCTTGTGCGGCAGCGCTTTCCCGCCACACTGGCAGCGCGTTCAGGCTGGCCACGATAACGCGATGGGCTGCCGGGCTGCACATGCCGGGACACCTCGAGGGCGTGCGAGGCAATCCCGTTACGCCGTGGGATCAAGACCACCCATGTCAGTCGCGGACGTGCGCTTGGAAGGGGTCCTGCGTCAAATATAACGTCCGCGAAGCTGCACGACACGCCGACCCTCCCAGCAGGACTCACTCGCTCGTCTTCGGCTGAGTCGTCTCCGTGTTGGCAAGGATGGCACCCTTCTGGATCACTGGTGTATGTGCGGCCCTGCTTGCTGCTGTCGTCGACGCGCGTCTTCCGGATGGGAGAGCACACGCGAACCAGGCCCCGCGCCCGACAATCCCTATCCCTCCTGCAGTCGAGGTGGGCCCGGTGACGAGTCGGAACGGCTCGACCCTGCCGCCGTACAACACGACGTACTACTTCAACCAGCTGATCGACCATAACGATCCGAGCAAGGGGACGTTCGTGCAGCGCTACTGGCACACATGGGAGTTCTACGAGGAGGGCGGACCTATCATCTTGATGACGCCTGGCGAGGTGAATGCGGATGGTGAGTGAAGCTCGGATGCTTCGAGATATGAGTCACTGAGGCATCCGGTCAGGCTACTACGGCTACTTGACAAACGCGACCATCAACGGCCAGATTGCCCAGCAGCAGAACGCGGCGACCATCGTGGTCGAGCACCGATTCT
The DNA here is from genome assembly GCA_000344655.2 of Fomitopsis schrenkii. Lineage (NCBI taxonomy): Eukaryota > Fungi > Basidiomycota > Agaricomycetes > Polyporales > Fomitopsidaceae > Fomitopsis > Fomitopsis schrenkii. Next base: position 184,434 of record KE504162.1, read on the forward strand.
ACGGGTACTCCAACCCGTATGATAACCTCTCCGTCAAGTCCCTCCAGGTGCACACGATCCAGCAGGCGATTGACGACCTCGAGTACTTTGCGTACAACGTGAAGCTACCGATGCCTGGTGGAGACAACGTTGCACCCGGCGAAGCACCCTGGGTGCTAATTGGCGGCAGCTACTCTGGTGCACTCACGAGTTGGACGATGGTTAACAAGCCCGGTGTGTTCTACGCTGGCTACGCCTCGTCTGCAGTAGTCGAAGCCATCACGTACGTGAGCTTCAGCATGCCCAGGAACTCACTCACCAACATCACCCCATAGCGACTACTGGGGCTACTTTGAGCCCATTCGGCAGTACATGCCGAAGAACTGCTCGGCGGACGTTGAGGCCGTGATCAGCTACATCGACACGACTTTCAACAGCGGGAACACACAGGCGATCGACAGTATCAAGGAGCTCTTCAACATGACGGAGCTTACGCACCTAGACGACTTCGCGGGCGCGCTCCGGAACAACCTGTGGGACTGGCAGTCGCTGCAGCCCGATGTCGGTCCCGACGCGCAGTTCTTCCAATTCTGCGACGCACTGGAGGTTAAGGATGGTGTTAGTGCGGGTTCTGGTGGCTGGGGTCTTGAGCACGCGCTGAATGCTTGGGGGACGTACTGGGCGACGACATACTATGCTCTGAGTAAGTACATCGTTGAGCGAAACCTTGAACATGTACTCAACGAATCCTGCAGTTTGCGGTGATTACGATCCGGTGACGTGTCTGGGCACGTACGACCCGACGCAGTCCTACTACACTGACCTCGAGATCGACGACTCCAGTCGCTCTTGGGAATGGATTGTGTACGTCACCACTGCTTCGCGTATGGATCTGCGCTGACGGGCTTGTGCGTGGGGTGCAGCTGCAACGAAGTCGGGTTTTTCCAGGAAGGCGCTCCTTCCTATTGGCCCACTCTTGTCACACGACTTGTGCAGCCAAGCTATGACGAGGTACGACACTCCATCGGCGATAAGCTTTCATTGGGGCATCACTGAACAAACACTGTTAGCGGCAATGCACCTACTACTTCCCTGCGCAGTTCCCTAGCGGCCCAGAGGCGCCGGATGTCGACGCCACGAACTCTGCGTATGACGGTTGGTTCGTGAACATCTCCAACCTGTTCTTCGCCAATGGCCACCGTACGTACTGTCGTCCCTCCTTTTTGCCCAGGGCTCGGGGCTGATAGGGTGTCTTCTGCTTCTTTGCTGGCAGGCGATCCCTGGCGCGAGGCGACTAAATCCGCAGATGGGATGAACTTTGCTAGTACGTCGTGGGAGCCCATCGCTATCAGCGACGGCTTCCACTGCTCCGATCTGTTGACTCGGAACGCGCAGGTGGATGCGACGGTGGCCGCGGTGCAGACTCAGGCGTTGGCATCGATGAAGGAGTGGCTCGCGGGATGGGAACCGTCAAGCCGCAAGTGATATATACACTAACGTGGACAGGCAGTGGCGAGAGCGGCCCTTATCGACGGATGGGTCGTTGGCTGCTGTCGGAACCTTACAAGATGACTGTTACGAGTAGCAATGCTAGTATGAACCACGCAGTGGGTCGTCTGACAGCATCCGACTAGAGCAACCCTGGTCGGAGGGCTTTGGTGGACGGCCTGAGCTATACCGGCACAGTGTCGGAGCCTCCTATCCTTGCAAATAGACCTTCTCTAGGTTTGGTGGCGGATTGACGTAGGTGGATATGCTCATAGTCCAAGCGCTCCCAATCAAGACACGAAGGTGGTTGGGATTAAGGAGCGGCCAGCACGCCAATGAATTGCTCCTCTCATTGGTACCTGAGGACGCGCGATAGTCGTCCATACGGAGCCGAAGGACGCTGAGGCTAGCTGAGGACTCCGCCTTGAGGCTTGTGCTGAAGCCCTGTGCGAGTCTGATGTGTTCTGATGGTAATTCTGCGGCAGGGAGGCGGTACGAGCCGCACCCGAGTTAAGAAGCCTGCTTTCAGAGCTTTTTCGCAGTGATGATGCATCGATGGAGCACGGCCGTGGTGACACTCCAAGCCCCCATCAGTGTCCTCGCCCGCACAGCGGCGAACATGTCGGTGCTAGTGGCCCGCCCGAGAGCGGTGTTGTGTCTTCCAGCGTCGCCTTCCCCCTCCCAACGTACGCAGACGTGCTATGTGCAACGGCGGGCTCACACTCGGCGATGCGCCCCCGGTTACCACGCCCGCCAGAGGGCGCAGCCGACAGACAACGGAGCGACTTGCAAGCGAGAGCCGTCCGGGGCGGGTTACCAGGAAAGGCAGGAGGCCGGCCGGGCGTCTGTGGTTGCGACAAGGGATGCCGGATAGGGCGCTGGCGTGAGAAGTCACGTGGAAACCCTCTGCCCACAACCCTTTGCCCTGGCCACTTTAGGATTTCCCATTTATTCCCGACTGCCGTCTTTCATCTTCAACCTGCACCTCCCCACCACCACCTCTCGTCCCATCACGTACGTGTCCCTCCTTGTTGCTCGTCCCGCTCGACTCACCCTAGCCTCACCCTTCAGTTTCCACCTTACATCTCATCCTCTCTTACTCAATTCCAGTGAGTTCCGACGCGTTCGACGCGTTATTCGTAGTAGCCTGACGTTCCTGCCAACCCGCATAGATGGCCACTCAGTCGCGTGAAGACTCTGTCTACCTCGCCAAGCTCGCAGAGCAGGCTGAGCGTTATGAGGGTGAGTGGTCGCGTTTCCGCAGTAGCGTGACATCGTGTGACACCACGCGACGCGTGTAGAGATGGTTGAGAACATGAAGCTCGTCGCGTCCTCCGACCAGGAGCTCACCGTCGAAGAGCGCAACCTCCTTTCCGTCGCGTACAAGAACGTTATCGGTGCACGTCGTGCCTCATGGCGCATCGTCTCCTCCATCGAGCAGAAGGAGGAGTCGAAGGGTAACGAGGCCCAGGTCCACATGATCAAGGGTTACCGGGAGAAGATCGAGAGCGAGCTCGCGAAGATCTGCGAGGACATCCTCGACGTCCTTGACAAGCACCTTATCCCCTCGGCTGCGTCGGGCGAATCCAAGGTGTTCTACCACAAGATGTACGTATCACCTGTCCCTGATGTGAGCGCTTCTCATGTAGTCTCTCAGGATGGGTGACTACCATCGTTACCTGGCTGAGTTCGCCACTGGCGACAAGCGCAAGGACTCTGCAGACAAGTCGCTCGAGGCCTACAAGGCTGCATCAGACGTTGCTGTTACCGAGCTTCCCCCCACACACCCCATCCGTCTCGGTCTTGCGCTCAATTTCTCCGTCTTCTACTACGAGATCCTCAACTCACCCGACCGCGCCTGCCACCTCGCGAAGCAAGCATTCGACGATGCGATCGCTGAGCTCGACACCCTGTCAGAAGAAAGCTACAAGGACTCGACGCTCATCATGCAGTTGCTCCGTGACAACCTCACCCTCTGGACCTCGGACATGCAGGAGTCGGGTACGTAGTTATTTGTTGGTAGCTATAACGTCGTACTAACTTTCGCGCCTTAGACAAGCCTGGCGAGAAGGAGGATGAGGCCGCGGCTGAGGAGTGAACGTCTGCCCCTGTCTCCGCCCAGGTCGCTACATCATCGTCTTGACGGTATTCCGTGCCTGCTTTAATGTTGCCCCCTCTGCATTGTTCTAGTATCGTACCCACCGCACCTACCTCGTCGTCGCCGTCGCGCATGCATTATTCATCTTCCTATTTTCTCGTCATCTCTAGCTTTTTCATGATACTAGATGGTCTGCCGTAGAGATGGGGAACGTCCGGTAGTATCATAGTGGGCTCTTGTCAGTGAAATGAAAGGAAACACTAGTCTCGTCATGAATGACCTGGTGTGTCGTGTGATGTCTAGTACCTGGGTTGTTTTAGTGATGCTACACTGTAGGCTTGGGCAGCTGTAAGAGGATGGGTGGGTACCACCAGAATGCCTATGAGCCGTCCTCCGTAGGGATTGTGGTTTGCCCACCATATCTCGTACAGCAGGTGTGCGTCGGTGGGGCTGGCCATGCCTCACAGTGCTAAGCTGGCATAGTATGGGTGAGTGCTCACCTTATATCATCATATCCACATGTCCGCCCAACGGTTGCTCGCGCTCTGTGTCAAACAGTGTTGCAGAGACCGTCATCCAGTATTTCGGGTGCTCGAAAGCTTGGAGCCACTCACGCGCGAGCTGGGTTGCTGCCGCGAATCGGTTGCCTTGCAAGAGCCAGCAAACCGTGGACGAGGCAATGCGCTCGAGTCTGTCGCAGGCGGTTCGTTTGTCAGGTTCCCTTACAGCTTTTCTAGCGTTGCACGCAGGAGTACTAGTAGTACGCATCTCGCGGTTGTTTCTTGGTCTGACTGTCCATCCGACTAGATAATGTCCCCTTGGGCTCTCGTACGAGATGCTTGGACCGACTAGGTATCTACCCCGGGCCCTCGCTCGATGGCTGGCCGTCAGACTGAGGTTGGCTTGTGTCGTAGGTATGTGCTTGCCTTGTATGCGAAGGGTGATAAAATCTGAAGTCCTGCGCTGTCGCTACAGCATACGTCGTGATCGTGATCAAGGCGCGTCGTCAGTAGCATATGTGCGGATCTTGCTGATCCTTGCGATTGTTTAGGGCGATGCGGAGAACCCTAGCAGTCTCATCTGGATCGAGGTCGTAGAGCTCTTAGGGGTCCAACTAATGCCGCTGCGTCAAAGCGCGAGCCGTCTACTGGGATGCAAGGGCAGCCATCTTTTGTCGCGGCTGTGGCGGTCGTACCTGGTACCTGCTGAATCTACAGGAAACGCAATTTGGAGGCTCATGCGTATTCTCTGAATATACCGTACGCGTACGACGCCGCGCCCTGTGTGAATGTGTGTCGACGCTACAGGCGGCAATCTCGTGGACTCCGAGTCGTGCTTTCGCCAGTGGCCACAAGCGCACCGTCCCTAAGCACGCCGAGAAGACAGAAGACATCTAGCAGTCACCCGTCTATTGTTTGGCACGCTGTGTGAATTGCGCACACGACCGCGATAGGCCTTGAATAGGACGAACGCGACGAACAGACCGGTTGATTGGTGCGTGTGTCATCCAAACTGTTCAGTGCCAGTCTCTAGCGGACTGTGTGTGCCTTTGCTGTGTAGCTGGCGATGGTTTTCACCAGCAGCCCGTGCCCCGCATATGCTCTGCGTAACTGCGTTGCGGCGCGTTTCGTCGATGAAACATTGGCTAGTGTTTGCAAAAATGGAAGTGGCGGTACACATTGCAACTGATGCTCAACGGTGCGATACGGTACTGTAGCTGTTCCTCTCGTTAGATGGATGGGGGGACCGCGCTCCCTCTCACACTGAACGCCGATAAACACAGTGCCGATATGCAGCAATACGAAATGAGATACCTATGGTGCCCTGCGCTCCCAGATCTCTTTCGCCTCGTCAAATTGAATTGTTCTGTGTGCGTGCTTTAACATAATCCCGCGCCTTCAACGATGCACTGATACATCATACTAGAGGAATTTTTCTTCCTACCAATCATGCTCGGATATTGATCCATGATGCCACTGTTACCTACGGTCGAAAGGTAATTTTCTTCTGTGGCTATTCTGCCGCTAACCAGCTTCACAATGCTACAGAGCCGGCGCTGTCCACACTACGCTCCTCCTCCGCGCTCCGGATCGGACATGTCCTCATCAATGCAGCCTCGGTGTTAGATCTCGTGTGCGCTGTACGTGGCCTGCCTTTTGCGCGGATCCGGCATGGATGCACTGTCGCGGAGACTATGCGATGCTCGCTTTGTAAGGGTCATTGTTGAGCGCTAAGGTATCGCTCTCTCGAGTTCTACTCTACTTAATCGAGGGAATCCTGCAGCTCTGTCAGAGGAAAGTGAGCGTGTTTGAGATCCGTTGACAGGGGCTTTTTACTGAGCAAATCCCTCTAGCGGTCAGTCACAGTGCAGCGCGTCTTGCAACTCACCCTCCTATATCGACTATGCGCTTCGCATCGTGTCGATCTACACACACGCATTCATTCCTCAAGAGGGATCTACGGGTCCAGGTGAGACGCAATTCTGTTTCGACGATGACAAACCAGTCTCATATACCATGCAGTCGTGACAGTCGAGCGTTCGCTGAACAGAAATACTGATCGCCGCAGAAGTGGCAAATGGAGCGCGCTGAAAACGCGTCCTACTCACTACTTGTTCCATTTGTGAGCGAAGGAAGTTGGCTGGACATTCTCGGGGTGGGGCACAATATTGTCGGTCACAACATCATTGATCCACACACCAGCGTCTCCCCAAAACACTGCGGCAGGTGTACCATGTGTTGAGCTTCGCATCTCAGGCCACTGATCCGCAGGATCCCTGACACTTAATGGCCGGTTTTACTAGAAGCCTCGTATCTGCCAAGTAGCGGTGAGAAGTCATCATTACTCGTGGCTCTGTCTCCTGATGCACAAGGCCGATTTTGAATCACTTCGTGCTCCCGAGGACTGTAGAGTGTTAGCTCTAGCGCTGTATGCAGCTGCGGGTGGTCGTCCGAATGCAGTGCGTGCAACGAAATTTCAAACACTAGCAGGTGGACTGTCAGGAATAATGCAGGATTTTTGGGAAGATGCTCTATAGAATCATGGCCCGCTCTCAGTAAGGTTCTGTGAGCCCCCGTTGTCTAATGGTTATGACGTCAGACTTCTACCTGAAGAGCGTGGATCTGGAGGTTGCGAGTTCGAGTCTCGCCGGGGGCTGATCATTTTGCTGTTGTCTAGGTTATGGTACACACTAGGAACACGTAAGGATCCCCTCATACGAGGCCCTGACTCTGCGACACAGCTATTCCTGAGAGCTTCTTGTTTGTCCTGCTATGTGTCCACGTTGCGGTCTCGTCGTTCGAAGCCAGTCGTTGTTTTTGTTCTAACTTTGATTCGATGTAGCGCCTGATCCGCTGGATTGGCTAGCCGCGATTCGGGGATGCCGTTGAAGACAAGGTTCTGTCGTAACAGATAGCAGCGGGTGAATTCAATCAGATAGGGGCGATATGTCGTGCTCGCATCCTTCACGTAAGGTGTGGGAGCTCAGCGTAATACAGATACATTCCGTTCGCCTCAGGGAGCCAATATCAATGGCCTGCGCAGTCGCCTCTTAGCTTGTTGGGTGGGCCTGCCAACTCGCCGCGCCGCTGGAAGGGAAATGCTAGCCGGCGGAGGAACGGCTAAGCACGGCCTGCGCAGGAGGTATCATGAGAACAGGAACGTAATTGTATCACGGCGTCGGTACGGCGGCAACAAAGTGACAGGTCAAGCTAACATCGCGGACTGATCAGCAAGTTGCACCATTTCGCTTGTGATCATCATCGGAAGGGCACATCAGAAGAGCCCACGAGTAGGGATCTGGCGGAACGCCCGCCAAACAAGCAATGGCGGGATGCTGACGGCCGGTGCGCCCACAGCGCGCTGATGGGCGAACCCGGATGAGTCCGATCAGGTGACAGCAGTCGTTATCTTGGTCAAACTGGGGGCACTGTTGTTGGGCGATTGGCTATTGAGATGTTTTCGCTGGCTGTGTGTTAGGGTGGCGAGTGGACCCTGTTGTGTGTGTGATGGCAAGCAAGGACGGGGGCTTGCGGGGGGAAGCGAGGGGGACGGGGGAAACATATGGTGGGGGGCGAGGCCAGGGAGTGGGTTGTGTGTGCGGCGTGGACAGGGCCTGGCGCCTGGCTGGGGCAGGAGACGGCTGAGAAGATGCCGGAAATGGCGAAGCACCCACAAGGTTCTGGTGCGTGTGGCGCGGTGCTTGTTTCATCGTGATGCTCCCGCCACAGTTGGATCGGGCTGGATCTCCTCCATTGATCCCGCGCCCGCCGCCTGTCCTGTGTCTCCCCCCGGCGGCCCCTGCCACTCAGCCTTCAGCACCGCCAGCAGAGGGGCAACAATAAATGAGGCCTCGTCGTGTGCGCCCTCCCCGCGAGGAAATAACAGCGGCCGCAAGCATGGGAGTGGGCGGATCGGGGCTTCAATTGTCAACCCCGCGACGATAAACGCTCCCACGGTGAAGGGCGATGGGTGGTGGCTATATTGAAGCACCGCTCCTCGGCCTCTAACTCACGGCGCTCTGTCCTTTCTTCGGGTTCCGTTACCACGACCACCATGCATGCGAGTCCCACTCCTCGCGGCACTCCCGCCCGTCGAGGTCGCTCGCCCCGCGCCAGTACCGCCAGCCCCGGTGCATCCGCAATGCCTGTCGAAATTCCTAACAAGCCTCCCACTACTTTTACCACCTGCCTCTCTATCGCGGTCGAAGGCACCACCCCCATCGAGCGCCCCGACACCTCCGCACCTTCCACTTCCGCAAGTGAGGCCGCCCCGCCTAGCGTTGGTCCCGAGAGCAAACGTGCGCCACGCAAATCTAAGACCGATGCCATCGCCGCGCTTCATCATCATGCACAGTCCAATTCTGACGACGCGACCGAGTCGGTCACTGAGGAAGGTGCGGCTCGTATAAATCTTAGAGAGGGCCCCCCAATCCGTGTTACGTCGTTCCTCGACCTCTCCACTGTCAAGACGCCCAATCGCGGCCTCAACGTCCCGAATGCCACCGATCGACCATTTGGTCTTACCGACTGTCCGGTATTTCATCCTACCCTCGAACAGTGGAAGGATCCTCTCGCATACGTCAAGTCCATTTCGGACAATGCGAGGAAATACGGGATGTGCAAGATTGTGCCACCCGCCGGGTGGAGTATGCCTTTCGTTACAGACACCGAGGTGAGTAGTCCTGCTGATATGGCCGTTAGTGCACGCCATTCACGCACTCGCAACAGCGCTTCCGTTTCAAGACGCGTCTGCAACGCCTCAACTCTATTGAGGCATCATCCCGCGCCAAGGTCAACTTCCTGGAACAGCTCTACAGGTATCACAAGCAGCAGGGCAATCCACGTGTTACGGTGCCCACCATCAACCACAAACCCCTCGACTTGTGGTTGCTGCGTAAAGAGGTCCAGAAGCAGGGAGGCTATGAGGCGGTGCGCCACTCTTCGATATCTAGTGTGGCTCATTTCGTGACTCGATACAACATAGGTCACTCGTAACAAGAAGTGGGCTGATCTCGGTCGTCTATTGGGGTATTCCGGCATTCCTGGGTTATCTACACAGATGAAGAACTCCTATTCCCGCGTCATCTTACCGTACGAGAACTACCGGGAACGGGTGCGCAATTCGCCTACTCTCTCGCCGAAGAAGCCCGGAGACCCGCAACTCAAGACGCATGCTGCAGGAAAGCGAACAGGAGAGGACGATGAGAGCGAGCCATCTAGCCCGCTGACGGCAACGAGCAGCCCTTTGTCTGAGCCACCAGATGAAGCCTCCGGTCGTCCTCGCCGAAATACGCGGCAAACGTCGATGGAACACGCTGGCCGTGAGTGTCTACTGTCCATTAGTCTTGACGGTGCACCCTCATCCGTTCTCCGTTAGCTCGCCGTGTGGCTACCAACGACGGCGACAACCTGCCATTTGCTCGGTCCGCGGCCAGCCAAGCCGACAAAGACGGCAATCCGGAGGTACGTGTGAGCCACGTGTTTCCTCGGTCATAAGCTAGAGCTCACTGCATTATAGCTGCATTGTGAGGTTTGCCTGAAGAAGGATCGTGGCGAGGAGATGCTGCTTTGCGATGGATGTGATTGCGGTATGTGGCATACAGCACGCGCCGGTCCTCTGACCCTAAGCATACATCTTGCTCAGGCTTCCATATGTTCTGCCTCGATCCGCCACTGGGCGCCATACCCAAGGGCCAGTGGTTCTGCCACACATGCCTCATGGGCACCGGCGGTGACTTTGGCTTCGATGAAGGCGAAGAACACACACTATCTACTTTCCAGGCTCGTGACCTCGAGTTCCGTCGGCTGTGGTTCAAATCCCACCCACCGTCGCAGACGGAGAGCGATGGGGATGTGAAGATGACGAAGAAGCCCGAAGCCAATGACCCGACGGTCAACGTGTTCGATGACGTTGTCGTGACGGAGACGGACGTAGAGAATGAGTTTTGGCGCCTCGTGCAGAGCCAGCAGGAGACCGTCGAGGTCGAGTATGGTGCCGACGTGCACTCGACAACTCATGGCAGGTGAGTTGATTGTATGCGGTGGACGTCCACTACATTGACTCAGATATTCTGGGTATCATAGCGGGATGCCCACGCTTGAGACGCATCCGCTAGACCCTTACTCCAAGGATCCGTGGAACCTGAACAACGTCCCCATCCTCCCAGATAGCTTGCTCCGGTACATCAAAAGTGACATATCGGGCATGACAGTGCCGTGGACTTATGTCGGCATGGTGTTTTCGACATTCTGTTGGCACAACGAGGTACGCCACACTCCGCCTACTTTCGGCATGCTGTTTCTGATCGTTATCGGCGGAGTAGGACCACTACACGTACAGCATCAACTACAGTAAGATCTTATTGGTCCTTTCCAAACTGATGTTCTCACAAACGCGGGATTGAAATAGTGCACTGGGGTGAGACCAAGACCTGGTACAGCATCCCCGGCGAGGATGCGGAGAAATTCGAGGCGGCGATCAGAAGAGAAGCCCCGGATCTCTTCGAGGTCCAGCCCGATCTGCTATTCCAGCTGGTCACCTTGATGAACCCGAATCGAATCAAGGAGGCCGGCGTCGACGTGTATTCCTGCAACCAGCGTGCAGGCGAGCTCGTAATTACCTTCCCGAAGGCCTACCACGCGGGATTCAATCATGGGGTACGTTTCAGTCTGCCTGCAGGCGTAACGTGTATTCCCGTACACGGCTCAGTCGCTAACTATAGTCGCCTTCAGTTGAACTTCAATGAAGCCGTCAACTTCGCGCTCCCCGACTGGCTGCCGTTCGGTCTCGATTGCGTGAAGCGCTATCAGGAGCACCGGAAGCTCCCGGTTTTCTCGCACGATGAGCTTCTGATTACGATAACGCAGCAGAACCACTCCATTCAGACAGCCTTATGGTGCGTGCTTCTCGATTGTTCCAGCAACTGTGGATGTGAACTTGACGCGGCGCGGTTAGGCTCAATGACAGCCTCCAGGAGATGATGGTGCGCGAGATGCGCATACGGGATAAAGCCCGATCACTACAGATGAGCGAGGTGACGGAAGGGATGGACCGGGCCGAGGACCAATGCCAATGCACGAAATGCAAGGTCTTCTGTTACCTCTCTCAAATCACGTGTTCGTGCACCACCAAGGCCGTCTGTATCGACCACATCGACGACCTTTGCAAGTGCGATGCGAAGAGCAGGGTCCTCCGGAAACGCTTCGACGACGCCGAGCTGCAGGAGATCCAGATGAAGGTTTCTGAGCGCGCAGCTGTCCCTGGCGCGTGGAAGGCCAAATTGACCAAGCTCTTGTCGGAGCACTCGAGACCACCCTTGCGCAGTCTACGTGCTCTGCTCGCCGAGGGAGAGCGCATCAATCACCCCCTCCCAGAGCTTGCTTCGTTGCGGAAGTGCGTCGCGCGGGCTAACGAATGGGTGGACGCGGCAAACGCCTTTCTCGTTCGCAAGCCCAGCCGTAAGCGGCCTCGCAAGATTCGTGGTCCGCGCTCGTCCTCCGATAGCGCCAACGGTATGCTTGTCGATGACGCCCCCGACAGGCCGGAACACGGCCTCACTGATCTCTATGCGGTGCTCAATGAAGTCGATCGCCTCGGGTTTGATTGTCAAGAGATTGGCTTCCTGAAGAACCTCGCTAAGGAGGCTGAGGAGACGAGGGAGAAGGCACGCCTCCTGCTCCACACCACACCCTCCCCCCGCGACCGCGACGCATACATCCAGGAGTGTGACCGGCTGCTCTTACATGGGTTGTCGCTCAACGTTCTCGTAGAGGAACTCCTTGAGGTGGAGAAGATCGTCTTACGAGAACAATTACTCAAAGAGCTGGAAGATGACCTCGACGAATCCAACGGCGTGCTGCTGGAGGATGTGAGGAATTGGGTCGCCCGCGCCCGTCAGTGCGACCTACCGCCGGAGAACTCCTTCATGAAGCGAATCGAGCGACTTCTTCGTCTCGGCGACGAATGGGAGAGGTGTGTAAAGGACGTCCTCATGAAACCACAGCGGACGATCGAGCAGCTCGAAGAGTTCGCACACCCTAGTCCCGGCATCCCAATCTACCCAGATCTATTGGACCGTCTGCTTGACGCGCGCTCCCGCGCAAAGGACTACGAGAAACAGGCGAAGCTGTGGATTAGCCCGGAGGCGAGTTCAATCAAGCCCAAAGTCCAGGACGCTGTCAAGCTGGTCGCTAGGGCGGATAAGGAGTTCAACATCCCTGCGGTATCGGATCTCAAGCGGACGGTGGACTTCGCTATGGATCTCGAGACGCGTTGCGATGCCGTACTCAAACATCGGTATCAGCACACTGACGAGAGCGATATCTTCCAGACAATGCTCCAGTGGCGTAAATACGCAAAGGAGCATCTGACGATGTTCACCCTCCCTAACTTCGAGCGGCTCGACAAACAGCTTTCCGCGCACTTCCGTTGGTTGGAGAGTTTACCATGGTTCTGTCGGCAACACCAGGAAGTTCACGCCCAGAACCTCATGGAGGACGTGATCGAGTCGACGCGACCTGAGGATGACCTACCGCCTAACGACGAATACTTCACCTGTATCTGCATGACGCCGGTTCGTCCACCGGCTCAGGGAACTACTTCAGACGCTGTTCAGTGCGACCACTGTTTTGCTCGGTTCCACGGCGTCTGTGCTGCTAACGGCGGCTCGTGTCCGTTCTGCGATCACCATCACTGGAACGGGACCATCCACAAGGAGCGAAATTGGCATTTCTGCTACTTGCCTACAATCCTTCTTCACGCACCAGAGGTAACGAAGAACTACTCGGACCAGTGGAAACAGCTGGAGATCATCGTGCACCGTGTCGATCGATTGGCAGGCGTCATCGGACAGTTCCTGTCCTTCGCATCACAGCCGGCCAATCAGCGAGCCGAGTATATCCCGCAGGTGCGACACTACATGCGGAAGTTGTACAAGATCCAGTTCGCCGTCTCGCCGAACCCCGAGGTATCCTTCGGATTGGATCTCGCTGGCCTACACCGCATTCTCGCGGGGCAGCCTGTACCAGTGCGTGTGAAGAAGCGCAGGCGGCCGAAGTTCATTTTCGGTCAGGATGTAGATCCCGACTGGCGTGATGGGACGAGGTGCATCTGCAGAGGGAGGACGAGTTACCTGCTCAACTTCCCTACCGTTCAGTGCGAGATCTGCGATAAGCTCTATCACGCCGGTTGCGTATTCTTCCCCGTGGATAATGCTGGTGGGTCGCGGAGGTTCATGTGTCCTCTCTGTTGCATTCGCAAGAACAGAGCCTATCCGTACTCAGAAGTGCGTGTGAAGTACGCAGGTGAGTGGGGGTAATCTAGTACAACTATAGGTCGCTCAATGACTTGTAGAGAATCCGGAGCCCGATGTGTACGTCAACACCAAGGAGATGTTGCAGAACTTCAGCAAGGAGATCATCTACATGAAGTTGCCGCCTCCGTACACGCAGACGCTCTTCGTCGAGCTTATCAGATTCACGCCTGGCGTACCGGAGAACTCAGGTGGAAGAAGGTCGCCGCCACTTCCAGGGCAGCCGATGGAGGAGCTTCCATCTCGAGGGATGCCTTTGACCAACGGCAATGCATCGCAGGCCCCGCCCCACCCTCGAGTCCCACACCATCATATGCCTCATGCGGCTCACCATCCTCATAGGTCGGCTCCCATTCCCCCTCCTAACCCGTATGAAAACGGCAAACCGATCGGCATCGCTGATCCTAGTAGCAATAGGCACGTGCCCCCTCCGCCTCCCTGGTCGACCCAGATGTGGAGCAATGCCGCCGTGACTGCGCCGCCTCCGGGAGCACGACCTCACCCGGATGCTCGCTCGCCGCATATTCCTAGCCCGCACCCCTCGACGAGTTCGTCGCCGCAGTCGTCCGCGTCTCGCAAGCGCAAGTACCCGGAAGACGTCCCGTCGCACCCGCAGGATGAACGTATGGGATCGAGCTTCTCGCCAGGTCCGCCGAAGCGCAGGCAGGCTTCAGATACGCCTCAGCCCGCCGCGACCACACCCCGTTCGACACAAGGCTTGTCCCCGTCCCTCGCCATGCTGGTGTCACCCGGACCCAACGACATTCGATCGCCGTCGCAGACGCGCCCGCCGCCGCCACCACCACCCTACGTGGGGCGCCCCATTGCTCCCGGGGCAATGCCTCCGAGTGCTAACGGCCGAATTGTCGATGATCGGCCTCCGCGCGCCCACCCGCATGCATCGCCTCATGCTCCTCCTCACACGTCCCCTCATGTAGCGCATGCCCCTACTCACCAGTCCCCCCACGCCCTGCCGCAGACCTCCCGCAAGCTGGTCTACACTGACATGCACCCCGACCAGGCGAGGGAGTACGTCCATGGTGGACAGCGCTCACCACCTGACGACTACCGCGCCGTACCTCCGCCACCTCAGTCTTCTATGCATCCCCGTCGGTGACACTGCTTGCTCTGCTTAAATGATCCGCTCTCGTGCATGCTGTGTACTTTAGTTGTTGTCCGCCCACTTTGTGTATTGTTACGCTCCAGGCTGTCTCGTCGGGCTTGCTTGTCCTGGTTTAGACGTCACGAACGTTCGTTCCCTGGGTTTCTGGCGCACACGTTATGAGTGTATATGGTTGGTTCCGCGTCGCATGTATATGTTCGCTATGACATTGCTCTCAATGATATGCAATGTATGACTGATAGTGCTGGTGGTGGCGAGCTTCTACCATTCCGCGTATGTGGTAAGCTAATAGTGACAGTGTATGGTACATAATTGACAAGAGCAAGAAGACGGGGTCAGATGTGTGCCAAAGTTCCTCCGCACGTGAGGCTATGAGATGGAAGACGTCGTACGATGATGTTGTGTCCACACGTTGTCGATGTCCTCCTTCCTTGCCTCCATCCGCCGTCCCGTCCACTCCTCTTCGCCCGCCCGTTCTGCCCAATCCTCGCCTTCCTCACCCCAATCGCCCCACTCTCTCTCCTCCTCATAGTGCGACTGCGTATGCTCAGGCTTGGGGGTGAGGCTATCGCTATGAATATGCCGCCGTTCGGGCGGAGGCGGGTCCGAGCGTTTCCGTTTGGGGGAGCGCGGGCGGGCGAGGGGCGAGGACGACGCGACGGACGAGCCAGCGGTCGGGACGCTCGAGCCAGCGAGACTCGGAGGGTACGCGTGGGGCTCTGCGTCGCGCTTGATGTCGATGGGCTTGGGGCCCTTGGGCGTGCCGGGGCTCGAGCCGACGGCGGTGGAGGTGCCAGAGCCGAGCGACTTGGGTTCGTCGGGCACGAGCCGGTCGGTGTCAACTGACTGGGAGCGGGAGCGCGGACGCGGGTTCTCGATGTCGTGGCGCGCGGGGAAGGCGCCGTCGTCGTCCTCATCGTCGGAGGACGCGCGGAAGAGCGGCTCGTGCTCGTGCTCGCCGTCCGCGGAGGAGCGCGGCGTGAGCGTGGGGAGGGCGACGGAGGCGGCTTCGGAGGACTTGACGATGGAGTCGATGAGCCAGAATTGGATAATGTTCATCATGATGGGGAAGATGCCCATCGTGCTGCGTGCGGATGTTAGCATGTGGGAGACGCGGGTAGGCAGGAGGGCACGTACAAGATGACTTGAATGGCGTCGCTGGGCCCGAGGAAGGTGAGAAGCCATTCGCCGAGCATGAAGATGCCGGGCCAGGCAGCGAAGAGCACGATGACGAGCAGCTTCATGGTGAGCAAGGAGAAGACGTAGACCGTAGCTTGACGGATCCAATAATTGAAGGAAGGTGGAGAGCCATACTGTCCGGACTCGAAGCCTTTGAGATTGCACTTATCGTTGAAGAACCAGGTCGTAACATGCAAGATGAAGTATATGATGCCAACACCTGCGTAGTGTTGAGCGCGCTCGAGACGCGTCTACGGGCAGATGAGCGGTGAGACGTACCGATGGTGGTGTCGACAAGGATGTTGAGGAAATAGAAGACGCATGCATTGCCGGAGGACAGATGCGCAATGGTGTCGGATATGAGAACATTGACCCCGTGAACGACCAATTGCCCGATAACTTGTTTCGAAACGTCGAAGAGCCTGAGTATGCCACAAGGCGGTTGAGAACTAGACTGGGCCGCGCTGATCATGAAGACGCACCATATTCGCCAGGGACGTCTCGGACTCTCTCGATGTCTCTTGTAAATGAGGGAGGCGATGACCAGCACGCCCATGAGACCCTGGGTGACCTGCCCATTCAATGAGTCGGAGGAAGCTACCACGGTGCGTGAGTGCGGTGCGTACCAGGGCGGTTGGGCCAAGCAGCCGGCAGCCTGACTGGTCTACATCGGGGTAGTCGTCAAAAAAGCCGTCTTGTTTGTCGGCCATTACGACGAGAGAGGAGAGATAATGGCAGGGAGAGGCTGGGAGAGGCTGGGAGAGGCAGGGAGAGTGGCTGGAGGCGAGCGGGTGGGATCGCAGAGAGTCCCGAAATGGAAGGCGCCCGCCACCGTTGTGCGTCTCACGTGCACCGCCAAGCACTGCCCGCCTTCTCTCGATCCGCCCCGCGCGAAGCCACCGCTAGCCACCGACGCCGACGCCTTCTTGATCGCCATCTCGCTGGCTCACTGATCATCACGGTTTGTTCACAATGCAGAAGCGAGCAATCAGTCCTTCCTTTATACACAACTGTCATATCCAATCCTATCCAAGACGTCGACCTATGTACGACTCGGACACGCGCCGACGGCTAGGCCCTGATATGCTCACGAGCAGGCAACCTAGGGAAGTACAGTTCGTTCTCTGCGCGTCCCCGCCAGCCTTCAAATTCCATAGATCGCTGTAAACGTCAGATTCCAGCTGCAGCGTAGTTACGGCGATAAGGGTGCCCCTACGAGTGAGAAGTCAGTAAACTGGAATTTCATGCAGAGGACGGAGACTCTCACCCGGGGGCGAGGGCGGCAGGCTAGTCGCTGGGCGGGTCCAGGCTTCCCGTCCGTGGCCTACAACTGACGTCAACGCTGTCGCCGTCGGTGCGGCGACAGTAGCGTGTCAGCGCAATTATCCTATTACACGGCATAAAGCCGAAGGAACCGGTGGGCACTCCAAGCAGGCAGGCCTGAGTGGGGCCTCCCCTCTGAGCCAGCAGTCAGTACACATAGTCACACAGCAGAAGATGGGGGAAAGGACTTATGCTTGCGGGCAGCTGAGTCAGGCTAGGCTTCGCCGTGCCCGACGCCTACAAGCGGGGACACCATACCCATTCTGGCTCTAACGCCAGGTACTTGTAGCAGCATCGTCTTCGTCGGTGCGGCGCTGATATATCAGCGTGTCAGTGTAATGTTTCTAGGAGTGATAAAAATCCGGGGATCATTGCACTTACAGGGGGTGAGGCCCCTCCAAGCGAGCGACCAGTACAAGGACGCAACTGACGAGGTCTTACGCTCGGGGGTGGCGGCGGAGGCGGGGGCTCGGCTTCACTGCGACCACAATCCGTGTCCAACGTTGTTCATTTTTCGCTCGCGGGAAAAGGCACGAACGGAGTCAGCGCGGTGAACAGAGCCCGTAGAAATGACATACTGGCGCTGCAGCGTACGAAAGCGACGTCCTCGCCAGGCGGCTGTCGATGACGGCCATTCAGCACGCTAGGCCCACGAGCAAGGACATACATTTGGTCAGGCGGGCTTCGGGTTGCGGCTGCGGCAGGGGGTTGCCCCGGAGCTAAGTGAGGGGGTGTCATCTCGAGGCGGTGGGTAACCATAACACACATCAACGGGGACAGCTCGGACCAACACCAGCAGGACACTGAGCCGGACGGTGAAGGAGAGGCCGGCATGGCAGGGCAGCTGTGGATAGCTTTGGAGACTCGCAGGGCTCTGCACTGGCGTTCCAGGGAGTTTGGAGGTGGTCTTTTCCATGGTGACTGCCCCCTATTGACAGCACGCCTAGGGTGGAGCCGTCTGGAACCACACCAGAATTTCCATTCGCAGTGGTCTTGAAGCCGATATTCATTTGGGAGCAAATTTGGCGGAGGTGATGGGAAATGATCAGGACAGCATCGTTGTGGCTCCAAGTCTCGTTCCAGATCGATCACGCACCGTGATTGTCCATTTGCCCGTTTTTGCGGTGAACACCATTAATTGATAGTGGCAGGTGGTAGCGCGGAACAGTCAAGCGTATCTGCCGCGGCCAGAGAGTAATGGACTTGGTCTGGCACCCTGTAATACACGGACATAGGGATGGATGTCAATACGGAGAGCATATTCGAAGTTACAGACGCAGGTCTTACCAATAGAATTGTGTATTGGCAAGCAGAAAGACACAACCTTGTACGGAATGATCAAACAGAGTCCGGGGAGCTGTTCATATCCGTGTTCTGGGCCTTCGGAGACGTAGAAGAGGATGGAGACACAGTTTACTGCAGAGATGCGCTGCAAGTCTTGTGGTGAATCTGTGCGTCATCTCTTCTGTCTGAGAATGGCGTCAGATTTGAGTTCTACTAGTGGATGTCATCATTTCAGCCCCAATATAGTACGGCACCTTCGGTGGTACTAGCAGTTCTAGCACGGCGGGCGTGGGCGGGCGCAGAAGGGCGGGCGGTGGATCCAGTAGGCCTGATTAAAATTCGCACCCTGTCGCCGAATATAATTGGGGGCGTTCACCCTGTACATACTCTACTGAGTACTCGGACAAGGATGTGCATCAAGCACGGTAAGGTCTGCAACGCGGTCACATGAGTGGGTCTAGGGCAGGTCGACCATGCCCTAAAAGGCGCTCCGGATTGCCAGTGGACGACCAGCTCGCTGCAGCTGAGGCCTCAGAACACACATCCCATGGCCGACATTTGGTGAAAATCCTCATACTACCCGTGCATCTTCTCTGAGAACTCGCGGTCGACATGCGCTCTCTCGTCTTCCTGGCCGCTTTCTCTCTTCTCTGCGTGCTTACTTTCTATCGCGCCGGCTTAGACATCGTGAAGACACTCTCGCCCCAGGGATGCCGCATGTCGTGGATGTCACCTTCCTATGTCCTGCAGCCTGAGTTCAACCATAGTTGGACACCGCTTGCGTCCCGGTACTCACTCTTTCTCTACCGCGAAGTGGGTTGGGAGGGACCGCATGAGGTGTGTGCTTCATCGCGCTCCCTACGCATTGCAGAGGGTTTCATTGAGCGATAGTATAGCTTCGGGGCTCCCCGGTACTTTTCATTCCGGGCAATGCTGGGTCCTCGCACCAAGTGCGCTCCATAGCCTCCTCGGCGACCCGCCAGTACTTCTCCAGTCCGTATCATATCTCCCCCGAATTCGAAGGCAGTCCACAGAAGCCGGTGGACTTCTTTGCGCGTATGTCGTCCATCCGCTATATCACATACATGCATGACAACTTCAGACAGTTGAGTTCAACGAAGACCTATCCGCGTTCGATGGCCATACCCTCGATGCTGAGACGGCGTACGCACGGGCAGCTGTTCACTATATCCTCTCCCTCTATCAAAAGCCTACGTCTATCACTATTCTCGGGCACTCCATGGGCGGCACCGTCGCGGTGT
The DNA here is from genome assembly GCA_000344655.2 of Fomitopsis schrenkii. NCBI lineage: Eukaryota > Fungi > Basidiomycota > Agaricomycetes > Polyporales > Fomitopsidaceae > Fomitopsis > Fomitopsis schrenkii. The sequence goes on from KE504162.1 coordinate 203,981, forward strand.
CCCTACTGCCCCATCCTAACATATCCGCCATCATCACGATGTCTACCGCGCACACGCTGCCTCCCGCCCGGCTCGACAGGCCGATAGACAGTATTCTGTCGAGAAACCAAGAGATACTCCGAGAAGACCCTACACCGATATTGTCCCTGTGCGGTGGAGCGACCGACCTACTCGTACCCGCGGAGTCGTGCATCCTCCCTGTCTCAGAAACCTCCGAGGGCGTGACTGGTCCATATCGGCGAACAGTCTTCACTAGTGCGCTCGAGGGCGCGTGGACGGGCGTCGGACATCTGGAGATGGTGTGGTGTCATCAAGTGCGCTGGCGCGTGGCAAGAGCGGCGATAGAACTTGCCGCCGTAGCGGAGCACTCGCCGGAAGGGCGCGGGCAAGTACTGGATCGGTGGCTGAGGGACGGGCACATTCCTGCGGACGGTGATGCTGGTGGCCACAGAGATTCCCTCGACCTCAGTGCGCTTGGTTCAGAGGACGTCGATTACTCCGACTCGCTCGCCTTGCGAGGACCTACTCAGCCGCATACGTACCTTCTGCCAGTACCGTCGGGCAACAGCAGTAAGTTCGCCCTCTACTTATCCCGCGGGTCCGTCGATCCCATATCTCCTCATCACCCGCTCCCGTTGCGTGTGTCGGTCCACCTCTGCCCGTCCTCTCGTAGTTCGGCATGCCCGCGACTTCCCCCAACCACGCTGAAGCTTGTCCCCGAGCCTGTCCCGGGCAGGCCGTTCCCAATGCCCGATGAGGGGTCCGACGAGAGCGAGGGGGTGGTGGCGTTCGCCGCCGATGTGCCGTCCGGTCACTCGGAGCAGGAACAGTACGTTGCAGTGACGATCGAGGGTGCGGATGGGCGTGGATGGGTGATGGCTGGCTTCGCCTCTGGAGAACATATCGCAGAGAAGGTGGGAGTGCTAGGTGGGTACGATACGTCCTTCTCAGATCTTGTTTTTGACTTGTAACCGGAGGCTTGTTGTGGGCGGGGTGCAAGGTCGATCTTCCAGGAACATCACTCCGAACTGAGATAGTGTTCCCAAACCTACTCTCGAGCTCGTTGCTAGTGTACAAGCTGCAACCCATACTGCACAATCCGACGGCCTGCAAAGGTACGACTTCTCTCCACGGAGTGCCTCACAAACTTACTTGGCCTCAGATGCACTTATGCCTCCCCTCCTCGAGCACACGTCCGCCCCTATTGAACATCACTACTTCCCTATCTTCCAACACAACCCGCACCACCGCATCCTCCTCCATTCACATGCGTCAGGCCCGTTCGTCCGCGCGCCTCAGCACGGCTTCAACCTCTCCATCCACGCCTCAGACGCCTGCGCCCCCGCGAGCCTGCACATCTCGGTGAGCTGGTGGGGCACCCTCGGGCGGTGGGGCACGCGGTACGCCCAGGCCGTCATTGCCTGGGCTGTGGGCGTCGTCGCGCTCGCGCTGCACCACGCGTGGAGCGCGGGTGCCCAGCAAGTCCCGAGCGTCGGTGCGTCGCTGGGGTGGGTCGCGAGGCGGTGGCTGCTGAGGTTGCTTGGGCTGAGCGTCGTGGTGTCGGTCGTGCCCCTCCCGGCGGGATTGTGGCTCGGGAATGCGGGCGAACCCGTACTAGCAGGACTTGCGCCGGTGTTGTTGTTGGTGGTGTTTGGGCTGGTGTGCGTGAGCTGGGCGGTCGTGAACGGGGTCCTGGTGTTGATGTCGAAGGCGCCATCCTGTTTGTTCCGAAGACCGACAAGGTGAACTTGTTCCGCTCTGATCTACCACACCATCTATTGACGTCGGTGAAGGTCGCGAGAGGTGATCGGCGCCCGGAGGAACGCTCTCGTCTCTATGCTCCTCCTACTCACCCTGATCGTGGTCTTCATACCATGGCAGGTCGCCTTCCTCTGCGCGTGGGTCTACCACTTCTATACCTGCATGGCGGGCGCCGCCTCCCTGCGCGCGGCCTCGAAGCACAGACTGAAAGACAGTGCCGCCGGCATCCCGCTCATGTCCCGCACCAACTCGAGCGCACCGCCGTCTCCGACCCCCGCGTCGCCCACGACACCCATGTCGCCCTCGGGGCCCGGCTGGCTCGACGCCCTGGTGTTGCGGCACAATATGGACAAGCACGTGCTGCTGCTGATGACATGGCTCCTGCCCATCGCCGCGCCCGTGCTCGCTGTGTGGGTGCGCACCCTCGCGGGGTCGGGCCTCCAGGCCGTGTGGGGCGCCGGCTCGGGCTGGGGCTGGAGCTCGGACAGGAACGTGTTGATCGTCGCACCATGGCTTGTGTTGGTCGAGTGGGCGGGCGTCAGTGGGAGCGTGCACGGTCCTGGGTGAGTATCTCCCCGTTTCCGAGTGGACTGGACAGTGCTGACTTGGTTTATAGGTATGGCGGGCCTTTGTTGTCCCCGAGACATGCGATGGTCGTCCTGGCGCTTGCTGCGTTCTTTGCGGGACCGCGCACGCCGTACTTCGTGTTCGAGGTGGGGAGCGTTGCGATGTTCTTCGTGTGCGCCTTCGCCATTGGGCCTCGGTACTGGGGGAAAGTATGAGTGAGTTGCTGATATTTTGAGAGTGGGTGCTTACAGGAGACACTGATCTCCACGGTTTCAAGCACAATATTTAAGGCATCATGGACACACTTGTATATATATCATATAGAACGATGACGGTTGATTGTTTCCGTTGCGACTGATATAGATGCTGCTAGATGTCTCCCTTGATTCCTTTAGTGTCTGCGAGGGCCGCGCGCTATGTACTGAGACGATGCTAGATGTCACCATGCCAAGCTTGTGGTGATGCACCGCTTGAATAGTGCGGTGTTCGAGCTACTCACATACCACTAGAGTCGATTGGACGAAGCCATTGTCATAGAAACTCAGGGAGACCCGCGGGAGCAACTTGCAGGCCTACAGGTGATCGCGATACGTAACTTACACGCCAGTGCTTCGCGAAGCGATGTACAACGTGATACAAATGGCTTATTCCTGGCGGAATGGACCCTAATGTACCCGGGGATATCTCTACTGCTCGCTGGCTCTTGCGGTGGGTGAGTTCAAGGACTGTGTACGCCTGGACGTTGCTGCGACCGCTTACCTCCGGTGCAACCGGCTTCGATCCGACTACTGGCCTGCCGTGTTCAGAGCAATTTCAGCGGTGACAACCGCCTACTTGCATATTTGCCTTTGCTTCATTTCGGGACCGACGTTCTGGTCCAGCCTGAGGGCACGCTCCATCCATGAACGGCGTACGTCGCTTCCTCGCCGGCGGAGGCACACCCACCACTCCGACCGGCCAGCAGTTCCCCGCACCATCCAGCCCTCCACTAGCTACCACCCAATCACCCCTTCAGCCTCCTGCTCCCCTCGCGATATCGCCCAGACCATCATGGCCACCTTCGCCGCTGCAGAGCCCGACAGAATCCTCGCCGCCGAGCGGCATCGAGAGTCCTAAAGTGACAACTGCGGCACTGTTCCTCCGGAAGGACAGGCAGCGACCGCCACCCACGGCCTCGACCACTGATGAAGGCCCTACCATAGGTAATGGCTCCTTTCATTCCCCACACTCATCTCGCGGCTCGAACGGCTTCTCCTCCACACGAAACAACGGCCAGCTCTCCTCACCGGGCGCGGGCCCGTCGTCGCCTCGCCCACTCCCCAGCCGCGTCTCCGAGCTCTCGAGAAAACCGGTCAACATGGATCTCCGCCCCGTATCGGTCGTGTACAATGCGCGTGACGACCTCTTCCTTAGCCTGCTCGCAAGCGAGGCGATTGTGGACAGCCGAGGATGCGAGATATTGAGTGCGGAGGAGGTGGAGGAGCTCAAGAAGGTGTGTCCCTTGTACCTCCGCCGTCGCCCGTGCTAGACCTTGCACCTGCGTGTAGGAGCACCAAGTACTCTCAACTCGGCTCGCAGCCATGACTAAGAAACTTGCTCTTGAAACCAAAATCCGTGATGCTGCGTTATCCCTTTCGAAGGCGAACGCGTCTTACAAGAACGTGTCCAAGCAGACTACCGAGCACCTCGACGCTGCGAACCGGAAGGTCGAGCAGGCACAGAAGGATCTATGGAGCGTTTCGGAGCGCACAAACGAGATACAACGGAAGTTACTCGAACATCGCGCGGGCGTGCTCAGCTACTCCGTCCGGAGTCTCGAGAAGAAGGCCGCACCGGATGGCGACTCCAGCACGTCTGGATACAGTTCACCGAGCCGCAGTGCACAAATGAGTCCCACATCATCGTCTGTGACGAGCATGACGACGGCGTCATCAAGAGGCCGCTTCGAGCACTTCTTCGCGGGCCACTCGGACGCTGTTACACCGACTACACCTCGATTACCGCCTACAATAGCGGAAGTCACCGCCCTAGAAGAGAAGCTGAAGGCTGCAACAGCTACGTTGGAGGCCGCAACAGCAAAGCAGGGCGAAATGGCGCGCGAACTGTCCCTTCTCCGCCTAGAGAAGGAACAGATAGAGACGTCGTTGGGTATGGATCTGCAGGCTGCCGAGGAGACTATCGCCACACTTGAGCAATCGGCGGGCCGGGCGGACGACGTCGATGTCCGTGTACAAGAGCTTGAGGCGGAGCGAGAGCTGTGGCTGCAGGACCAGGAGGAACTGGACCAACGGAGACGAGAAGTGGACACCCTTGAACGGCGGTTAGAGGTACTTGAGGAACAGAGCGTGGAGGCGGCGGATATGGAGAACGCGTTCGCACGGGAGCGAGAAGAGCTTCAAGGCGCACTGGCTGCGCGTGAACGGACCCTGGAGGAGTCCCAGCGACAGCTGGCCGACATCAGGAATCAGTGGGACGCGGAGCGGGCGTCATGGTTGGCGGAGAAGGCTGCGCTGCAGGATGGGGCGCAGAGCAAGGCTCAACTCGCGGATTCCACGGACGCTCTCCGTGATCTGATGCACACCCATGGTATCCTCCTCGCGTCACGCGACCCTTCGCTCTTGGGCCTCGTACAGTCGGTGGCTCTGCATATGGAGGATATGCGCGCGAAGGCGGAGGCGCATGTTCGCGCGGCGGACGAGTGGGCTGCGGTGCGGACGAAACTGGAGTTGGACATCCGTGCAGGCTTGGACAAGCGGGAAGCCTTGTTCGGAGAACTCGAAGAAGCCCGGAAAGCTCGAGATGAGGCGAAGGCGCAAGTACGAGAGCTCGAGTTGCAACTCAGGGTATGCGGTCAATCTATGCTGTGTTTCATTCGTCTAACATCACCATTGTCCAGGAAGAAGCCACCGCACAAGTCGCGTTGGCCAGCCTACAAGCACCACGGGGCCCCGTCGACTTTGCTACCGATGCTGCCTCGGTCGTCGCGCTATTGCAGCCTGTCTGGGCTATATTACCCTCCCCAGAGGCTCGCGCCAACAAGCTCAGTGCACGCGGCGTCCGACCAGGCAGCGGCACATCCAGCCCCGTTCTGGCGAGCCGCAGCAACACATCTCTGTCCGAGATGGACGTTCGGTCGCTCAAGACTCTGTACGATCCGAAGGGGACTGCCGCTCAGCCTTCCAGTGCCTTCACTGTCGAGAACTTCGTGATGAGGATACAGGCTCTCGTCTCGGACGACCGTGCACTTATCGAGCGTCTGTTCCGCTTTGCTCAAGCACACGATCTGCTCAAGAAGAACGCGGAGCGCGCGCAGAAGCTGGCGCAGGAGAGCAGCAACGCGCTCGAGACGTACCAGAAGCAAGTTAACATGCTTGAAGAGCGCAACCTCACAATGATCGCGAAGCAGCAGGCTATGTAAGTGCCGCTCGCTGCGCACACCTCGGTATATCTGCTGATTTTATGACAGGGACGAGGAGGTGCAGCAGCTGCAAGAGACGATCGACCAGATCATAGCTGAGAAACTTGACATCGAAGCCCAAGCCGCTGAACAGGCGGAGACATGTCGACAGCTCACTGAGGCTAACAACGCCCTCAGTGCGCGCATGCTCTCTCTCGCCGAGGATGCCGCATCTGCTGGCAACTCCACCGGCGCAAAACAACAGCTCGAGGCAAAGCTCGCCGAGTGCAATGCTGCACTCGCGAAGGCCAAGGAGGAGATCGATACGATACGCGCCTCGCAGCAGATGCAGCAAATGGCCCTCCTGGAAGAGCTGAACAATGTGCAAACGGAGAACTCGAACCTTCGTGAGCAGCTGCGCAAGCGATAAAACATTGACACCTACCGTTGCTTGGCTTCTCCGGAAGGGGTCGGGTGTTGCCCCCATGATGTCCTGTTAGGAGTGTGTCTTGGGACATTCTAATCACTGGATAACTACATTCGCACCTCGCTTTCGTTGCCCTATCATTCGCCCCCTCCACCTCATATATTATAGCCTACTGTATGACGCCCGTTGGATGACCTCTTACGAATTCCATTTTCCGAAGCCATCACGGAGTCGAACGTCAGTGGGTTCAGTGAACGGTGGCCCGGGTACGTTCCCTCGGCGACGCTCCGTCAAGCCTTCAATTTTTTCAAGTCCCAGGTACACTTGCATGTCTGAGTACTGTTCAAGTAGGGAGCTTTGACAAGCTACGCCACCGCTTTGACGCGATTGCACCTCTGCTCTTTGTAGACCTTGAGATCAAAGCGAGCCACACCATCTCGATTCTTTCACTCAGTAGCCACATACTCGTGTCGTATAAATACGGCTCTTGATGAGCCTCGTAATGTCGTCCTCTCGCCTATCCCCTCACCCCTGTGCGATCCGCGAGTAACCTGCAACAACACTTACCAAGAAGAGAAACACACTCTCGCGACTAGCAGTCGTTGTGGCAGAGACTCTATCGAATCTCGATCAATCGTCGATTTCGTCACTGTTGGTCGCTGGCCCTTTCACGTAAACGACAACAGACTCGGAGTCGAGGTGAGTTTCACCTCAAATGAGAAGTCTTGTGTACAATACTCAAGTGAAAGCGTTTGGTCAAAGTTGGCGCGGCCGTAGTACAAAGTTCCAGCCCGGACCTGCCTGGTCTCCGAGAGCATCCAGGACAAAGCTTCTGCCTCAGCGGCCTTCCATCATAATTATCCAATAAGCTGGTATGCCCGTCCACAAGTATATCACTGTCTCGCCTGATCATTCTTGACAGTCATCTCAGACAGCCATCAATCGGTGCCCCTCACCCAGAGCATAATAGCAACTTCCTCAGGTTCAAGCATGGTGGCCCACTGCGCGAAATGTCCGAAGCGTGTCACCCATAGGTGCAAAGCGTGCCGCGTCACCACCGCCCACTACTGCAGCAAAGAATGCCAAAGGCTCGACTGGCCAGAACACAAGTGGGAGTGCGACTCGAAAGCGTCCTCCCAACCTGACGAGGCCGACAAGCTGGTGCGCGCCGCCCATCGCCTCTGTTTACCTCACGCGATGGTGCAGCTGGAGGAATTCGGCTTCGTACGCGCCGCTATGGTCGACAACATTTCTGAACTCTTCGGCTTTTGGGTCGATTTCATCACGTCGCTTGAGGTCTCCTCGCGGTCTATCCGGAACTGGCGACGAGACGGTGTCCTCGCGTCTAGTATCGATGTCGGATACCAGAATACCGGTCGGAAGAGGAGAGAAAGCGAAGGGTATCAATGGTTCCAGGAGCACGCGTGGATCATCGACCCCTCACACGGCGTTCCTCGTAGCCTCATCAACGCCCCCCGAGCGAGAGAGACTGCTTTCCGCCAGTGGCTCGGCTACCCCGATGCGATGTTTCGCAACATACGCACCGTCATGAAGACGTGGCCACGGACCAAGGTAGCCTGCTACGAAATGTGCGAACACATTTTTAACCATTGGGCTCTGCTGCCCCCCAGTGGTCTGTGGCAGGACTTCGGGTTCTGCGTATGCCGGCACTATCGGGAGGAGAAGTTGCTCGAAGACATCTACAAGCGCGTTTTCGAGCTTCACACGTTCGAAGAGTTCTGGACGGCCTGTGACAAGGGCTCACTCATGACCCTCCTCGAACCTATATTGTCGGCCTACGGTTGGAGGATCCGGAGACACGCGGAACTGCAGGACGTGCTGCGCTACCCACCGATGTCGGACAAGACAACTCCGGTGTGGACCCTCAAAGGTTTCCTCATGTCCGATTACGAAGGGGTCATTCGGAATGCGCCTTCAGAGTCGATATGGGCGGAGTTCGGCTTCCCTAATGCGCGGTCGCTGGCGGACATCATGGAGCTCAGGAGGCTATACAGGACGCTCCTTTTCGATAAGAGGGTGCGCCCGCTCGAGCTACAAAACGCTGCTACCAATGGCGACCTTTACGACTTCTGCGAGTCCATACTTGGGTTCAGAAAGGCTCAGAGAGAGCTCTTCGGCAGGCTGCTAGGGAGGGATGTGGAGGCAATCGCATCCTCATTTTGATGGATCAGACAAGGGTAGGCACACACGGCTCCTCCATCAAGGGCAACACTCACTGGCATTCCACACATTCCACAGGATGTGACGGTTATTCGACTGGCCCCACAGGTAGATGCAGTGGCCATACGCAGATGACAACGGCTTCGTGTACACCAGACTCGACCCAATCGCGATATGTACGATTCCTTCAGTTTCCTCCAATTTCGTAACTCATCGTCAGTCTGAATTGAGTATGTCTACGGGGACAGCAACTTGAACGTCCGTCTAGCGACCATTCCCTGATTGTATTCTAGTGTGTGAAATGCGATGTACGTACTAACGTGACTTGCTTTACTGCGTGCGAGGTGATTATTGCGTGTAGAACGCCACTGAACTGCGTGGCAATACAAGAAAGACCCAGAATCAACCCCACCCAAAACACGAGAAACGGACAACCCGTCCGAGGGGGGACCTACGATCAACGATGGACCATCAGCTTGTAGGTCGACCAGCCGGCGATCAGCGCGAAGGCGGCCAATACGCCGATGATCGACCCGAACCACGCGAGGCCGGACACGTCTTGCCCCGGGACGTTGACGTTCATGCCCCACAGACCGGTGACCAGATTCATCGGGACGAGTACGGTACCGAGTGCCGTGAGCTTGGAGAGGACGTCGTTGATCTGGTTGTTCGCCTCCGTCATCTCGATGGAGATCTGCGCGAGGTAGTTTGAGTGCGATCGGGAGAGGATCTTCTCGTAGTGGTTGAGGTTCTGCGTCATGGTAATCAAGTGGTCCTGGATATCGGAGAGGTACAAGCCCTGAAGACATGACGATTGAGTACCTGAACTCCGAGAGTATGTACGTGTCACTCACAATATCAGAAGTCGGTGCGACACGCCAATTCTCGTTGCATCGCTTGGCAAGACCCTTTACGACGTCGGCCTTGTTGCCCATAAGTCTCAAGAGACCCATGACCTTCTTGCGACATGTACCAATTCTAGAGTTCAAGAAGGATGAGTGTCACTCCCAGAGAGTGCTACTGCAAGCGTACCTTCGCAACATGTCACTTTGCTCTGCATCCTTCAGGATAAGCACGAGTTCGTCGATACTATCGACTTCGTACTCGATGCTCTGGATGAGTGGACCGAAGGCATCGGTGATATCGTCAATGAGAGCGTAGGATATCCAGTCAGACGTAACGCTGATGTAGTCTTTCAGTTGCTTGATACGTCGCCGTACATTCTGAGGGTGCGGGGTCGGGCGGTAGTGGAACTGAGTAGGCGTATATATGCGGTCAGATAGGGTCCCCGCGAGCGAGTAGATTGTACGCAGGACGCACCGAGAGTATACCTTCACGGAAGACGATGATGTACATGTTCAGCGGCTCGAGATATGTTGGACTGTACGGGTCCTGATCAAAGCCGCGGAAGCACACGAGATAGTAATTCCGGAACAGCTCGATCTTCTCTCGTGTCTCCTCCATTTGGATATCCTCTGTTGTAAGAGGGTGAATGGAAAAGACCTAGGCGAACGAAGCATAAACAGCCGCAAGCGCAACGCATTGACATATGCTTACTTTGCTAAGGAGCCTCATCTCTTCGTCCGTAGGCGAGAGCACATCAAGCCACCATGTGCACCCATCCGCTACAGCATCTCCCGGCAGTCGCCTTTCATTACCAAACGATTTGGACGTCGCGGGCACTATGGCGTTCAGCCTCGGTGAGATCAACAGCGAACCAGGGTTTGATCCAAACTCTGGGGGAGCATGTGCTGGTTTGCCGTTAGAGCTTGACCTCGTCCCCGGGGCCGTCTGGCTGGGCGTTGACCCTCGCCCAAAGAAAAGATCCTCAAAGCTCTGCCCCTCCGCTGGGAGTTCACTGAGGCTCCGGGCATGAATAGTCGCACTCAGAGCGTTAGAGTAGAAGGAAAACCGGTATGGTCGGTCGTGTCCTGTCCCCGGCCCACCGAGTCCTTGCACACCTTCACCTCCTGATGGCGCACCATTTATGATGTCGTTTACGTTGTCATACGATGGGACGGCGCTGAGAGTGGTGCCCGACGTCGGCGGCGCCGCACCCGCCCCAGGCTGTTCGAAAAGCGCCAGCTTCCCTCGCCGCGGCGCAGGAGTATTCTGCGAAAGTTTGCGGTGCCGTACGCGCGGGATTGTAAAGTGGCCCCCGCTGGGGCTTGGATCCACCTCGCTCTGACCTTGGCTGTGGGATGCGGGAAACGGTGGCGGCCGTCCAATGCCATTGCCGGTGGGGCTCCCAGGGGTCTGGATGCCGAGTCGCGCTTTCTCTTCACGCGCGAACGTCTCCATCGGACTAAAGTCGTACTGCTGTTGCTCGCTTGGACCATTGACACTTGCCTGATACATGGGAAGACCGGGTTCCGTATCGGCAGTTTCGATAGAGACGAGGAGGGCAGGGTCATGAGCAGCGCTGAGATGGTTGAGGTGGGCCTCGGGGGCGGGACCAGGATGGTAGTGCTCTGTGTGGTCGGCATCAGAGTCCACATGCAGGCGGCCGCGAGCGTCGTTCACATCTTGCTCCTCTTGAAGGGACAGGACAGGAAAGTTAACAGGACTGTCAGACGGGGACAAGGTACGTGGGACTGGGGCAACGGGTGATGTAGCGGGCGACGTGACGGTGTTGCTGCGAGCACGAGAAAGTTGCATGGCCATATCAGCGTCCATGGCCCGCTGCCTCTCGCGGGCATCTGGATCGTTAGGGTTGTAGGATCTGGTTAGGGTGGGTGAAAGGCGGGGGCGAGAGTGAGAGACGGCAGGGTCGATGTCTGCAACATCACTATTGCTGATTCGAAGCCGAACAGGGGAATGAGAATGTGACCGTTCGGGAGAAGAGGGGATTGGCAAGGGAGAACTTGCAATCGGACTTGTGAGTACCGACGCCGTGTCCGGGGAGGTCATTGTAGCACTGTCTGCGGGGTCATGTACGCCGACACTTCACATTAAACACCCACTCACATCTGTACCTGTGGCGGAGAGTTGTCCTAGTCGCGTTTAGTTCTTCTGTATCCTGGGTATGGTATGGCCCACTTGACTCGAGGCTACCTCGCCCGCTCAGCGCTCTCGATTGAAAGTTATGGAGCCCCTCAAATGCACTGTGACGAATGTGTCGAGAATGGGGAAGCTCAGACACTCATGAACGCCGCAGTGGGTGGGATTCTGGTGACGATCAGCAGGACGCTGTGAATAGGGAGAAGGGAGGAAGTCGCCGGAGCGGCAGGCTGGCAGCACAAGTTAGAGGACATGACGTCCAGGGAACCCACAACCACAGATAAGCGCCGACCCTCCAACTTGAATGCCACATCAACCCGCCACGGGGAAAGTAGTTGATTGCTCATTGTCTCTTCATTATCTTGACATACTAATGTCTGCTGCATCCCATCACGCGTCCATTCTAATAGAGATTGTCATCTCTGATGAATCCGAGCTGCTTCTGCGAATATTAATCGCTTCAGCAGGCGGCTAACGACTCGGCGGATACTAGACGGATCCTTGAAGAGGGGCCGAGCACCATGATCACAGATGGTATCACACTAACGTTCGACATGCGTCATACACGCATGCCTGTGGTACTACAAATCTGCCCGAGGAACACATCCGGCCCGACCGTATCGCTGGTAGGTTATGAAGTTAGCGGAGAATGCCGCCTCCGGTACGTTGGTTACACTTTGAAGTTTGCAAGCTATGTAGCCTGCCGGAGTGTGCGGTCAGGGCTCCCTATCAATTAACGATCAGTGTGAACTTGCTTATAGTCGTCAGACACAGCGCGGCAAGTTGGTATCGTACCCCATAGATCGCGTAAAGACGCTCCTCGGATAAAGGGCTACGGACCTCGTCTTTGAGGAGCCTGCGGAAGACTCAGTGTGCTCTCGGCCTCATCAACGCTTGAAGCCGCCGAGTATCAAGTTGGTCTTCTCGTAGAGCTTGCCCTGAGCCGCCGCTGCGTGCATGTCCAACGGGTCTACCAGCTTTTCGACGAACATACGCTTGTGAAGCAGTCTGTGTTTGTCCGTCTCCGCCGCGTTGCGACAAGACTTGAAGCCAAACTACTCTTCCACGGCGGGGTGCAGCCGCACACCATAGAAACGCACATAATGCACGAGAAAGTATACCGCACGAGTGAGGAGGGGGTTGTGCGCATGATATTCCCCAGGTTCCGGGATGATCGCATACGGGTCCCGAGGCCGTTTGAGTCGAACAAGCTCACCAGCGACGCGGACTTGTAAGCGTCGAAGAGCCCTTGAAGGCTGCAATGCCCCATCGTAGTAAGCTCGCGGTAAAGCCCGATGACTCGCTCTCCCTCTTCGTCCCCGTTACGGCAGGCGCAAACCCGAAGGAAGTCCATATGTCAAACCTGCCGTGGATTCGGTCGATAACAAGGAGAGTATAATAGAGGCGGAGAGAGTAACAATGACGCCAGAGTATCGGCTTTTTGTCGATGTACCCGCTCCGGTTCTCCTCGGGTATCCCCGCGTAGCGGATAGCGGGCAGCGCAACTTCCTTTTCCACTTCTGCAGGCATTGCAGGGTCACCGGCGAGCATCCAGCGGTTCCGCAAGAGCTAGGTATGTGTCTCGGCTACGATCGCTCAAGCGGAGGTGCCCGAGCGATTCACCTAGCTTCTCGCTGAGCTTCTCGAATAGCTGGCCCGATACCTGCCATTTGTGGAGCCTGCTTGCCGGTACTTCTAGCCCGATAGTTATCGCAACGTAGGTGGCGATGAATTCCTGAGTACACGACTTCGACGGGTAACCAATGCCGTAATCCACCACGGTCTGTTGGTCGTCCGGAAACACTCCTCGGTGGAGAGAGCGTACGAGGTGTTCGACTGTTATGAGCCCGCGCGCAGGGTCACATGTGAAGCGATGCTCGGGCCAGTGGGACTTCTGACAGTCTGTAGAGCAGTACTGAGTAGACGACGACATGCAAGCCGAGCGTCGTCGCGAGGTGGCTTTGGTGCAGACCACGCAGACGGCACACACTTTAGGCTCACAAGGTTGAAATACTGTCTGTCAATGAGTCCGCTGCTGTCATGAGAACATAGAGCTGGTATTTACCTAGCAATCGCCACGCTGCTGTGTACGTAAACAGACGAAACCGTAGATGGAGAAAGTTCCCTATAAGGATGAGTGAAGGCGGTCAGCATGAGGTCAAATAACGGACTTTCGTGCGATGTGTACTTTCGTACTTACGCTTATTCCTCTTTGTGCCGGGAGGCGTTCGCCCGCGGCAAGGATAGATGTCGGTGTGTGGCCAATCCGACACGGAAGGGGTGGGTATGTGGGGGGTTCGGTCATTCATGGCGTGAACAGTGCGTCTATAGCTATAGCGATATCAATCGAGCTGTCACCCAGAAAGAAGCAGGAACACGATGCGTATACAGAGAGACGACGGCACCTCGTTGTCCAAGTCAGGGACGCGCCCGTTTCATGCCGGGAAAGATGCATCAACTTCTTCCCCAGTGAGACGGTCAAAATCCTTTTAGTAGGTTCCGCATTGTCTTCGAAGCTGCCATTTTCAATGCGTCTTGTGCAAGTTAGTAGAAATGGGGTCTTCTGTACAAGCTGATCTGCTGAATACGTCCCCATCAGTGACTAGTGAAGATTGACCTGCTTCACAGGGAAGATGCACGGAATAACTGAAGCCGGTGGATTGAACACATGGGAAGTAGACTTTCCTTCACCAAAAGCTCAGGGTCAATCGATCAGATTCGAGTACTCAAATGGATGGCCGTCGCATGGCATTGACCGATGTAAGGCATACTCATGTCTTACATGCATTCGGATGGCGTGCAACCCAGGGATTCGACAGCGCTGCTTCCAGCGGTTCTCGACGAGGCCAGCCAGAGTTTGGAACTCCACGAAGCCGCCGTTCAGGAGAGTAACAGGACACTGATGTCGCCCCGAGGGAGTGAATCAAGCGAAGGTCATATCGTCCGGCTGCCGATTCATTAGGTGAGACGGCGCTGAGACCATGAATCGAGAGCGAACATCGTACCTCGTAGTGCACGTACAGCTCGCTGTGAGAGATAGGGGTGCCATTGAGCAGCGGACGGTAGAGCTTTCTCACCGCCTCGTTGAAGCCCCAAAGGCCCTTGCTGATGAAGAGGGGGAGCAGGGAGGCAGTATTGGATGCGGTGTAGAATTCGTCGAAGGTACAGCGATGTGTGGGCTCGTGGTACAGTACCCACAAGAGCGTTTGCTGTGCTCTGTCGTCTCAAGCGCAGAAACCGAATGACATCCACTCGGATTCAGAAGGATAAATAAGCTCATGACTGGGAGGTTATAGCCGATAGTAAAGGTTATAGCATTGCCGCCTGAAGCGCGGCATGCCGGAACGCTTGACGGGGTCGTCCGCATACCAGTCGGGGACGCCTATAGACATTGTGCGTGGATTGATGTAGTGCCGAAGTCACTCGACGGGAGGATCAACTTTGCCGTCAAGGACCCATTCATTTTCTAGGAGCCACGCGAACCTCGGCGAGGATATCCCAGGGGACTTCTGTTCGAAGGTCTTCTTGATCTCATCCAGTAATGTCCCCAACACCCACCAGCCATGCACTGTCTGCGGTTTGACGCGGCATTTCTTGAGGAGGTAGGTGTATACAGCGAGCAGCTGTTCCATGTTGTAGGTCGTGAGGGCGCGGGTGAAACCATAATCGTTCACCATATGTCCATCCCACGGCAAGTCGGAGAAAACGGCGAGTGCCAAATAGTCAGCGGTATTGGATCACAGTCGAAGCGGTGCTCGCGCCAATGGTTCTTCTGACACTTCTCCGTGCAGTACCAGGTGGTCGAGCGGGTACAACCTGAGCAACGTTTGGTGGCGGGTCTGTAGCAAGCGGCGCAAGTCGTGCCCGGACACGGCATTGTGAACTAGAGAACGCGGAGTGGTAATGGTCGGATGAAAGCAATTTCGCGCTACGAGCGTACAGACCCACCGATCTCACTAAGATGGTTAAACGAACCACGTCCTGAGCGTTTTGGGAGAACGTAGCTCCCTAGACATGGCACCGAGAAGCACATGTTGCCACTGTAGTACGGCAATAAGCTTCAGATCAACATGAGCAGGTGTGCAATGTCATAGTAGAGCGACGCACCGCAGATGCGCTGCAATGTGCCCGCGACCGGTGGGGAGAGGGAATGCCCATGCATGGATATATCGGCACGGCGCATGGTGTCAACGTCAGCTGCGACGCGTCCTTGTAAGTAGGAGATGGCCTTCCCTCTTGATGGGTCTGGTAATATCTTAGCAGGGTTGTTGTCCAGTCAAGCGTAGCCTGGCCCTCAAGCTTCCTTTGATACTGTATTGAGTAGCCTAGGTTGCCTTCAAGTTGAACATAGTTGAAACTCGCGGTACGTACAAAACGAGTTTGTGGCAAGCAGGCTTATTCCACATCTGCCATGATACTGAAGCCCACGCTCGTTTCCAGTGCGACGTTGGTGATATTACTTGCCACCCGGACTCACTGGTGGTGGCAAGAACAGGACAGCGCAGGTCCTCAGGCTGTAGACAGACCAAGGACACTGGACAGACGTCCGTTCGCCCGCTCGCGTCGTCCGAGACCATCGGCCATCCCCGAGCGCGAATCTGAGATCTCTTTCGATCACCACTTTTCGCCTTCACTTCCGAGGTTATTACCAGGCCTGGGTTCTAACTTCAGTACTTCAGTACTCACCACTCCTACACTTGGGCGTTGTCTGCATCTGAAGTCATGGACGTCTCGGGAATCTTAGCTGAACACGCAGCAAAGCAGTAAGTCGCATTTGTCCCCAAGTAGTTACATCACTGAGATGAGTTCTGAAGAAAAGCTGTTACCGTTGAAAAGGACATCCCTCTCGAGGTGGACACGGGTCTCCTAACAGTGACAGATCTGAACCCAGTCGATACAGAGAGCTACAAGTGAGTCACATTTTATATCACCGACTACATTCTGAGCTCAGTGTATCCACAGTGAGGACCTTGAGGGCTATTTGAAGGCGACTGCCCGTGACGGCGTTCAAGCACTCGTATCCGCACTCTTCTCCCTCCCTACCACTTCCTCCGCCGACGGACCACTCGCCCAACTTCCTCCACCGTCAACTCAACTTCCCCGCGCAAAACCTCTCCCGAAGCCGAAGCCCCCAACAAAATGGGAGCAGTTCGCGAAGGCAAAGGGTATCCAGAATAAGCGGAAAGAAAAGAAGGTGTGGGATGAGGAGAAGCAAGAGTGGGTAGACCGTTGGGGGTGGAAGGGCGCAAACAAGAACGAGGAGAAACAGTGGCTGACAGAGGTCCCTGCAAACGCAGGTACGTTTCGATTTGTACACCCTTATTCAGACACTCAGGTTTTGTTGTCCCATGTACAGACGCGGATTTCGACCCTTCAAAAGCTGCTCGCGACGCCCGGAAGACCAAAATCGCCAAGAACGAAAAGCAACACCAACAAAACCTTGCACGTACGCAGGGCCCCAGCGCAGCTGCAGCCCCGCCTGCGAACAACGCAGATAGGAAAAAGCAGATTGATCGGACATTGGCGACCACACGTACAAGTACGGCGAGTATGGGCAAGTTCGACAAGACGCTGGAGGGCGAGAAGAAGCCGAGGGGTGTCAAGCGAAAAGTATGCTACTTTGCTACATCGTCTTATACGGAGGATCATAGATCGTTAACACGCCTCCCACCAGTTTGACCCCGCAGAAGTGTCTGCGTCAGCGGAGAAGTCACACAACCTCGCTATCCTGCAAAAGCTTGACCGAGAGCCAGCGTCGAAGAAGGCGGGCGGAGATAATGTTTTGAACGTACGCAAGGCGATCCGGTCGATCAGCAAGGGTAAGGGGAGTGCAGCATTGGCAAGGGAAGGCGGTGGTGGCAAGGCGAAGAAGGGTAGGAGATGATGACTTTCTCGGATGTTCTTCTGTTGTCGTTTCCTGTATGCCCGCTCGAATGCATGTTTAGGTCATGGGTCATAACGAGTGACATAGTATTGTCATAAGGCTATATGTACAACACTGCATTACGCATGCATATGGTATGTGACGGTGGCCATAACTTTCCCCCCTCTCCCCTCCTTCAAGTCGTCTACTTCGTCGAGTCCATGGGGAGCCGGCTGAGGTCAGCCTTCCCGTCTTTGATCCACTCCTCCTTCACTAGCTTCTCCCTATCTGCATAGTAAAGTCTGTACACGAGCTTGATCGTGCCCTCGCTAACACCGGCGACAGCGCTGATGTCTCGCGCGCTCTTCACTTTACCAAGTAAATGGCAAGTGAAGTAGATGGCACCGCCCGCGATGGATACAGGCGACCGACCGTCCGCGATGCCCAGTTCGCGCGCCTTGATGATGATGTCGGAGCATACAGGCTGGACATTCGGGGGCAGGTCAAGGTGGTTGCAGTAACGCACGAGCAGATCCTCGGGGCCGCGGGCGGCAGCAGGCGTCGTGATGTGACGGTCGCCGTGCGCGGATGCACCGGGAGTGAGATTGAACGCCTGCTCCATCGCCTTGTAGCACTGTCCAAGCGTCTTCTTGCTGACACCCGTGAGGCTGCAGATTTCGCGGAATGTACGCGGAACGTGGGCCTGTCGACACGCGATGAAGATGCAGGCTGCAATGATAGCCTCGGAGGGCTTCCCGCGTAGAAGCTTCTCCTCGTCAGTGCGTTTGTACAGCTGCTTCGCGATGTCCGATATTGTTTTAGGAAGGGAGAATTGGTCGCACCACGAAGAGATGTCACGGAACGCTTGGAGGAGGTTGCGTTCTGCACGCGAGGCTGAGGAGCGGGATGCCGCGCGCTGGAGTTCGCGCGCTATGCCAGAACCACCATCTCGGAAAGAAATGGTGGTGTCCAGCTGTTCCATGCCCTCCATGAGCGGGTCTGAGGCAGCACCAACACGCGAGGGGTCATCGCCCTCGTCATTGGCGAACGTCTAAAGGGGGTGAGCAAGAGAAGTAGCATGTTCATAATGGAAGAGGTGGCCGCGCGACACAGCACTTACCCTCCATTCGCTACGAGTGTCCACTACACGATCTCCGAGCACCAGCCCACACGTACCACACACGAGATCGCCACTGCTGAACTGCTCGACGATGTTCGGGTTCGGGTCTCTACATTCGGGGCAGATAAGTCGGACGGCCAGGTCAGGACCGAAGGTCGGTTTGTCGACTTTATGTACCGGATTGGCGAGCGGAAACGGTTGAGCGTATGCCGTGGCCATGGTGTGTGTGGGCGGTCTGGGAAGATACGGGCGTGGACAGCAAGTTGTAGCCGTGTATGGCTCGAGAGCGAATAGGCTCGGTATATGCAAATGCGACGCTTTTCAGATGCTATCCTTGCGTTGTGACACCGCTCAGTCGCACTGTCAAAGTGCAGGGAGCATACAAACGCACCAAGAGCAGTCTCTGTCCGTGATAATCCAAAGAAATGGTACACCTGTCCTCTCTAAAATTGAAGGAGGAGGGAGAAAGAAGATGACAGAGCGAGCAGCTCTCGGCCCCTCATGTGGCCCCTTCCCTCATTGGGCTGCTTGTCCAAGCAAGAGCAAACAGGCCTTGTCGTGCGGGCGCTTCTCCGTTTGCCCTTCGGACTGGTCCCACCACCGCCTTCTCTATAGCCGCCATCCCCCTCATTTCCTTCAGCCATGGGTAAATGGTTAGTAATCACTACCTAGACCTCCCGACCGGTCTGACCACCGTATAGGACGTTGGGTCACCATGATGAGGTACTGCGAAACAAAATGAAGAACCTGGTGTGAGTGGTGCCGTGCGTTCCCGTACCAGAGCGGCCACTCACGGCTGCGTCAGAAACGGGGCTGTGAAGCGAATCAAGTTGGAAGCTGGTGAAGCACCAATAACTTACGAAGCTTTCGTGGAGGAGCTAGATGAAGGCGATTCCTTCACGGCTACACTGGTCGAAGTCTTAGTCAAGGTTCGTTCGTCTTCACCCATGGGGTTCGTTTTCGGGCAGATACTTCCTGGACACTAGGCTCAGAGCGCTGCTTTTCACTTCACTGCGCTCAACTGCGTAGCGTGGCGCTCGACAGCGAGGGTCGCATTTATCTCCGCCTGGGTTGCCTCTGTTTGTCTTCCACAATACATACGTCAGCGGCCTTGCGCTTGGGATTTCTTTTTGTCCAGGACCATACGCCCCTCCCTCGTCACATTCTGCTATCAGGACTGCTCACAATACCTCCGCCTCAATGTAGGAAATTGCCGACCGGCGCACTCGGACCAACGTACTCGATCGCCGGCTCATCTCTGAACTGACCGCAAAGTCACTCCGAATTCAAGCCGCTCCGCCACATTATTCTGTCCGTCGACAACGTCGTTTCAGATCCGGTTATACCGTCACCGACATTGTGCCCGATATCACGGACGAAGAGGATGATCCGGTGGATGCTCGTGTTCTGCCAGATGAGACTCTCTGGGAAGCCGAGGGTGCTCGTCTAAACACCGAATTGTACGACGCGTATGCACCTGCGTACGTTCGGTCTCCAGTCGTGGAGAGAACCAGGCCTACGGAGACTTCACCGCTGGCTACGGGAGAGTCTGACATCGCTGAGCCGATTGTTCTACCCGTCAGCCCGCGGTCTGTCTCTCCCCCCTCGCGCTCTGTGTCCCATCGCTCTAGTCTACGGTCGCGTGGCAGCGGCATCGGGACGAGCTTGTCTCGGACTGACTCTATGCGTCGGCAAGCACGCTCGCGCATTGTCGACTTCAACGAGTTTACACAACGTCGTCGCCTTTCTATGCGACAAGACTCTCACGAGGATAGCTCTGTGAGGGCTGAAGCTGAAGACTCCGCGGATGGCACTTGGCGATTCAGGCTGAGCAGAAGTGGCTCTTCAAGGGACTCGCAGCCTTCTGTTGCCTCGCCCTCAAGTCTTCGCACCCCATCTGTTGTGCCTGCTCATTACCTCAGCAGGGCATATCCTTGGGCTGCTGACACTGCTGAGGCAGCTACGGAGAGCAACGCAGATCTACCCAGCGCTGCTTCTTCCTCTAGTGGACCAAGCTCGTCGCAGACATGGTTTGCACTCACCGCTGGGCAGCCTACACCCCCAGGCGAGGAAGCATCTACACTTTCGACGCGTCGTTCAACGATTTCCGACATACACGAAGCAAGACGCCAAGTCATTGCCCCTCGTCTTCGGCGTGGGAGCATTCGCCCGCCCGAAACACTACTCTCTCGTTACGCCTCCCCAGCTGCGCTTGAGGGGCGTGACGCCTTACCGACTTCACCCCCGCCTTTCCCTCGCCCACCGAGCCTGATTCAGGTGCTCCGACAGCAGGATGCTCCTGAACTGGACAATCCAGCCCGGGAGATGCTCTTGAGCCTTTTGAACGAACCGGGGTTGCCGGATGGTGGGAGTACCTCACAATTGCCTACGCCACATTCGATCACCCCCGCTCCTGAATCCACAGAGACTCATGGTAACCCCTGGCAACAGGCTTAGGGAGGTCACCGTCATCGTAGAGCGACGGTCCTATGGACTTCAGTCTCGAAACTCGCGGGGCTCCCGGGCCATGTATACATGTGTATCATCGCTGTTCTGCACTGCTTGTCCATATGAAATGCATGCCTACATTGCATACCTCCTAGTATATTTCTCTGGGTTACATTAATATAATTTGCGCTTGCTTCGCTTGAGTGTGCGTGGTGTTCGTTGGACCACGCCAGCTACTGAATAGAGCGCTTCTGCGCCTCTGAATCTTTGTACCCGACTGTCAGAACTCTATGTTTCGGAAACGCACCGCACCCCGCCCTAACCTCCGGCAGAAGTCCATCGAGGTGGAGGAGGTGGAGGAATCTGAAGAACATTTGCAAGAAGGTGACGAGAAGCTAGAGTAGGTCCTCTGGACGGTCTCTTCATGTATCATGAGGTGTCCAGGATTGACCACCGCCTCTGCTCCGTGCTTGTTGTAGGTTAGCTGATCTCATTGAACTCCGCAAGCTACGAAGAGCGAGGGAGGGCATCGACGTGCAGAAGCTCGTCAAAGGAGATGTCAAGAAGAAGCGGAAGAGGCCGAAGGAGAGCGAGGAAGATCTTGGAGGATTGAAGAAAGGGAGCACGACCAAGGAAGAGGAAGAGGAGTGCGTCCATGTCTCCTCGATAGCCGACATTGCGCTAATGTACATCCAGAGAGGAAGAAGACGCGGACACAAAAGCTAGACGAGTTGTACGAGCGAACAACTTCACACAACAGACCAACGCACTCGACGTAGACAAACATATGTACGTGGATGTCACCTTCTATGTCGTACTCTTGTTTTGACATTCTCGCGGGGTAGGATGGCCTACATCGAGGAGAACATGAAACTGCGGCGAGGAACGTCGAACGAGCCGGAGAAGGACGACGGCCCACGAGATCCATATGCGGAGCTATTCAATATACCGGACAAGTATAGGCTCAAGCAAGAGAAGCCGCAGGATGACGGGAGCGTTACCAATAGCTTAGCCATGTTGACTGCCATCCCGGAGGTTGACCTCGGTATGGAGTGAGTCTACCCTACCTGGCAGCTGTATTGTCCGATTGACCCTGCCCTATGCAGCACCCGCTTGAAGAACATTGAGGAGACGGAGAAAGCGAAGCGGGTATTGACCGAAGAACGCAAGGAACGGCCGAAGAAGGCTGCTAACGACGAGGAGCATCTTGCAGCTGCTCGCTGTATGTCTCATGGATACGTCTCTGGGTGATAGCGACAGAACTGACATGTCCTGGTAGTTTATCGACCAAACCTCAAGGCGAAGTCCGACGCAGATATCATACGAGACGCAAAGCTGGAAGCCATGGGTTTGCTCCCTGAGGACCATGAACCCCGTCAGCCACGGAGCGACCGGCCACAGATGGCCACAGACGAAATGGTACGTAGGCTGATGCTCATTGAGAGCCTACCCCTCCTTACCCTTCTACTTCAGGTCATGGAACGTTTCAAGAAGAGGATGCGCAAGTAATGGCCTTCCTCGCCATCGTATGCAACCAGCAGCAGGTGTGGCATTCATTCGTACTGGTGCACTTTTGGGGACTGCGGCGGTTGGACAACAGTGTGATCAATACCTGTCGAGCGCGGATTGCAATCTTTTATATTTGCTAGTAATAACAACACTACTGTACACTGGTCGAAGTGGCCGCTGCCCTAATGCCATGATGTAAGCGGCCAACGACATATGTAGGCGTAAGGTCACAGCGACTCCCGGCCCCGTCCAGATGAATATCTACTTCCTAGCGGGCCAGTCATTTCTTCCTGCCCTTCCGCCCGGCACCCGTCGTACCCACTGGGCCCTTCTTCATAGTCGTCAAACATTCATTGCAATACCAGCTCTCCGGCAGGGGCGATTTCAAGTGGACACAATCCAGGTGGAACCACTGGTAGCGGCAGCTCGGATTGTCGCAAGCGATCATCTGGATCACGAGAAGCGTGGTCAGCGGAAGTAACAAACCCAATGATGATGAGGCCCTGCGCTTGGAGCATTCCGACTAGTACGCACCTCACCGTAAGACATCCTCTGACAAGTGCAGTAAACTTCCTTGTCGTCTGCGTCGCCTCCCTCTTCCATGTCAACGTCATCTTCGCCCTCCGCGTCTTCATCCGCGTCCAAGCCAGCGGAGGCCGTGACCCGGCGCGAACGCGCAGGAGACTGTCTGGGCTGCTGCGACGCTCTCGATCGTTGACTGGTACTGATATTGCTCGCTGGCATGGGCGCAGGGCTCGGCAACTTGATGCTTCCAGCTGAAGCGGCCGTGGTAATCCTTCGTTCTGTTACATAGACGAGTGGCGCAGACAGGGTTAGCATTGCGCATTGCGTGAACAAAGAATTGTACAGTGTACGCACTCTTTTGTGGCGGCACTGCGTTGACCGAGGGTGTGGGTGAGGCTTCCGGGATGGCGATGGCGTTACGGAGACTTTCAGTAATACGTTCTGCGGGGTTCCGCGAACCCTGGCCGAAGGAGTAGCTTGTCTGAATCTCCGGCGCGGGCTCGCCCTGAAGCACAAGTACCTTGCTCAAATCATGGTCTAGTCGTGCCCTTGCTCGCTGTATGAGCGAGACTAGTCGTTCTGCAAGTACTATCTTCTCTGCTGACAGCTTGTCGATCTCGGCATACGCAGTAGCGATGCTCTGAGGGATCGCACTGTCCTTCGGTGCTAATGGCTGCCCCGGGTTCTTGAGGGAATGTCGCACGTATTTTCCACCCTCCTTCTGTATCTCCTGCTGCAGTTCTATGAGTGGCCAGGAGGTGTTAGAACGGTCATAATTAGGGGTGCATGTATAGCCGACGTCGGTTCCATGACTTACCCTGTATACGCAAATCGAGATGTCGTATCTCGGCGAGCAAATGCTGTGTCTCTCCAGGAAGGTTATCCAGGCCTACGGATGAAGGGTGGTAATAGTAAGTGGGGGATCTTATTGTCAATGTACGCACTACTGGAAGTAGCCAGACTTACTGGATACGTATTCGGCCGCGATACTCGCTGCTTCCTCTAGATTGGTGTTCATGGCTTGGAATGGGTCCTTTATTAACTACGTGGGCGATGAATGAACGAGGCGGAACAGGCGACAGGGCTACAAACCCGCGAGATGGTGGCGAAGTGAGAAGTACAGTCAATTCCGAGCGAGAGCGCCCAGCATACACTCGGCCTGTGCCACACCGTCACGTGTGGCCATACCTCTGTCCTCTCGACTCAACAGTACCCAGCCCCAGCGAGCAGTCGCGGCGCCGTCCTAGACCGACATGGCGGAGGAAATGACCATGGGGCAGGATCACTCCCACTCAAAAGCCAATGGCCACGGTCTATCCCTTGATGCCATCCTCAACGGCGACCATGACAGCATCGAAAACACCGCGGCCCATGACGAAGCTTTAGTGGAGGAGGACTCGGCAGAAGGCGTGGCAGCCAAAGGGTTCTGTGTCGAGTGTGAAGGTGACTATCTCATCACCATGGAGCTATCTTCGCCGAGTCTCATTATGTCCAGACCAACCAGCACAGCTTTTCTGTGAGACATGTAGTGACGAGTTCTGCGAGGTTTGTTTCGCTGCGCAACATCGCAAAGGCACGCGCAAACGCCATGCAATGAAGCCGTTGAAGAGCGCACGGAGCGAGAAGAAGGCGAGGGTGAAGGAGGACGCATCAGGTGAATCCGCTGTTCCGGCGCCGGATACTCAGGCCTCGAACGGAGACGCGGTGCGTATTAGTGCAATTCCACACTTTATATATGGGTTTGACCTACGATCTGTCATAGATGCACGTAGATGACGACTCCGACGAAGACCTGGAGAACATCGTTGCGGCGGCTGCAGTGGAGGAGAAAGCTGCCAAGGACGAGGCCAAGCCAGGCGAGTGGTTTGTCGAACGGGCGAAGTACATTCCTGTCCGGTTGACCCTCGGCGAGCGCAAGTACCTCCGTCTGCTGGAAGCTGCACTCAACGTGTCAGAATACACCGACAAGATTGATACCATTGGTTTCGGTCTCTCGAAGGCGAAACGCATCGTCCACCAGATCCGCGAACTGTGCGCCATCATGTCTGGACTCGTTCTGTCGGCGGACTACAAGCAGGGCCAGGAGCTATTCCAAGACCGCGACTTCGCTGCCAACGAGGAATTCTACCAAGAGATCTTTGAACTGGGTCGCCGCCATAAGATCATGAACCCCGACAAGATGCGGGCTACCTACGGCAAACTGATGTATCTCCTGCAGGTCAGCACGTTTATTGATCTTCGTCCCAAACGCGCGAGCAGACCATCGACTGAATAGGACAGCCAAACTCCAGAGGTCAAGGACCTACTTAGCTTCACTTGTGTAAAACCCATTAAAACCGTGTATGCTCTTCTCGAAGAGCACGACGCAATCGACTTCCTGCGAGACGACCTCATTGCGACCGCGACAAAAGAAATTTACTCGGAGGGCCGATCGAGGCGGGAGATCCAAAAGGACATCAAGCTGAAGGAGCGGGCCATCGAGACGCTCTCGGCCAAGTATGTGCGGGAAGGCCTGAGCCAGGAGAAGCTACGCCAGTGTCTATACAGCATCGGGGACAACCATGCGTTCTTGCGAGTCAACCGCGATCCGTGCGAGAAGATGATTGCGTACCTCAAGAAGTACTTCAGCCCGAACAGCACGAAGGACTCGAAGAGCAGCCTGGCGATCAAGAGCGGCAAGGGTGGTGCACGTCTCACGCACGACCACTCGAAGCAGTACGCCTATGTCCTCCAAAGCCTGACTCTCTGGAGAGAAGTTCTGCATGGTCCGTCGCTCTGCCTCGTTGACAGCGCAATGTGTTGCTGATGGTTTACCTGCAGATATGTTCCACTTGTGGTCGCTCGCTGAGCAGGACTTGCTCTCCGAAAACGTGTCATATCGTCTGCGTGACACTGGCCAGGGCCTCAACCGTATTCAAGCCGCGCCCAAGACTTCTCGCCTGATGCACGTCATCCTCAACCGTGCGCAGAAGAGTATCGGCTCGTGGGTCGGCTCCTCAGTCATTCACATGGGCGACCACAACGTCCCCAATGCACTCATGTTCATTGGTGAGCAGCATATATACCTCCGCCAGCCACCGCGGACGTCTTACTAACCCCACCACCAAGACAAATACTCGCAAATCTACCGCATCCTCCTCCCCATCTGCAACACCCTCCAACATATTCCTAAGCTCACCGAGAATAGCCCGGCGCTCCGGTCGTACTTCGACGACGAGTTCGGCGGCGTGGACAACTGCTGCAAGGAGATCCTCGCCGATTTCTTCCGCCACGGATTTGATGGGTCAGGCGCGGGCAACTACTTCGACGCTGGCTCGTGTATCGATGGCCGACTCACGAGTGCGTGGAATTGGTGCTCGGAGCTGGAGAAGAAGCGTTTCTTCCCTGTCTTCTTGCTTACCGGTAAGCCATGCTCGCGGCCGTCTAAAGGATCTGTGGCTGACGATGGATAACAGGTTTCATTGGCTTTGATGGCGAGTGGTAACGACTGCTCACAGCCTCACCCTTTTGTCGTATTGCTCTGCTGTTGTCATCATATAGACCGCCCCGCATAGAACGCAGACCTGCATTTGCATCACCTAGCGCGCGACTCACATATGTACCACACACAATACAGCATATATAGCACCCATAGCACTTACACAGCACCTAGAGCAACACGATACAGCTACCTGGGAAACATCCCCCTTTTGCCTGCCACAGCACTACAAAGTCTTCACAATCCGACGCTCAGGCCGCGGCAGCTGCAGCTGGCGGGACCGCTGTGGGTACTTCGCTCGGCTTCGCCGCGCCCGCGTTCGTGACGGCCTCCGCGCCGCCCCGTCGCTGTGCGGCGGCGACGACCTCAAGCACGCTTGCGATGCTCGCCTTCCAGGCGTGCAGGCGCTGCTCTAGGAGCTCCCATTGCGGGCGCTCGAACGAGCGGGCGGTCGCGCGCGTGACGTGCAAGGTCTGTGTTTTCTGTGAAAGGCGGCCGGAGACCAGACCAGCGCGGATGACTGTAACATAGCATGAGGACCGAAGGACTCGATGGTCAACGGGGGGAAACTGTACCATCAATGACCCATCGCTCGACTTGTGACGGCTCAACCTCGATGGTGGATGCGATGGTAGAGTATGGTAGCTCGTGCCCGATGTTTTGGAAAGCAAGGGTGGTCAGGGCGAGCAAGCGGATGGTGCGCTCCAACTGGACCTTGTCGAGGTCTACGGACGTAATGGTCACTTTGATACGGAAGTACTGTCAACCAATCGTACGTACTATATTGGGTGAAGGTGTCCGCATGGTTAGTCGCCCATGCCTGGAACTCGGGCAGACCGTCGTTGATGAATATCCTGAGCAGAGAGAACAGTTCGTGATCCTGCGCGGCGACGACTGCATCTAGCCGGAAGAGCGCATCGAAGTTGAAGAGAGAGGGGAGACGAAGGGCAGCTGCAATCGCGTCAACTGCAGCGGTCTGAGACGCGCTCGAATTGGGGGGCAGCGATCGAACGTATGAAAGCGTGTATTCGTATGCAGTCGCTCTGATTGGTGCGGGCACGCGAGTCAGTTCCAAAGCTAATGGAGGGAAGCAAAGTAAGGCAAACGCACGGTTGCCTGGACTTGGCGAAGGCCGCAGAAACGAGCTGCAGGAAGTTGCTCTTGTCCTCCGAGGCGACGTCCCACTCACGCACCCACTTCTCGACGTCTGCGCGGTCAAGGCTGAGGAGCTCGAGTTCGTCTTGGTCGCTGGCAAGTTGGAGAAGAGTCTTGTATACTATTAATCGAAGGTTCGATCGACGGGGTAGTGCATTGAACAAGTTGGAAAGTCTGCAGTGTGTTAGGGTCATTCTCATTCAGTAATGTAAAGGAAAGGGCATACATCCGGTACTTGACAAACGCTTGGTGGTCGGCAGTAGCGATGGTGCTGAGAAGGGCCACAAGATGGTCCTGAGTCTCAGGAGCGTCGAGGGGTAGTAAAGAAACAAAATGTGAAAAGAGGAGATTGAAGAATCCTTCGATCTCTGAAAAACATCTCTTCAGAGAGCGCAGCGGGTCACATTGGATGGTACGCACCTTTATCAGACCCATCCCCTAGATCCTTCACCTCGCCCAGTACGGTGACGAACACCTTGGCTCTCCGGAGCTCATCCTTTTCAAAGGGTGTCTGCCCTTCCGCAGTCTCGAGGAGATCGGCGAAAGGCTGCACAAAATTCGCGCGTTCCTCTTCGGGTCGAGGGCGTGCAATGTAGTCTACAAGCTCGCGAATCTAGATGACCGGCTCACTGGTTGACGCAAAGTGATCGTGAATATTCAGTGATACACATACCTGCTCCTGGAACGTTCCCTCTGCATATACGGAGACTGCGTCTGTCGCAGACATTTTGTCGAGTCGATGTATGGATGAAGCAGTCGTGGGAGATCTCGAATCTGCAAATTCTGTACCAAACCCTAACCAGAAGGGCCTTCTGATATTAACCACGTGCGCGTGTAGGATCGCGATCTGAGATGCGACGCGGTGCACTGAGGCGGCTGCGCGCCCAGCGCTGTTGCATCCCAGCTACAGCCACGGCTTCCGCAACCTCGCTTCCACCTACGCTCTCTTCGCATTCGTATACTTACCACTGCCCAGTTGGAGATACCAATTCCTTTGATCATCCACCATGAGTTACTTCCGCTCAAGCAGCAACACTCCTCAGCCTGGTGGACAGCAGCCTTACGCTCGCATCCCTCCGGAAGGGAGTTATCGCGATCAGGTCCCACCAGGGCGATCGCACAGGGTGCCACCTAGGTACGATGATCCCTCGCAACAAGAAAAGCGGGGATACGAAAGGCACACACCAGTTTCACGCGGAAGGTATGTAGC
Organism: Fomitopsis schrenkii; assembly: GCA_000344655.2. Lineage (NCBI taxonomy): Eukaryota > Fungi > Basidiomycota > Agaricomycetes > Polyporales > Fomitopsidaceae > Fomitopsis > Fomitopsis schrenkii. The sequence goes on from KE504162.1 coordinate 232,622, forward strand.
AACTACTTTGGTTCGCGGAGTACGCGTTGAACGTGTCTGTAGCTATGGTGTGGCCTCGGCACCGAGTGATGCTCTTGCGCTGTCAAACTGCCTCATCGTCCATCCTTCCGACTTCCAGCAGGGCCAGCATGTGCTCGTCAAGCAGCAATTCCCCCTCACTACCCGGTGCGCACCAATGTTACTGCCTTGTTCCCTTGCAAGGCGATCGGTAAGTCAGACAAGCTGACCGGCCTCATCCGCAATTGTTAGACACGATAACACTGGCAAGCTGCCGCCTGGCACTATCGGTGCCTCCGCCACCCAGCGGCAATGGATCGGACTGTCGCTCACTGGCGACGAAGTGACGGTGGAGCCTCTCTCCCCGGCGCCGACCTACCTCCAATCCATCGACATGGAAGTCGGCTTCATCCGCCGTGGCCATGAAGTCGCCGAACAGTACTCTGCGGACGAGATGGCACACAACTTCATCAAGGGCTTCAACGGCATCGTGATCGCCGTCGGCGAGATCCTAGTGTTCGAGTTCCACGGCCAGAACCTCAAGGCAGTCGTCAAGGGGCTCCATAACCTGGAGCTACCCCCTAGGGCGGGGGTCACTGAGCCACGCCGGGCACATGCACATGTCCCTCACGGCGTGTTGATGGAGAAGACGGACGTCACCTTCATCAAGGCCGCAGACAGTTCGGTTAAGATCAAGTCTAGTGCAAGAAAGTATGGCGCACAATGCTTTGGTGCATATGCAGCACGCTCACGATGCCTGAATGCAGGGCTCCGCCTAATGCTATCCTGGCGCCAAACTTCAAATTCGAGGACATGGGTATTGGAGGTTTGGATCAAGAATTCAGCGCCATCTTCCGTCGTGCCTTCGCATCGCGCGTATTCCCACCTGCTTTGGTAGAGAAGCTTGGGATCACGCACGTCAAAGGTTCGCTGAGCGTAGAGATTCAATTTGTGATTCATACTGACTTAGGGTGCTAGGTATCCTGCTTCATGGTCCTCCCGGAACTGGTAAGACCTTGTTGGCAAGACAAATCGGCAAGATGCTCAATGCCCGCGAGCCAAAGATCGTCAACGGTCCTGAGATCTTGAACAAGTACGTCGGTGCCTCGGAAGAGAACATCCGAAAGCTGTTCGCCGATGCCGAGAAGGAGGTTTGCAGTCTCCCTACTGAGTCACGATTGTTCATTGACGATGTCTGTAGTATAAGGCAAAGGGTGACGAGAGTGGCCTGCATATCATCATCTTCGATGAGCTGGACGCCATCTGCAAGCAGCGTGGCTCCACCGGTGGTGGCACTGGTGTCGGCGACAGTGTTGTCAACCAGCTGCTATCCAAGGCATGTTGACGCACCGTCATGCACGGCGTGACACTGACATGGGTACTTCTAGATGGATGGTGTCGACCAACTGAACAACATTCTCATCATCGGTATGACTAACCGTTTGGACATGATCGACGAGGCCCTGCTCCGTCCAGGTCGTCTCGAGGTACACATGGAGATTTCGCTCCCCGACGAACGGGGTCGGTTGCAAATTATCAGCATCCACACATCGAAGATGCGCCAGAACGGGGTGATGGCACCGGACGTGAGCCTCGAGGAGCTCGCTGCGCTGACGAAGAACTTTTCCGGAGCAGAGATCAACGGTCTCGTGAAGAGCGCGACGAGTTTCGCGTTCAGCCGGCATGTGAAGGTCGGCACGCTCGCGGGCATCTCTGACGACATCGAGGACCTGCGCGTGAACCGTGACGACTTCATGAACGCGCTGGACGAGGTGCAGCCCGCGTTTGGTGTGTCGAAGGAGGAGCTCGAGCAGGTCGTAGAGAACGGTATTATCCACTTCTCTTCTAACATCGATGTGGGTGCATGTTGACACAGACGTACTCCGGATGCTCATGCTCTTTGCGCAGGATATCTTGCGGTCTGGCAAGCTCTTCGTGGACCAAGTGCGGACCTCGACGCGTACGCCGCTTGTCAGTGTCCTCCTTCACGGTCCGCCTGGTTCCGGCAAGACGGCGTTGGCTGCGACGATCGCGCAGGCCTCGCAATATCCGTTCATGAAGTTGCTCTCGCCGGACAGCATGGTTGGTTTCTCCGAGGCACAAAAGGTCGCGGCGATCCACAAGGTGTTCGCGGACAGTTACAAGAGCCCGCTGAGTGTCATCGTAGTGGACAACATCGAGCGGTTGCTCGGTAAGTTGGCCGCATTGATTCACCGTCGAGTCGCGCGAGCTGAGCGTGTTGTCAGACTTCACGGCCATTGGGCCTCGCTTCTCCAACACCGTCTTGCAGACGCTGCTCGTGCTACTCGCAAAGAGGCCGCCGAAGGATCGCCGCCTTTTGATCATCGCGACGTCATCTCTTCGCCCGGTGCTGACAGACCTGGGCATCTCGGAGGCTTTCGACTCGGAGATGCGCGTGCCGCCGATTTCGAGCCTGCGCGCCGTCGTCCACGTCCTCGACGAGCTCGAGATATTCCCGAACGAGACCGAGCGTGCACAGCTCATCAACATGATGCAGCAGGCGGGCCTGGGCAAGATGGACGCGCGCGAGGACGATACGTCGTCGAGGCTGAACATTGGTGTTAAGAAGCTGCTGAGCATCGCGGAGATGGCTCGCCAGGAGCCGGATGAGACCGCAGAGAGACTGACGCAGTCATTGATGGGCCTCGGGATGTAGAACATGTTGTAAATCTAGATGTAGCGCAAAATGTATTGTACAGATACACTCAGGACCGCCGAGAGGCGTTCCAATGAGGTCGCGATTCGTGAGGGCGATGCGGGGGCGTCAGGTAAACATGCGTTCACGGCCGGCCTCGAACCCGCGGCACGAACTACTAGTAGACGCGGCGGGGCGGCGGGCGGGTGGCGCCCATGGAGAGGGCGGGGAGTGTGGCGGCAGGGAGGGGAGCGCTCCGGATTTATGGTGGCAGGCCAATTTCTGCTTGGGCTCACTCAGTCGCACGTCCCACCTCGCCATGTTCTTTCGCAGTGCCTTGCCCTAATTCCCACTCTGCTTCGCTCTTCGCTCTTCTGCAAGTCAGCACACTCTCACCCCGCGCCCATGCTCTGCACACCGTTTCTTCGCCCTCTCGCTAGCCACCCATGTCCTTCACTTTCCAGTGGCCCCGTTTCTCGGACCAGTTTCATGCCGATGCCATCCAGCTGCTCACCTCCGCCCTCAACAAGGGCAACAAACCTCCCGTCATAGCCGACAAGATCGAGGTGGTCGAGCTCGAGATGGGTACTCAAGTCCGTCTCCGCTAGCCTTTGCCCCGACTCCCAGCGCTGACCTGTGGCCGTGTCGTGTGCGCATCCCTTAGCCACCAGAGCTCGAGATCAGGGATATTGGAGAGCTTACGGTGGACCAGTTTCGCGGAATATTTCGCCTCACGTATTCCGGCGACGCGCATATAGTCCTGAGGACGAAGGTTCAGGTACGCACCTTAGCCTGGTTACGCGATTGAAACTGTCTTACAGTCACTCAGGCGAATCCACTCAACCATAAACAACCGGATATTCATCTCATGGGGGGCTCCCGAGGCATGCTGGCAGCCAAGCAGCCCCTTGTTGTTCCCATGCTCCTCCGTCTCTCGGGGTTCAAGCTCAATTCTTACGTCGTGCTCGTCGTCTCACGCCAGAAGGGAATCACGCTCGTCTTCAAAACGGACCCACTACAACATGTCGATATCAACAGCACGTTTGACTCCATCGCAGTCATTCAGAAGTTCATTCAGCACGAGATCGAGGGCCAGCTCCGGCAGATGTTCAGGGAAGACCTCCCGGGAATCATACATCGCCTCAGTCAGCAGTGGGTGAAGGCGAAAGTGGAGGCACCTTACTTGGCAAAGCGTCCCACTCCGAGTATCCGGCAACGCCCACGGGGACGCGAGCGGGACCTCGACTCCGTGTCGGCCATCTCCACACCGCCGTCGTACTATTCGCCTTACTCGCACTTCCCTCCTATCGGTCTGCAACCGAGCCTCCTGCCCAGAGTGCCACCAGGGACCCCCAACATCACTCGCCCACAAACAGCGTCGGTGCGTTCGGTGGCGAGCGCGAGTTATAGACCGACGCCTTCTATTGCATCTTCGCCTGCATCGACGTCTGCGACACCGATGCCCACGCCTGGGCCTGATAGTGCGACCTCTTCCTTTCCTGACATTGAAAACTTCGACCCGACATACGGCCTGCGCCCCGAAGGGCTTCCGAAGAAGAGTGTCTTCAGCGGCTTTCGTAGCTTGTTTGCACCCAGCAAGGGGCTGGCGGACCTCGCTGAGGAGCCGAGCGATGTTGATGACTCCGCCGACGAGACAGGTTCATTTGGTACCGGCCAGTGGGATGACTTCCTGTCGGACTACGCGCCGCCGCCATCTATTGTGGAACCCGATGACGATATGGAGTACGAGACTGTTCCTGCCGTAGGAGGTGGGACGATCACTCGGCCGCGAGTGTACCACTCGCAGTCCCAGATCATGTCCCCAGTGGGGGACTCTCCGCTCGGAGGATCGAGTATTGTCGGCCGGTCAACACCAAGTGTGCGCTCGATTGCATCGCGCCCCTCCTCGGTTCGGCCTTCGCCTTTGAGCATCCCAGGCTCATCCCGCTATGGCTCCAACTACAACCCGTACTTCGCCGGCACGACACCACTAATTAGCAGGACACCTTCACGACTCGGCATGGATTCCTCATGGCACGAAGATAACCTAGATTCAAATCAACCATTCTCCGGTGTGCCTCCTGTGCCACCACTGTATCGATCACCCCCTCCCCGCCCTGGCAGCCCCTCGAGCCGTCGCTCTAGCGACATGACGCGCTCCGTACCGACTCCGCCTCCATCTGAGGGCGACGCGGGTATCCAGATCCCGCGCCCGCGCCGGCTATCGGCCGCGTCGTCCAATCTCGATAGATTCCAGCCAGGCTCTCCACTAGGCTCCGAGTATACAGATCACGACCCACAAATTGTCCTGCGGCCCACCATCAACAACTCCATATCTAAACTGTCCACGCTCAGCCACTCCAACCATACTCTCTCACCATACACCCGCACCCTCGAGCACTTCACCGTTCGCAGTGTCCCGCCGCGCGATGCGGCCTCGACCGGGCCCTCCTCCAGTATCGAGAAGCAACCCGTCAAGGCCAAGCGCAAGCGCATATTCCGTCTGGGCGGCAAGCCCGCGCGACCGCCTGACGACGCACAGATCGAGGCGCACCCGCCGCCGTGCTCGTCGCCAGTGCCGCTCTCCGAATTTGATGTATCCGAGATGGACCGTTACTTCCGGTCGAACGACGACCTCCTCCCCCGCTACCCCGATCACATCGCCCCGCCAAACGCCCGCCGCCGTGTTCCGTATCAATCGTAATCTGGACTTGCATCTCGCGTACCTGAGCCCCACCCGATCTTCGTGTTCTGTCCATGTAAGTCAGCTGCTCTAGCAGTCTTTTACCGTAGCCATTCATTCGTATTGATCGGCACTTGTTGCTTGTGTATCCTTTATTTCGTTCCCAAGTTGTTCACATCGGGTTAAACGGCGGCGCGAGGGGCTGGAAGCCATCCGCGGCAAACGGCATCGTGATTGTCGGCATCGTTACTGGCATTGCTTGGACTGGTACTACGATAGGCGATGTGGACGCGGCGCTCTCGAAATCCTGAACGCACCCCGCCCCCAAACGCGTTATTAGTGTGTGAAGGGTGTTGAGGTCAAACGACCATTAAGCTACACCTACGTCTACATGCATACTGGGCAGCCGGCTTGTGTTCTGCCTCGCCGAAGGCGTCTGCCGGAGCTGCCTGAAATCATTATTACTGTACGTTTTGGTTAGCCCTGTTGACGCGGGCGAGCGCAATATGCCGGGTGGGGAGATGGTCACTAGGCCGAGCGCATCCTGATTGAGTGCCCTCCGTGGTGGCGTGGATGGCACGGGTATAGTAGATTGTAGGAGCTCTTCGACATTTTGAAGGGAAACTTCGACGGAATCCGGCAGAGGTATAATGGGATTAGGGAGGATTGTATCTTGCACGAGTACCCTATCTTTGAGCGTGGTCCACCGTATACGTTCGTCGGCTGGTACCACTTCGTGGACACGGGCACTGAAAGCGTCCCATGCTGAAGGAGTAACAGACAATGTCGCGTTCCCGGACGTTGGTTTCGTGACGTTGACACGCCATTCGAGCAAGGGCAAGAGTCTCGTGTGGTATGACATCGCGTCCCAATCATCGGGATTACTGCCATACTTGTCGACAACAATGTCCGCTTCTTGACAGAGCGCGTGAAGGCACGTGTCCAGGAAATCGGTTGAGGTAAGGATGGCGATAGCATGGTCTAGGTAGTCGATGCCCGAATGTCCCTCCGAGGAGCTACATCGCAACAACGTGATGGCAAGAGTGCCACGAAGGTTGGCATCTAGCCTTTGCCAATCAGATGCAACATTCCTCACAAGGTCCGACAGCACGGACGCGGATAGGCGTTGGTCGAGGATGGAGGATAGGCAAGTAGTAAGAATTGACGCTGCATCTTGAACAACAGCAAGACAGTCTACCAGGATTCGAGATGACGTCGACGAGGGCTCCGCAAGGTCAGTGAAGAAATCGAGTGCTATCGAGACTTGCATTTGCCGAACCACGCGCTCTTGTAGCTGGATTGTAGGATCCTCCAACAGCCTCAGCGCGTGCAGCAACTCCTTCAGCTCCTCGACGATCAGCCACTCGGCCACCCCCACGACGCCGCGGTCCAGGCTGCTCAGACGCTTGACGAAGTGGACTTTGTTCTCCGTGTCGAGAACCCTACAGAACTGCCAGAGGTCCTGCAGCACGAGAGGCACCACGCGCTGCGTCCACATCGCCTCGTTCTCTTCGTCCGTGTCGGGCATCGGGAGCAGGTAGTCGATCAAACAGAGCACCTGCTGGAGGTGGTGGACCGGGTCGCGGTCGTCGACGTGCAGGCCGTGCCGGAGAAGGGTCTTGAGGACTACCTCCGCGCCGAGCGTCGCACTGCCTAGGGCGGATGTCGCTGAAAGCATGCGCACGGTGTCGATGCATGACTGACGTGTCTCCTCGGCGGCGACGCAAGTGGGGCTCGCCTGAGAGTAGAGGACGTCCGCCGCATCCGTACACACGAAGAGGTCTGCCGCACTCGTAGTGAGGACACGTACGGCACGGCTCGGAAGGGGGTAGGAGGGGTAAAGTCGCAAGACGAGCTTGAGAAGCTCGTCTGCCACGCGGAACAAACTGCTCATCAGCTCCTGCGACCTGCGAGGTGGAGGAGTCAACGTAAAGTGACTCCTGACCTCCTTGACGAGCGGCACAAACACGTCGACGAGGTGGCCGACGAGTCCACGGGAGCCCTCCTGCCAGAAGTCCTGCAGCACGTCGTACTCACGGTCCTTGCGCAGCTCGTCATCAATGACAGCAAAGGCCACACGCAATGCGCGGAGATGTTTCAGCGTAGGCGCACGATCTATGGGGCGGAGAAGTTCGTCGACAGCCCCAGTAAGACCATCGTCAGCGACAATGGCAGCACGCCTCATGGACATCCGCTCCTCTTCGGTGATGGATGCAAGGGGTGGCTTGAGACCCAGGATGCAGTCAATGAAGTCAGGCTCCAGGATCGCTTGCGGGTCCTTGGCAAGGTTAACCAGGATATGTTCAGCGTCTACGCCAGCTCGTCTTGGGGGGTTGCAGTCCATCATGCAATCTAGTCTGAATATCATCTGCTTCAGTAGCAGGAGGTGATTCACGATCTACTCAAAGACCATGAGTTCGTACATAATCTCATACGCGTTCTGTGGACGTACCTCTCGGTAGCCATCCACACCCTGCCAGAGGCGAATGATCGCTAGAGCGCGTTCCCGACATGAATTGTGTGGCCATGCGTCCGCGAATGCATATACGGCCAGCACGGCAGCAACACCAATCACGGCCCTCAAGAATGCTACGAATTCGTCATGCGAGATTGACGACTTCAGAACACCAAACAGATAAGGCGGGTGCGAGAGTGGAATCGGCATGAGCGGATTTTCTTTTAGGGTTGTCGCAATATCACTGTGAGTGATCATAGACTCAAGCCATATTCCGAGGGCCGCCTCCTCCGTACCAATGTCTTTCAGCAATGTGGCGGCGGTCACGAAGTCACCCTGGGTGTTAGAAAGCGTATCTTCCAGGACAGTCCAGCCCTGTATGCGGGCAAGAAGCTTGGCAGCTGCTGATTGAGTCGGAGGATCCGCGTTTGGGTCTTTGGTGATCGCATGCACAGATTGCATGAATTGGTCGTCGCTGAGGTAGTGTGCGACGTCGGCATTTGTCGCAGCGTCACGTAGCCTGACCAGTGTACTCTCGTCCATGTTAGTCGAATCGAAGATGGCGGTAAGATCGAGTTTCTCCTGTTTATCACAATTAGTCGGCATCGTCCCTGAGGAGTGCTACTGACATACCAAGATAAATTTCGCCATGTTCGGGTGCTGAGATGCGGCGTTGCTAAGGATGCTAGCAACGCGGAAGCTCTGTACGTCATCCTGCTCTGCATGAGTTCATGGCCGCTCAGACATTGAGACTACGGCAGTCACCTTCTCACGAGCTGTCTGTACCACGTTCTCCGCGAAGTTACGCAGGATATCTTCCTCGATATCGTCGGAAACAGGTCGCGTGATCAGAGCGGCGGCTTTCTCTAGGTCGAACTGCGCAGCGTCAATATCCAACTCAGCGAAGATGTATGGAAATTCTGGGAGATCCCAGTCGTCTGACGGTGGTTTGAGGCAGAAAACCAGCTGAATCGCCAGAGGAAGTGGAGGGGCATCAGGAATAAGGTTCAGCAGCTCTCGGGCGAGTGCAGATGGATCAAGGGAATTAGCAGGGTCCAGTACCCGTGAAATTCGAACGGGCTCGAACACTGGAAGAGGCTTGGGTTCGTATGTCGTAGGCGGAGGTGGTAGCTCTGACATAACATCGCCATAGATAGCCATGGAGACGCATTCGAAGTCCCCCCTCACTATGATGAGACGGGTGGCATACTGTAGCACAAAGTGAGTGGATATTCAGGCTCATATCATTCACGAGCGAAGCGTGCGTACGCGGCGCTTGTACGGGGATATACTTATGCATGTTACAATCGGGATTTGGGGAGATAGTGGATCAACACATCGAACGCCGCGCACGGTGGGTCCTTTGTACAAGCCCTCAGTGACAAGCAAGTACGACGAGGCTACGACGCGTCGCACCCAAACACTCCTCGTGAGTGCGTATATCCCACGTACATCCGCATATGCACCCTCGGCTGCCGTGCAGGGGAGGGGAACAGAGAAAACATGGCGCACCTCGTTGCCCATAGGCACAGCAAAGTCCATCTCACCGCCTGCATAGGCAAGTGTCGTTGGTGTCAAGACATTGGTGGGCTTTGACTTCTCCTTGCTATCGGCTCGAGCGACGCAATACGCGCTGAAGTACAAGTGCAACAGAAAGGCTTGTGGTTCTGTTTCGCTAAGCGCATCATGAGTGTCACCATGCTCTATTCGACTGCGCGGTGAACGAACCTCACTACATCCTGGCGTTGTGCGAACGGGCGGGCGTCCTTGGGGAAGATGCGAATGGACTGGAGGCGGACAGGAGAGGAGAAGCGAATAGCGGCGAGGTTGCCATCGCCGGAAGGCTCAAGTGTGCACCATTGAAGCAGCATGGCGCGGGTTCATCTGGCCGGGGGAAGGTTCTGTGCCAAAGGGCGTCGGTGGCGGGTGGCGGGAGGAGCTGCACTTGGGCGGCTAATAGCCTGTTCTGGAGATTAGCGCGCGCAGTCCCATATATCGGGCGCCTAAACTGCTCGGAGCCGCCACGACGCCCTCTGCGAGTGACCTCCGTCTTCAAGCTGTCCTCGCACCATCTCGCTTGCTCTCATCGCACGCACGCACGCATCGTCTGAGTCATGGCAAGTGGCCTTGCCTCCCCCACTCTTTCCATCCCCCAGCCTATCCAGGGCCTCTCGGTCCGCATCCCCAGTCGTGCACGCAGCAGCAGTCTCGTCAAGGTGGAACAGGTCGGTGATGGATCCCAGGAAGATGCACTAGACTCTGCTGTGTACGAAAACGTGAACGTGGAATGGGTCAACCGCAAAGGTACGCGTTTTTCGAGGCGATCTGCTTGACGTTGCACCGCCTCCGAGGTCGCAGCGACTGACCCACTGTACTCAGGTGCATGGCTCATCCACCCCGCCTTAATTTTTGCGGGAAAGATGGTCATCGACACCATTCCGGGGATGCGGCAGGACATCAGCTGGTTTTTGGTAAACCTCACGTATCTGAGCGTATGTCGTCCGACTTTCTGCTCTTCCGCAGCACGCTCACCGTCCAACACAGTTAACGTACCTGATGTTCCATTGGGTCACAGGGATACCCTTCCAATCCGATCTGCATGGCGGAGTGTATGACGAGCTAAGTCTTTGGGAGCAAATTGACCAGGGTGCGCAGTACACTCCAGCCAAAAAGTGGCTCATGGTGGTCCCCATCCTACTGTGCGTCTATCTGCTCTTCGTACCTTCGGTCAAACATACGGCCGCTGAACCTCCCGACTTAGCTTCCTCGCCTCCACGCACTACTCAGAGTACAATCCATGGATGTTCGCCATCAACCTCACTGCCCTCATCTTTGTGCTCATCCCGAAGTTGCCACAGGTGAGTTCCAGATCGGGACACGGCTTGTGATATCACCATCATTGATCGTACGACTTCACGTAGCTGCACCGCCGTCGCGTGCGTTTCATGGTCGAGGACGAGGACCCGTCCCACGGAGGCACGCCCTCCGTTCCCGGCACACCTCGTTCTGGCTCGTCCACGCCAACGAACGGCGAGCTGCCCTTCGACATCCCGCAAATCAGAACGCCAGACGCCAACTCGTTTGGCACGGAGAAGTAACGCCGTTTCTGCCCTCTTTTACACCTTCCTCTCCCCCTCGGACGTGCATGCTGCCGGTCTCCTCTATCACTACTCATCTATCAACTATCACATTGCCTCCCGGCGACTCCATGAAACGCTGGAAACACAGCCTCTATAATGCACAACACCTGTCGTCCAATTACTTATTGTAATACATGGCCTTGCACGTCAATATGTGAATAGCCGTGAAGGTACCTCTTCTTCCACTAATAAATTTCGAGCTCGCGGACCGCAACTGCTCTCTTATGCCTTCGTCAGTTCACCGTACTGCTGGAGGCGCAGACTGACAAAGACGAAACGATCAACTCCCAAACCCAGTGCGACAGGTACCCATACGTACAGGTTTCTGAGCAGCATCATTATTGTGACTTTGCCAATTGTCGGCAGGTAAACGGAAGCCTATGCGCCTTACGGTGAGCCATCTTCGCACGATGTCCTACGCCGCTGCACGTACCTTCTCGCGCACGTCGGCCTCGAAGTTCTTGTCTGCAGCGACATTGACGCAGACACAGCCATCCTTCAACCACGCCGTCTTGACCTTGTAGTTGGCGCTCGGTACGGCTGAGACGACAACGTCTGAGAGTACAAGGCAGTCTTCAAGGGAGAGGGTGCATGGGTGTACTACGTGCCGTGGGTGGAAGCGGCGCCCTGCGTCGGAGCCCTGCTGGGGACGCTTCGTGTACTCCTGGTGTTCGGAGTAGCATGTTTGAGAGTAGACGGACGGATTGGAATGGGAGGACAAACCTGGGTGGAGTCGATGTCAACGGAGAAAACGCGTGCTCCGTCGTTCGCGAGCAATGCAGCTAGAGGACGGCCGACTACTTCAGACCTGTGCAGTTATATCAGCCAGTGCTGGTATCCTGTACGATGACTGATATCTTACCTGTTAATCACAGTGATGGTCTTTCCGTATGCACGGTCACCGTAAGGGAGAATCTTGTTGTACACCCCGACATGTTCCAGCGATTTTACAACAGCGAGAGGCGTGCAGGGTAGAATGGATTTGACGGTGCCCAGTGGAGGCTGGTCCTCAACTGCGGGTTCAGGCACGGAGGTCGGTGGTATAGAGGAGATCAGGGACTTGGGGTTGAGGTATCGGATACTGAATGCGCGGAAATAAGTCATCGCCCTACGACCAACACTGCGAAACACACGCACTTGTGGTACAGGTTGTAGTGGAATTTGAAGTGCAGCCCCTCCACGTCCTTGAAGGGGGAGACGACCTTGCGAACTGTTCAAGCGAATGCGCGACTTTGATTTCTCCATACTCCGCTTACCTGTTGTAGGTAATGATCCTACGGTAGTAGTTCCGTCAATGTTGCCCTCAACACTCTCGCGGCTCAGACAAACCTGCTGCACGCCAAAAATCGGGTAGTAGACCTTTATTCGGGTGCGATCTACATGAATTCGTGTACAGACGCGATAAATCAAGCACGCAGCCTACCATAATCCCATCTACGCCATCATCCTCGTTGGCCTCAATGATCGCCTCCTCAACTCCGTCACCATCGCCCAGTGCCGAATCCGCCGCGGCACCGACGCGCTTGAGGACAAACTCGAAGCCGAGCGCTGTGCACTGTTTCTGCGTGAACTCAGCATAGAACTTGCTCGGGGCCGCCGAAGTCGCGAGGATGCCGACGAGCCTGGGAGGGCGAGACCGCGATGCGAGCGTAGCCTTGATCTCATCGCGGAAGACGTTCGCAATAGGGTCCGCCTTGAGGAGGATGCCTTTGCCGCTGGCCTCCCCGGACATTGCAAAAGTCGAGGAAAGAAAGGAAGTGTAGGTGAGGGATCGAGCGCGGAGCGAGGATGGGCTGGTGCGGGGCAAGAAATAGGGAGGCAATTTGCAGAACGCGATCATGGCCGACCAAATTCAGACGCGTCAATTAATGAGACGCGGATCACATGACACGCGTCTCGAGTGCCAGGCACGCGAAGTCGAAGCTTCAGCTGCTTCAGTGAGAAGTAGCACTGGGAGTTCCTGGAGCCACGATGTTCATTCAGGCTCTGATAGGCATTATACATAGGATGAATTAAGGGGGTAAAACACAGCCTGAGGGTCGCCGTCGTGGGATCAAGATAACAAGGCAGGCTACATAGCCGAAAGTGTCCGATAAGTACTTTGAGGAACTATAGCTAATCTACAGCGTGAGCTACAGACGGTGTCATTCAGCACCAGCTAAACGTGTGGTGGTATCTAAACAACATATTCAATTGCCACCGTGACCGACGCCATTCACCTTCGTTGCGACTTCGTCATCATTGGACATCAGGCTGTCCTCGTCGACGCTGTGACCGATGGAAACACTCTCAGCTTCCTCCTCCTCGTCATCATCCTGCTCCATAAGCTGTGCAGCCTTCTGTTGAATCCGACCGCAGACCATAAGACAAGGTGTGACGCATTTGACATAGAGGCACGAACCTTCATAGCTTCTGCCTCGTTCGAGTAGTGCCGTCCACGCGCCTTGACGAAAGCAGCGTGCTTAGCCGCAGCTGTAAATCACGCATCCATGAGACAGTGGTAGATTGCTCGTGGAGACAGTGACGTACTCTCTTCATCCATCTCCTCAAATTCGATCTCGTCCCCTGGCTGCCGCCCATCCAGCCTGATCACCTCGCGGGCATCATCAGGAAGGTTGAAGCTCGTGCTCCTGCTGGATCGCCCACTGCCTGGACGGTTCGATGGCGTCGAGGTGCGGCCTGTGCTCGAGAACGATGTCCGCCGCGACGAGGGAGCAGAGCCACCACCAGTGGCTCCAGTGCTGCTGGTTGGCGAAGCAGCGCGTTCGGGAGACATCACGGGAGGGCTGGTGGTCCTGCCGAGGTCGAGTGCCGGGATATCTGCAGCGGCGATCGTCAACTTTGCGATGCCTGCACTGTGGCGATGGCGACTAACCACTCTCAACCGTGTCCGTCTCGGCGTTATATCGCACGTATGGTGTCTTCGGCTCGGTGATCTTCATCTGGCTATCCTTCTGAGCCTCGGTCAGAGCGAGGTTTTCCTCATCCCACTGCAGACTACTTAATGAATCAAGCGATCAGCGCGCGCGCAGACGTGAGTGCCACAAGAAAGACTCACTGTTGAGGGGCATGGGGAACCGGCGGGGCATTCTTTAAGATGCCCTTCGGCTTAGAGTTCGAGCGCGACATCGAGGGTTGGTGAGGGGGAGGAGTGGAAGACCCGGACATGACTTCGGTGGACATGGCTGTTCCGATGTATCAAGTTCGATCAACGGGTATAGGATGCGCGCTGGAGGCTGTGGGCAGGGGGGAGCGTTGCAATGTAGGGCGTTTGTCGTTGCGTAGGTGAGCGTTCGAGGTCAAGGTCAAGTGGAGGTGGAGGGTCTTCATTCGGCTCGAAATCGGCGACTTGCCAGAAGCGCGAGGCGCCCGCATGCAGACCACATTGCATGACGTCACGTGCTATGAGCTACAGGGGACCCTTAACTGATACTATCAGGTACCGACTTCGTGTTCGAGCAATGACTATCCTTTCTACAACAGCTAGCAGAGGATCCGAAAGATTCTGACAGGTCTACATTGTTTGTACATACCGTATGACCCTCCTTACGTACCGAAATGACAGTCGATTTCGACACGGGTATGCCCTCCATCGTTTTCGAAGTTACGGGACGTTTTATTCGCCCCGAGTCTACTTATGATACAGTTTAGATATCGCCTACGCATTCGTACAACCTTCCCTGTTTTCTCTGCCGATTGATGCGTAAGGCAGGTTCATCGCAGAGTTTTGGGTGTTACTCACGTTCACACCCACTTACGCACCACTAGTGCCCAGCACAGAAACCTGAGTTCTGGTTCTAAGGCCCCTCCACTTTGTACCTGCCCCTGCCTGCTGTGAGATCTCGGACGGCATGTCGCTCAGGATCTTAGCTATCCAGTTTGGGTCAGTCAGTGGCGTCAAGTCGTCGCGCTTCGGTAATCGCTACCGTACCATGCATATGAGCAATGGTGGAGAAATCACAATGCCGGCACATACCTTCTTCACCCATTCATACGGTGCCTCCCATCCGCTTGACTCGCGTACCACCAGGGGTGGTGAGGACGCATAAGAGTGGTATATCCGAACATCGTGTGTTCGGAAAAGGACACCGTCCACCCGGAGAGTGAAACGTGAAAGGATGAAGATACATGTCGGCATCACACGCTGTCACACTTGTCTGTTAAGGTCATCGGGCGGCGTGCATCTCAATATGAGTACTCACAATTCTGACAATTAGGTGAGATGAACCGTTATCGTGCAGCTCGTCTTCATACAGAGGGATCTCAGCATAGAAGAGGATAGGATCGTGTCGTGTAAGTTCCGCGAGAGGGATGGTATGGTTCTCATTCTGCGGGTCCACGGGCTTCCACTCAGCCGTAGCAGACGACTCCGGGAGAACGTGCCCGCCGTACACCGTCGTGTATGTCCAATCGTAAATCTTAGTGGGGACGGTCTTGGGCATCGGGAGCTGAGAGGATGGCCCTGTTCTGTACCTTCCTGAGCAAAAGGAGTTCGGTTCTACGGAAGCTCGTTACGTACCTGCTTTTGAGCCACGCATCCGCATGCCCAACCTTGACGCCTCCGTCTCCGGGCTCTAGTTCGCCATTCTTCACACCCTTCAAGGCGTCTTCCGTACTGAAACCGTACCTCCAACCAGTAGGTTTATGCACAAGCTCAAGGTCGTTGTTTCCGAAGGTCATCTCCGGGAGGGGAAAGCCTCCCACTGCGGCCTGCAACGCGTCGAGTTCGCCCGCATTAGAGATGGGATTCGTGCGCGCTGTGATCTCCCAGTCCCCGATCTTGATGGTGCGCGAGTTGGGCGATTCCTCGAGAGTGTGGTACGGCACAGGCACCGCCGACGCCATGATGACCTCGTGGTACGTCGGTGGCCGTGCGGGCGGGGCGGAGGGGGATCGCTGTATGTAGGCCGTCGCGGATGAGTGCGCGTCGAGAGAAACGCGTTGCGGGGTTTCAAACACATTTGCCACTTGCAACGCGCCTCAGACCCGGACTTGTGCTCGACCGCTCGCTCGACCTTCGTGCATCCCTCTTGCTACTGTCTGGCTGCTGTTGGGCGGACGACAGGACATCATGGATAACTCGCGGCCATCCTCGCCGGATGCGCTACCGCAGGATCTCTGGTCTTCGATCCTCGACTCTGTCTCCAAATCGCGCTCAATACCAGCGAAACAGGTGCTGGTACTTGGACAACCTTCTACCGGAAAGTCCACCTTGATCTCTGCACTCTTCAAGAAACCCTCAGCAGACCCGGAGAAGGAAGACCATAAATCAGACTTCGCACTGGGATATGACTGGGCAGATGTGAAGGATGATGCAGACGAAGGTGAGTGCGCGTAGTACTCGCAGTCTCGCATGCCTTGAGCGCCGATGCTTATGGACGCGTCGTCGCGCTCAGATACCCTCGCAAGACTATCCGTATACACCGTACCGTCGTCGGCGGCCTCGTATACTTCCCTACTTCCCCACTTCCTCCCGCCTCGTACATCCCTACAACATACAGTCGTGATCGTCGTGCTTGACTGGACAAAACCCTGGACATTTGTAGACGAGCTAGAGACATGGCTGGATTGGGTGGAGAAATGGGCCAAGGGCGACAGTGCTCGAGAGCTTGAGATCGTGCGTGAAGAGAACAACGAACGATGTAAAGCATCTACTTGTCTTGATCCGCGCGACATTCTGACCGTGCTGGATAGTACAGGCATATCTGCAGCATTACACGGAACCTACAGCGGATCCAATACCTGCGACCGCGACCATGTCTGCAACGGTGTTGCCACTTGGGCCGGGCACACTGACAAATAACGCAGCGGGCGTGCCCATCATTGTCGCATGCACGAAGGCAGATCTTATTGATGAGAACACTGACGTTCTTGGACCCGGCGCGTCAGGAATGGGCGCCATGGTCAAGGGTAAGGGTGGGGAGTGGGAAGAACGGACAGACAGTATCATGCAAGTCCTCCGCACAATCTGCCTCAAGTGTATGTGCCTCGTGCTATCCCTCGTATATCCGTACTGAGCCCCAGTGTGTAGATGGCGCAGCACTATTCTATACCACACCTCTGCCGGACACTTTGCAGGTTCTGCGTCAATATGCACTCCATCTTCTCTTCATGCCTCCAGCGCCATCACCCGCTATGGCTGGCTCAGAAGCACCAGCACCCGTCCGAAATCCATTCCCCTTCCAGCATAAACCCAATGCACTTGACCGTGACCGAATCGTTGTCCCTGTGGGGTGGGACAGTTGGGGGAAGATAAGCGTACTCAGGGACGGTTTTGATGCAAAGACCTGGGGAGAGGCTTGGGAACGAGACCTTGACCGTGATGAAGCTGAGACAGAGCCGGGGGCAAAGAAGATGTATGCAGCTCTTGTACCAGATCAAGGCGCAAAGGTACGTATACTAGAGAGCCCGCATGCGTTTGCACTAACCACGATATCAACAGCCACCGCCACTACCTCCTTTCAACAATCCCACACCCGAACAAGCGTTCCTCGCCAAAAACTACGACGAGAACTCGAAGAAGCCGGACCGCGACCCTCGGGGTGCGTTCCGAAACCCCAACGAGAGTGTCTCCGCAGGTATCGTCGGGCCTATGGGTAGCAGCAGCTTCAACCTACCCAACGTAGAGCGTGCACTCACCGAGATGGAGGGCGTGGTCGGCAGCGGTTCAAGCTCTCTGGGCATGAGCGCGGGCCCCGACGGCGGACGGAAGTTGTCAAGAGCGACATCGGGCAGACCACCGGCGACACTCGCGGTACCTCTCTCTGCCACGAACTCCCGGTCGAATGCATCATCACCTACACTCCCTGCGGGTTCGCCCAGTCCGACAGGGGGCCAGACGCAACATGAGGTGTTGCAGAACTTCTTCCAGAGCCTACTGTCCAACAAGGACAGAGCGTCTGCTGGCGCCGCTACTGGCCGGACGAGTTCGCCAAATTCAAAGGCAAACGTCAACGGCAACGCTAGCGGAGCGGACGAAGGGGCATAGGAGGAAAAAGTGTGCACGTTAACGATGTCTCGTCTACGTTGGGATATTGCGATACCATTCTATGCGTCTATGGAAGTATCGTCCTTTGGCTTTCTAGTCTGTGGAAGCGTCGCACATAGGTGCGTTCTACAGTACTTCCGTACTGGGGCCTCACTTGATTTTCGAGAGATGCGACGGCTAGTCGGACCAGTGACGACCAATCACAACCTGGTCGGCAGAGTAGAACGACTGGTGCTCTGGCAGTGGATATCGCGCTAGTGGAGGATCTATAACTCTAGCGGGGGGCTGGTGACTAGCAGGAGAGCGGCCTGGGCTACGGCTTGCCGCCGTCTGACAAGCCCACGACAAGCCCGAGCGCTGGACGTCTTGACTCAGACGTAGCGTACAAGAAGCTTCGACTTGTCATCTGTGATGGGCGTCCTCTCGCTCACCTCATTCTCTCTGTTTCGCTCCTGTGCAAGGCGCGATGGACCCTAGCGACACTCTCATTATCGCGAACTCAGACCGAGCGGAGGTAGCCCTCAATGCAGCCGCTGAAGTGCCCGCCAATGACTCACAGCAACGACCCATTCTCACCACTGGAGCTGACCCTTCCCTGTCCGTGCGCCCGACGTACAGGAGGGCGGCCTCTGACGTTGAGACCATTGCCGCATCCGTGGTACGCGACAAAGCGGACGCGACCTCTACGTTGGGGATGCCCCCTGCAGCCGAACATCATTGTGCGGTTCCCTCAGATCCTGAGGACATTTATACATACCCTCCCATACTCCATGAGTCCGCGGCCCAACAACCCCTGAGCACCTTGACGAGAGGGAAGGTTTGCGCATGCTCCGTATGGGTGCTTCGTTCCTGACGTTGTTTCTTGCCGGTTGGAAGTCAGTCGACTGTCATCTCTTACTTCAAGTCGTTGCGATGAGCGCTGATGCATTGTCCTCATTCTTTGCCTCCAGTGGTGGATCGACTGGAGCTCTAATCCCCTACATCGAGGAAGCATTCGCCATCACCTATGCGCACGTCGCCATCCTGTTTGTCTGCACATTCGTAGGTTATCTTGTTGCGGCCGCTGGGGCTGGGACCCTTGCGCGGAGAGCTGGCTTCGGGTATGCTATGTGCATCTCCGTCATTGTTGAGTTGGTGGGGGTATGCATTCTGGAATGCTTCATTTAGCATCCCGAGATGCTCAACCACCGATTATTCGCAGAATATCATCAACAGCTCGCAGCAGAAAAGTTTTGCCCTGATGGGCTTCGGTTTCTTCGTCGTTGGGACAGCCTTCGCAACCCAGGTTTTTCTTGCTGTTTACATATTCGTCACAGGCGCATTCTCACAACCTATGGTAGCTGGGACTCTGCAATGCATATTTCGCTACTTTGCACAAGCCGCTCATGTGGACGGGCCTCCTGCATGGTATCTACGGTTTGGGTGCATTCGCGAGTCCGCTGGTCGCTACTGCTATGGCTAGCCATGGCATCCCGGTATGTTCACTCCTCATCCTATTGCCTGGTCACTGAGTCGATCACCGTTCAGTATCACTTTTTCTACCTCACGAATGTTGGGATGAACGTCCCTGTATTGGCTTTGGTGTGGTTCGCGTTCCAGGATCTAAAGTCCCTCCCGAGGAATCCAGCTGACAACCTGCCTGAGAGCGGTGAGAACGCGACCACCTCTTCGATTAGTCGTGCTGTCTTGAAGAGCCGTGCTGTCTGGACGCTTTCTATATTCCTTCTGTTCTACGTTGGGTGAGCATGGCCCCATGCGATGCATTCCACAGCACTCACCCGTCTGTTTCGTAGTGCCGAAGAGTCAATGTTTGTTAATCATCATATAATCCCATGATGTAGGCTAATATTGTATGACAGTGGCGGCTGGATCGTTTCTTATACGCTAGAAGTCAGGAAGGGCAGCCCGGAAGGAGCGTCCTGGGTTGCGTCCTCCTTCTATCTCGGTAAGAAACCTTGTCCTTCCAACAGACATTGAGCTCACCATCGAATGCTCCCAAGGTGTCGCAGTCGGACGGATCGCGCTTCCTGCTCTCAATATGCTCATAGGCGAGCGACTCGCCGTCTTTGTCTATCTTCTGTGCGCTATCGGGCTAGAGTTTATGGCTTGGTTCATACCCGTCTTCGCATCCACCGCCGTTTGCACGGCCTTCGTCGGCCTTGCGATCTCCACGTTCTACACGGCTGCTATCACCACCGGCGGGAAGCTCATCCCTCGCAATATGCATGCCGACGCCTTCGCCCTCATGAGCTCCATCGGACAGAGTGGAAGTGCCTTGTGGCCGCTCGTGATAGGCGTTATGAGTACGAGGAGCGGGATTTGGGTGGTGGAACCAACGGTGGTAGCGCTCTTGGGTGCTCAGGGTATATGCTGGGCGCTGGTGCCTCGTGTGGCACGGAGAGTGGAATGAGAGGAATCGCGACATGGATCAAAAGTAGATAATACACCAACATTGAAGCTCTTCAATACGTCCTGACTTCGTCCCTTAGACATGTAGCTTCCGGTTGTTCACTCTATTATGCCCACCCAAGGATTGAAGTTGTAGTAGGTGCACCCCAGACTGATTGACATAGACATAGAGACTGCCGTAACCGCTCTTGGTCGCATTGCCGTTGCGTACAATTTGAATATACGGGATTTGCGAGTCCTCGGTTGGGAAAGGCACGCTGCCCATACTAGCACCGGCGGGCGCGTCCCAGGACGCCGAGTTCGAGCCGATGTATAGCTCCACCGTAGCCGGCGAACTGAGCAACGCGAGCGCAAAGACCGCGTCGGCAGGATAATCAGCATTACGAGGGGGAGACCCGGTGCTGCATGTTATAGCCTTCGGCCAGCCGCGATACCAGAAAATAATCTGGTCGCTCTGTTTACGCATTAGCAGATCAAGTGACGACGAAGTGCATATGCACATACCGTGACGGTCGGTGCGCTACCGGTCTTACACCAGCTGATGAAGTACTGGGCTACATTTCTCCACTTGTCGTGTATAAACCCGTTGACCTAGAGGACAAATCAAGGTCACAGCGCCGAGCGCAACACGACGGAAACGCACATAATTTGGAGCCAGATCGCCAAGGTTGACATTCGGGTTGATGTCACCGATGTAGTGCGACTCAGCGTAATCGTTCCAGCTACACCGGATATTTCGTTGCGATTAGGGCGTGGGAGAGGCTCATAGCTGAGTCACGTACCTTCCGATTTCGACTATATCCGGTTTGACGTCCTGGATGGCCTGCAACCATCGGTAATACCACAGGGTATCGCTGAGCTCAACCCAATCTGTTTCACTGGTCCCGAGATTCTTGAACTGCCACGGCGATACAGCTTTACATAGACAGAATCAGCGGCGCGCAACAATTTGTAAGGGTGCTAGAGCTTACACATAATATAGGGCCCAGTACGGTCAGACTTGACCACTGTTTGATACGCAAGATCGGTGGCGGTGGTGAGGTTGGCGTCAACGTCATCAGGCCTTGCCAAGACGTGAGCACAAAAAGACAGGACAGACGGTGAACGTACCAGGACCACCAGTTGAAAAACCCGTCGATAGATGGATAGGTAGACATCAAGGAGCCCGCCTCGCTCGGGTCGCGGTAACTAGTGAACGCGGGCGCAAGGCTGATCGTGATCCCGTCAGAGGCCAGTCCCGACTTGAAGTCCGACCAGAATGAATCATCCAAAATGTCACCGGCGTAGGTAGACACCAGGACTGCGTTATTCCACTTGTACATCGCGGAGCTGTTGGCGTGAGTTTGCACGAGGCTGACCATGTCGCTACTGGCCCAGCTATACGACATGTCGAAGGAGAAGAAGAACTTGAATCCTAGTTGCTCAGCAACGCTGAAGGCGTCGACTAGGCGGTCAACTTCGTAATCATTCTGGGCGATATTGAGTGCTTGCGAGCGTTAGCCTTCTTATGCTATATCGAAGACAGAGGACTCTACCAAAGCCGTCGATCCCAATGCCAGCGGCGGTGGACATGTCGTTCTGCCAGTCCGATGCGGCATATGAATACGAATTTTGGACCTAAGGCAGATGGTGGTACGTCAATCGTCAATGCCGCGATCGATGCCACACAACGTACAGTATGTCGTACCATGAAGTGTGCGAATACACTTGAGGCCTGTGCTTCACGAGACATCATGGCTGCCGCCGCTCCAAGCAGAGTGAAAGTCAACCGCGATACCATGCATATAGTGCGCGAGAAGGTGATGAGGCGTGCTTCCAACGACAGTGGCGCTAAGGAGGTTAGTCACTCGAGAGTATATAGGTCAAGGATATCACCGAAGCTTTCGAGTTCTCGATCACAGAAGTGCGCACACACAGCGCGGAAAGGTTTCCGAGTGCGGCCTTCAGGCAGTACCGGCAACCTATCGGCATGAGGACATGCGCACATGTTCAATCAAAAGTGAACTGAAAAAATAGTAGACGATTCTGAGGACCATTCATCCACACACAATCATGTACTGTACTCGTGGAAGCTCGTCACTTCAGGCACTCAAAGCTCCTGCTTGTCAGGCGAAGGGGCAAGGTCGATCATCCAGCACCTTCGATTGACCCACATTCTAGGTTGCGTTCGCAGTCACGTCGGCGAATCTGTAAAGAGTCATACGAGCAACGTAGCAATATGCTAGAGTCCCAAAGATCAGTGATATCTCCGAAGCAAGCTGTAGCTCACTCACAATTCCGAGTCGGCATTTGCTTTGCACACGGCGTTATCAGCGGCCGGGGGTGACATGAGCCAGCCGATTCGTCTTGCGTATAATACTGGAGTGCATACTACCTTACCAGCTACTAGTACTCGGCGGTAGCTGCCCCGAGAAAGTTGCTCGTACTTCAAGAAGGTCATATCTGTATATGCCAAGGGTTCATTTGTTATCCTGGCTCATCTGATGGTTGGTGTACGGTACGTCGTCAATCCTTCAGTTTGATTGACGGGACGGGGCATAATGGACTTGTAGTGGTTGATGATGATTGTTACCTTCGTCCACGCATCATGAAACATCTTACGCCCAATGATCCTCGGGTGGTGACGGATTCAACCCACTTCCATAGTATTCAATCCTATATCACTACAGATTGAAGAATGGACCGCAAGGTCGCAGACTCTGAGACAGTACTGTTGCCGCAGACAAAGGGGTGAGTCAGTGACACAGCACGAGAACAGAAGGTATTGACACGTACTACTACTAGCCCTCCCCTCGTATGTACCTCTCTTCTGTCCCGATAAAATACTGATGGATGCCTCCGACGCACTCAAATGCTTTCACATGTCAGCCGAAACAATTCTTTGCGACAATTGCTAGTGCTCTTGAGTGTCGCTGCAGACTGTACAAAACCACCTCCGGGAAGGGCGTGGATAAGATAGTTTGATGCTTTGATAAAGAATTGACTAGACTCGGTGTGCCAGTGGGTGCGAAGAGTCAGGTCAGGCATCCAGACGTACTTACCGTAGTGGCGCATCGACGGAGGCACTTGGACGTTCAGTATAGTCACTTGCGCAGCCGACGGGCGTCTTCGCAAGGCAGCCGCTGCTGACAAAGCGTGCCACTCTGCAGCCTTCACACAGTGGCTCTCCTTCTCGACGTCTCCCTCGCTCTGCCTTCGACCTTTGTCGACGCCTGCAACGATCTCCTCCTCCTCGCCTTTTCTCTTGCTCCTCACATTCTCATAGCAACGTCAGTACTATCTGCTACTCTTGTGGAACAGAACTTGGGGGTCTGACTAGTGTCTCGTAGACCTTCAGTCATGTCCAGTTCTGTCACGCCCATCTCTCAGCAAACCGGAGATACACACTCCAATCCACCGCGTCCGCAGTCCAGGAAGACTCGCATTGTTAGACGGCGGGGCCGTGCCAAGTACGATGAGAGCGACGAGGAGATCGAGCGGGAGGCGACCTCAGATGACGAATCCGATGACGACCGCTCGTCGCTGGGATCGGCTTCAGAGTCTGAATCCCTCTCGGACGATGGTCATCCTGACCGCCGCTCCGAGGTCGTCACTCCAAGTACGACTCAGAGTCCTCCACCGCTCGACATTGATGGTCGCACGCCTCTGGCCGGGTCCAAGCCTACGTCCATAGCCGGCGAGGCTGGCCCTTTTGTTGCCGCTACCGATTGGGCCGACATGGTCACCGCCGAGCATGCGAATGGCGCCGAGGAGTTGCCCGTCATCGACTTCGCAGACCTTGACCGTCAGCGCATCGACCAGCACCTCATCTCGCCCCATCCTGTTCCGAAGAAGCATCGCAAGCAGGCAAAACGTGCTGCGGCGGACCGCGCGTCATCGGCACCACCTACAACGCCCCCAGCACGAGTCATTGAGCCAGAGGAGCAGGCGCCACGAAGTGCTGAACCAGCCGCACGAGAGTCACATCCTCCCCGGCCCCGAGGGCAATCTGCTCGTCAGGCATACCAGCAGCGGCTTGATAACGACCCGTCATTCGTGCCAAAGGTTGGGGAGTTCTGGGGGCACGATGACCGATTGCTCGACAAGGATCTTCGGAGCTTGAGTGGGTGGTGGAGGGGCCGCGGGCGCGGTCGCGGTCGAGGAGCGTTTGCAACGCGTGGGAGGGGGCGGGGGTTCTTTGGTGGTCGGTTTGATGGAGGGAGGGATGAAGAAGGCGAAGGCGCGCCGCTGGAAGACATTCCGCCAGTAGAGAAGCCATGGACTCACGATGGTTTCGAGGAGATGAGACGTCGTGACGAGAAGCGTCGGGAGCTCCAGCTGCAGCGCTCGCAGGAACAAGAGCAAGGGCAAGAGCAACCACAAACCTCGCAGGTGCGCTTTGGCCCACAACGCGGGTTTGGCTTCCGTGGCAGGGGTGGCTTCTTCGGTGGCCGCGGACGCGGGGGCTTCACGCGCGGCGGTAGCGGCAGTGATTCGCCGGTGCGTCTGTCGGCGTCTAACATGCCTGTCGCAGAACGCGTGTGGTTTGCGATGAAGCCCGAGCGCATGTGGACCAAGCAGCACGAGGCTTTCCTCTACTTTGACACGACTTTGAAGCCGCGTCCAGGTATGGGGCCGGGTTATCGTATCAAGCTACCAGGTACCGAGGACCAGGTCATCAGGGCGCCGTCGAGACCGTACTACCGAAGCCAGGTTGGGTTCTCCAGTCCTACCGACGCTCCACTGGAGGAAGGAGAGAGAACCGCGTTCGTCATCCGCCTGCCACGCGGTGCAGGTAAGGAGGTGGCTGCTGAAGAGACCGTTCCTGCCCCGGCACCAGAGGCGACTGCTAAGGAGTCGGCGACTACAGTGGCGGAGCTGAGCCTGGAAGAGGTGTTCACTGTACGTCCAAACCTCGTGCCTAACAGGAGGATCGATCTCTCGGCATCTCAGCCGACCGCGTCCCCCACCGCTTCGATGCCATCCTCAGCTACCTCTCAGGCGCCACCTCTGAGTGTTCCAATACCACAGAGGTCTCTATCGAGTCCCAAGATGTCTTCGCTTCATTCATCTCGCCCTGATCCCTTCGCCCTCCAGCCCCCTCTCGTGCGCCCTAGTAGTGCGTCACCTAGCCCTCAGATCAAAGAGACTGTTCTTCGTCGCGCATCAATCTCGACACAGTCTTCTACCGTGCCCAATGTATCCGCACCACAGGCAGAAAGGCCCCCGCCTCCAGCCTTGCCACCACTGCAGACGAACTTCTCTCCCGTGCCTCAAACTTCCCCTCCTCCCTATGGCTCGCCCTATGCATATGCGCCTGCTTTACCTCCTGGTGTAGCTGTGAACCAGCATGGCATGCCGTACGAGCTCGCGACTGGCCGGCCCGTGTACCTCCACCAGCCAACGCCTCCACCGATGTTCACACCGCGCCCGGTGATGTATACTCACACCCCGCACCCCTCAATGAGCGCTCCCTTTGTCCCTGTGCACATGCATCACCACTCGCACTCGCATTCGGTGGCGTCACCAGACTTCCTCACGCAGTCGCACACGCCGCCTATGCAGTTCATCGATCCCGCGACAGGCGTGCCCATCTTCACGCCTGCCCGCCAGACGAGCCGGATCGAGATCCGTGCACCGACGGACACGGCAGAGGGAAAGAAGCCTTCGTCGCGACCGTCCGCTTTGCGCGTCTCGAGCACGGAGGCATTGGAGACACAGGAGGGCGGTGCCGCTCCGCGGCCAGAAGATTCTGCGTCAAATGGGGACGTGCCACAAACGACCCTGCCTGTGCCGCATCAAGGAGAGCCTGCGCCTGCGATGGCTTACTACCCGCAGCAGTACTACTACCCAGACCCTTACGCTTATCCTGCGTACATGGACGTGTCTCCACAGGTCATGCCCTACGAGATGTATCCCTCGGACCACCGCACCCATCACCAGCCCCAGCCTCCCATGATTTACTATTAGTCGCTCTACCATGCATGCTCTACACGTCGCGTTCTTCTTTGCCGTTCGATTTACCCTTACTGTTTTTGTTCTTGTTCTTGTTCCCCATCCTGCAACGTGCTCTATCATGCTTGTGTCGCGCATACTCCCCTCCGTGCTCATCCACCCATCGTCAGAGGTCCCATCGTCTCTCATGCCCCATAAATACTATTTTACGGTCCTGGTAGTTGCTGTCATACCCTGTCGTACTCGCCATGTTTGTTACGGGGCCCACAGAGGCTCCTTATGACTTTATTTCTCGCTTCTCCCAGTTGCACTTCGTACCTGCTCTCTGCTACTATTGGCTTCATATTCTTGTTGCAACCATGGTCAAGGGCTCAATAGATGATACGCTGGACATTGAAATCCTCCTCGCCCACCGCGAGTCCCCTTGATGAGCGTCGTACTTACTCGCGGACTCTAGTATACCCGCTGCTAGCACTTGTGCACCGCTACTCAGTAAGTTACTGTCCGCCGCAGCGGGTCTGGAGAGAACAGTCACGTGGACAGCGACGTGTCGCGTGGTATTGTGGATGTGTGTATTTCTGTGGGTCCACCTTCTGGAGCAGTTATGGTAGTTTACCACGGTTCGAGAGGTTGAGAAGGCCGCTGCGAAGAGATTTGCCTCTTGTCCTCTTCGTTCTCCTCAACCTCGACTTAGCTCCTGCTCGACGGTTCACGAAGGCATTACGCCCCTCACGCCCAACGCAAACGACGCTCACTCAAGACCCTCGGACGATCTACAAACAGTATGATCCCTCTCATCCCTGCTCTTGTCCTCGCCTTTTTGTCTTTCCTATGCTCCGCCTTCGTCATTCTCCGTATCATCATCCCCATTTTACCACCTCATCCTCTCAGCCGTCGAGTCCGTCCAGTACGTGTTCTTGCTGAAGTTTACGCTGCCTCACTCATACTGACAGAGCTCCCAGTCTGAATTTGGCCTTCCTGACTTCCGTTCTCTTTCCCCGGCAGACAAGAGCCACGTATGGCTTGCAGCATGCGATGTCATCTCCCTCATACTCTTCACATGGCAAGTTGTGGATGAGTATCTCAGTGCAGGAAAGGATTACGCTGTCGCATCGGACCCTGCCTCCGCTGTCAGGCTTTGGCTAGCCCTGACTCTCAGGCAGACATGTCTATTCGTCGTTGCTCTCCTCACTCTCGTCCACGTCCGCATGGGCCGCTCCGTGGCCCTTGGAAAGGGCCATTGGATGATCTGGGCACCGACTGCTCTCCTTGTCATCACAGGAACGGCTATCTCTGCCGTGCTCGCCGCCACGAGTGTTCCGAGTTTCTTCGTCGGTCTCTTCGCGTATTCGACCACAATGTCCATGGCCAGCACAGTTGCCTTTGGTTGTCTCATGGGCACATTCGTCATGATCAGGCGTAACCTTGCCGCGCTCAACGATATCCGGGACCCCTGGCCTCCGGCCACTGGTATTGAGGAGAAACCTCGCCCGTCCTTTGCCACCGAGGACATCGATGCGTTGAAAGATGGAAGCTCCTGGATCACCTCGCGCGCAAGCTCCCGTCGCGAGTCTGTCTCTGCATTTTCCTTCTCCACACACCATTCCGCAAGACCGTCGAATGGCAGCGTGCGTGTCATGCAGAACCCGGCAGGGGCGGCGTCGCAGCCATCCATCCCACCCAAGTCATCGTACTGGTTTGGCCCGGCCACGCCCTACATCGGTGGCCGCGATTCGCCCGTGCCCCCGGTGCCTCCACTCCCATCGCCATATCGCCATGCTGCCGACAGCCATGACAAGCTGAACAACGACCCTGACCCGTTCAGACGCGCTGAGACGCCCCACGAACTCGGTTCCCAGCCTCGGGACCGTATGGGCTCTCAGACGTCCTGGCTCACAGAACCGTCGACTTATCAGCCATCTCTTTCGGCGTGGTCGTTCCCTACAACTCGCCCCGGATCTCCGCCTTTGACCGCTCCCAGCACTCCTGGTCCTGAGACAGTTCTGCTCCCAACGACGACGGCCCGCTCTACGCCTACCATGGCCGAGACCCCTGTTCTTGGTGGTTATGGGTACGATGCCGAAAAGGTCCAAGCAAGCATGACTTCTAGTTCTGGCGATGTCGACGTCTCCGTACCGCGCACTGTGGCATGGCTAGTGACCGTATGGGTACCATTTGTGAGCGATTTTCGTATTGTATATTTGTCAAGGTATCCGACTCACGCATTATTTGCAGGTGTTCTCTTCCCCGTATCTTATGATGACTCACGCTTCTTCCCCCGTTGCATCCACTGCTGTCTCCATCCTCTTCGTACTCTCGATTACGATCTCGTCCCCGCTTCTTGCCCTCCATGTCTTGTGCCGCTCGCCATTGCCCATCCCGTCCGGTCTGTTCGACTCATACAGCGAGCCTCCCTCTGCCGTCAACCGTGCACCCTCTCCTACCAGCCTTGCGCCGTCATTCAAGCTCTCTCATGAGTACAAACGTAGCGGCAGTGTCACAGTCGTCGAGGGTCGACGCAGCGGCGATGTTTGGGTGGCTAACGGCGACGCAATTGATGGCAAGAACAGACTGCAACGCGCGGTCGGCCTCCTTCAGCCCGTACCCAAGCTCTCCGTGCTTCCTGTGCACGACATAGTCGATCCAGAGCTGACTCCGCCCCTGCCCATCCAGAACGAGGAAGATGCACGCACTATCCCTCCTACTCCACAATCTGAGAATTTCGCGGAGTTCGGGCAGCATCGCTCGCGGAAGGAGTCCAAGGCGTCATCGTACTACTCGGGTGCATCTGCGGATGCGCATTTGCAGTCGCAAATCATGATTGCCCAGAAGCATTACTCGACTATCGCAATGACCATGGTGCTACCGCCATCTCCAGAACGTCGCGCGTCCCTCGACGTGGCCGCTACTGCTGCTGCCACGGGGGTGGAGACAACGCCTAAAGAGGCTGCTCGCGCATCTCAGCACTTGCGCACCCGCTCCGTGTCCTCGATCAAGGATCCGCGCGAGACCAACTTCCCCATGAGCCCTCCGCCGTGCCTACCGCTGCCTCCGACCCCGCCGTCGATACGCGAGCTTAGAGAGCGTCAGGCCAAGTTGTCGCTGACCCACCGCAAGACCCAGTCGCACTCGTCGTCCGTCATTAACTACTCGTTCCGCCCCGTTGACGACGAGAATGTCGCGGAGATCGATGCTCTATCCGCCGGTGTGCTGCCCATCCTCGTCCCCGGCTTGACTGTTGGCTCCGATGTCAGGGTGCGCGAATGGACGTGGGACTCCCCCGCATCTATTGCGAGCAGGACCGGCAGCAAATACACGAAGCTAGGCAAGGGTGTTAAGGGTATCAAGGAGGTCCCCTCTGAGCTCGGCGGCTTGTCATCGGAGTTCTCTTCGCCGGAGATGCACTCGACTCCCCCGGCGCGCCGCGCGAAGACGATGCAGCGTGACAGGAAGATCTCTGCCCACAAGAGGAATCACTTCAGCCTTCCTAGGTAAGTGTCGAATGATTGTGATTCGTGCAGTTTACGTGCACTTTCTCTGAACGCTGAATTTACTGCTAGTCTTAGTCTCGGCAAGGACGGGCTGCATACCCTCTCCGTATGGCGGAGCGAACTGAACCAGGCTATTGAGGGCGCGGTACGGCACTACACTGCCGCTACAACAAGTGATAGCAACAGGCGTAACACTGTCTATGGCTGTGAAATGTTGGCCGGTGCACCTTCGGGCCAATTGAACATGGTTGACGAGCGCGAAGAGCTCCTGAGGTCGACTTCTCCCCCTCTCGTTGAGGAACCTCAGACGCGCCCTGTCTCTACTGCTACCTTCGGGCAACCGCCGCCGACTCCAAGCGACGTCCCCGCAAATGTGAACACGGCCCGCAACTCCCTCGCGACGCTGATCACCGCGCTCGACCAGGAGTTGCGCATTCCGCCTCCCTCTTCGGCAGCATCGGATGTGACGCTCTTCGATTTCGACGCCACGGCAGGACCGCTCGCGGAGAGTACACCGCATGAGTCCAAGGCACGCTCAAGGCCGTCGTCTTACCAGCGGCCTCCGCCAGTCCCTCAGCTGCAGACTAACGCAACTTCGAAGTCGAGCAGTCGTTCGAGCATCATCTACATCAAGTCCGATGAGAACTCGCCGCCGGCTTCCAAGCACACAACCGCCGCGAAGACAGTTTCGCAATGGTCATCTCGCGCGGTCAAGCCACTCATGCCGAAGAACAAGGCGCACAAGATTGCGAAGGACTCGATCGACGTCGCCCAGGGGTCTCCCCGAGGCCTGCGCCCGCTCTCGCTCCTGCAGGACAGGGATGTCAACTCACCGGTTGCGGGAACCCGTGCTCTGAGCATCGGAAAAAAACACAAGCAAATGAACGACGAAAACACCGATCCCAGCCCCAAGGCCAAGGGCTTGAAGCCCCTCCGTCTCGCGAGGAAGGACACCACTAAGGAACGTGCTGCACTGCGGAAGACCGAGACGCTCCCCAACGTGGTCGTCCGCCCTCCGTCGGAGCACCAGCACAACGACTTTGGGTATGCGTTCGCCCAGTGACGATGGAACGCTCTCGACTTGCTGAACTCTGATTCTTGTTGATACCGTTATGTTTGAGTTATGTCTCATGGTACGTACGCTCCGCTTTGCGCTTTCGTCGATGTCGTTACTGCTTTCACGCTTTGATACGCTCCTATGCCTCCTATGCTCTCCTCCGTTTGTGTGAATTGTCCCTATAGCTATACATACTGTGAAGTACGCTCTCGTATGCTCTCCTCCCTCTAGTTCTGCTCTCGGTGCTTCTCGATGCTTGCTTTACTGCCCTGCTGTGCCAGAGCTCTCTTCGATCTCGACGATGAAGGTTGTTTTAGGTAGATAGAGCGTGCTGTGTTTCGCTCGAACCCTAGATCCTACTGTACACTAGTGTCGCGATTGTGGAGCGCCTGGACGCCCGTCGCTCGTTTCGTGTGCTGTAGCACGCACATATTCATTTGTTCATCTACTCTCACATCTGCTTTGTGTGCGAGTCTTCTGGGACTGCATCGTTCCGTGAAGGGGCCATGCATCACGACATTGTACTAATCACGTACACCACATGCAGAGTCTTTACATTCCAGGGCCGAATAGGCTGATCCAGGCGGAAGGTGGGGGGCCGCCCTCTCTGATTTTGGTTTGTCCGCAG
Organism: Fomitopsis schrenkii; assembly: GCA_000344655.2. NCBI lineage: Eukaryota > Fungi > Basidiomycota > Agaricomycetes > Polyporales > Fomitopsidaceae > Fomitopsis > Fomitopsis schrenkii. Next base: position 264,060 of record KE504162.1, read on the forward strand.
TACGCAATGACGTACTTCGATGGATGCCATGCCACAGTAGGGGACGGTCCCAGCGCAGGTACCCGATGTAACGGGATGCCGGTTTCGGTGGCGCACTGTTAAGACGTAGTCAGAGCAAGGTTCAAGGAACCGTGTTGGGTACTCACAATATCGATGTATGAGCCCGCATTGGCGATCGCAAGGAACTCCCCGTCATGTGAGAAGCTTAGCGCATTGATAGAGTTACTAGCAGGGCCGCGCGTTCAGTAAGTGTAACACAATGCGAACATGCTACTCACTCGCAAGCGGTGATTGTGCGCGTGCATATCCAGTCTGACAGGTCAAAGAGGTTCACGATGGAATCATGACCACCCGAAGCAAGATATCTAAGACGCGATGAGACGTAGCAGTTGTGCGAGCTGTGAGGGTACCAACCTGCCTCGAGGGTCCAGTGCAGCCGCAACACAGCCGCCTACGTGCGCTGGGGTAGCGTGCACGAGCGACAATGAAGGATAATTGAGGATGCGGATCGTGGCTTCTGATTGATGCGTCAAGACGAGTCCGTCACCGACGTGATTGAATGTGACTGTGGAAGCAGCTAGCTGCCACACGATTTGGGGGTCAACTCCAGGGGTGCGCAGACCACTCCGACACTTACCGGCTCCTTGTCCCACAGATGCCATTGCTCTTTCATTTCATCGCCCTGCTTGCCGTAGGTGAGTCCGTTCAGCGCCTTCCCCGATGTTGTGAACAACACGGTCTTTCCGTCAGGAGAATAGTTGAGCTGTGCCGGTTGGACTTTCAGCTGCAATGACTGTACGTATCGGCTTTCTGAAAGAGTCGTCAGGATGTCTACTGGTCAATGATCTCATTAGACTCACGCCGGGTATCGAAAAAGACAATCTTGCGGTCTTTCATCCCAGAGGTGCAGAAAAGATCAGGATGGGTGGGGTTCCAGGCGATGTAATCCACTTCATCCTGATACCCTCCTGAGAACATAGATGCCGCTCGTAGCTCCATCTGACCTTGAGAATGTGCATCAGACAGCCAGAACAACGAACTGACACAAGCAATGAGGGAACGCGTACGCTCTTTTCTGGATGCCATAGCCTGACCGCCTTGTCAATACCGACGGCACCTAATCGCTTTCCATCGCAGCTCCAGGCGACATGGTTCATGGACTGGGGGGATTGTATCCTGATGTCGCGTGGGCGGAACGCAGAGAACGTAGGTGCCTTGCTTGCTGATCAGACACAAGCGCGGTGCAACCTTGAATGACTTACGTGTAGCCCCCTCGCTGTGAACGTGGTGTGAGGAGGAGGGGAGGGGGGTCGCTGAGGGGGTGGAATTTCATCCTCCTCTTTGGTCGTGGTTAGCTGAGTGGACATTGTTGCCTCGCCGCAGCCTCTGTGGATCGAGGCTGCACTTTACCAAGTTGCGGAGTTGGACCAAAATGCGAAATCAACCGCTAGAGCGTGGCTGAGCCTTCAGAGTGTCACCCCGGGTTACTTTGGTCTAACCTAGTGCGTATGCAGTGAGGTCATGTTAATATAGTAGGTTACCCACGCATTGTCGTCGATTCCACTTTCTGAACCCTGTACTCACTCTTTTCGGCTGTTTCAACACCCTTCTGCACTCTGACGTCCCGTTACAAATCTGGATTGTGTGGAAGAGTACGTAGCAGCAGAGTGGTTGACAATGACTGTCGGGAGTAGCCTGGGCGAACAAGCGCCCGCGAGCGATGTTCGCGTCTGTTCGCGTTCGGGCCGGGCGGAGCGACAGTACTACTCACGTACGACGTCGTCGACTTACGACTCGACCAACACCTCTCTGTACTGGATTCACTGACTCGGTGCTATTACTTGTAAACCCCTCCGCTGAAGCCTGTTGTGCCCTCAGGAATTTAGCTGTCTGCTATGATTTTCGTCTCTTGTTTCCCATCGACAAAGTACTGTTGGCACTCAATGTCAGCTTCTGGATTCTTACACGCTGCCGCCAACTGAACAACGTGTACAACGAGGTATACCCGCGTTGTATGTCGTACATGTGCATGAGAGTCCATCTTGCTGTTAGCCCTTGAGATGGGTTTGCGTCGAATATAGGCCTGATATACACTGCGCGCCAAAATGTGACCAACTGCAACGGATGAGGAAATCATATGCTTCCACACGTGGGTGGCGAGACTCCCCCAGGCGGACTGAGCGCACTGGGGGCGAACAAGCTTCCGGCTATGCACGCAGCGCTCCCCCGCGTACCACCACCATCGCTCGACGTCCCCCACCTGTTCGATGAACTATCTGCGGGGTGCAGTCAGCGCAATCAGTGCTCCCTACCAGTACTACAAGGATCTCAACCCAGCCACCCTTACGGGCGCTATAGACGTCATCGTAGTGAAACGGCCAAGGCAACACAACGGACAAGCAAGTAATACACGACCGGGAGGGGACGAACATGAGCTTGTCTGCTCGCCCTTCCATGTTAGGTTTGGAAAATGGCAGGTTCTCAGGCCGGGCGACAAGAAGGTGCGTTGAAGAGCGCGTCTCACGTTGCATCTGAGCCCGATCTGTATGAATAGGTCAATATGTTTGTCAATGGCAACCAGGTCCCGTTCCCTATGAAAATCGGTGAGGCAGGGGAAGCCTTTTTTGTTTTTGAGACAGACGCGGATGTACCAGACAGCCTTGTCACGAGCCCGCTTTTGGAGGCAACCCAACCCGGCCAGACGAATGCGGACGCGCAACATACCGGCAGATACGGAGCGAAGGAAAGCCCAGACAAACAGCCAGAGGGCGCTGGAATAGATATGCAAGAGCCCGAGTTCCTCGATCTCAATGCCTTGGACCCACAAACCCAGTTGTCACCTCATGAACCAGAAGATCACCAAGATGCCAATGAGGACGCGGAGGGACAAGCGTCTTTGGTCTATCGCGCTACTGAACTCGGCACAGCGATTGTTGGGGGCGCCGTAGCATTCGCGAAGTCCGCGAACGACAAAGTGGAAGATCACGCCTTGAAGGAAGCTGTGAACGAAGTCCAGAAGGACGAGGAGACCTTTCCGAAGGAGAGAGCTTTCGCTGCGCGGAACGCCGCTAGACCTCGTGCCAGCAGCTTCAGCAGCTTTTCAAGTAATACGGGCGACGAGGTCCTGCCAAAGGTTGAGAGCGTGGACGGTCCTGACGTCGTCTACACCGACGGTGAGCCCGTTACATTCATTAGCAATCATGAGACTGAGTTTTGACTAGATATGGTATTTGACATGGATGGATACCATTCGCATAAGCGCAGGGCGTCGGCTGGAACCATCACCCCTCGGAATTCATCAAGTTCTCAGGTCCCCAGCCCACCGAGTACACCAGGACCCTCTCGTAAGGCCCCATATGTATAGTGCTTCCCGATGGAGTTAATGCTGTGTTGTAGGCACTCCGTCGTCTTCCTCCAGTGCACCAGTGTCCTTCCCTCCTATGCGGGCTACATCCGAACCGCCTTACGAGCATCCAGTTGGGATGACGCCGCCACCGACTGCTTACACATCACCCACGACTCCTCCTACACGCTCTCCTTCCACATCGCGAATACATGCCACGAAGGCGAAAATTGGCCCGCACGCGAGGATCCCTGTTCAACAAGCTCACCCGGAGACGGAGGAGTATATGTGGGAATGGGGTAGCTTCCCGCAGCGGACACCGGTGCGAACCACCTTCCCGCCCATGGAGGCGGGCCCGAGCCGAAAGGGCAAGGAGCGGATGTCTGAATTATCTCTGGATACCGATGTCAACGAGAAGGGCGAGGTTTCTTCCCCTGTATCAATGGAGGATGGCGAAGACGAACCAACCTTTGGGAAGGGGGGGCGTCTAGCCATAGACCGGCGGGACCCTACAAGGTTCCGAGTATCGATAGAGAGGAGGGTGGTAGACTTCGAGCTGAGTATCGTACCTGGGGTGGCTAGTAGGGAGGAGAGGAACAAGAAGGGGCCCTTAGGCGGCGAAGACGAGGTTGTGGACGTGCAGCGCTTCGAGCAGGGCAAGATAGACTTTGAGAGGTTTATCAATGACGACGAGGTCATCCAAGACCAAGACCTGGTGCTGAAGTGGGCGGGCGATATGTAAGCGCGATATTCTGGGACGAGCGTACCGGCGCACTCACGACGCACTTGCAGGTACATCACTCGGCAGGACGGCTCTCCACTGATGGACGCGCTCGTCTTGTGGCGGGATGCTGCGCTTCGAGGCAAGTTGGCGCGCTCGCGCTCACCGTCCCGATCACCTTCGCCGGGATGGGAAGAAAGCCGTACTCCGTTGAAGAACATTGACGAAGAAGGCCCTTATGCTTCCGACGAGGAGCGCCGACGACGTAAGGAGCGCACCGCGTCCGACATGTCGGGCTCAACGGTCACCGAGAAGACCCCTCCGCCTTCCTCTTCATCGTGGGTACGCTGGTGGAGTCGCAGTCGCAACGCGGAGCCCTCACAACGACCAAACCTAAAGTCGATAAACACAGCGCCGACTACTATGGTGCGTAGTGCTCCTTTTCTGCGAGAATTGGTCCTGATTGTGTACATAGCAAAGGAGTGATGCGACCGCGCTGCAGCCTGGACCGTCACCCACCAAACGGTCAATGTCTGCTGCACCACACTCCGTTCAACGTAGTTCAGTTGAGCCTGAAACCCTTGGTTCACCAGCGTCTGACACTTCCTCCGAGGATGGCAAGTCCAAGCGATACGCGAAGACGCTGCGGTTGACTTCAGAACAACTGGTAGGCGTATCCGGCTTGATACTACTCTCACCGGCAGCGCTCACAGTCGCATCTTCACAGGAATCACTCGACTTGAAGCCGGGCGCAAACAGCATCACGTTTTCGCTGTCAGCAACTGGGGCGGCCGCGTGCACCGCCCGTCTGTTTGTCTGGGACCACACCGACCAAGTTGTCATCTCTGACATCGATGGAACCATTACAAAGTAGGTCATCATCTCTGCACACCGCACCCCCTAAGATTGACTTCTGGTGGTCTGGTGGTAGGTCTGACGCGCTCGGTCACGTCTTCACGATGATTGGGCGCGACTGGACGCATCTCGGCGTGGCCAAACTCTACACAGACATTGGTCGCAATGGCTACAAGGTTTTGTACCTCACCTCGCGCGCCATTGGTCAAGCCGATTCGACGCGCGACTACCTCAAGGGTGTCAAGCAGAATGATTATCAGTTGCCAGAAGGCCCTGTCATCATGAGCCCAGATCGGTTGCTGACGTCGTTGCACCGGTACGTTTGACACTATGTATCAATACGATCGCATGTTGATTGACATGTTCTAGTGAGGTCATTATGCGTAAGCCCGAGGTGTTCAAGATGGCCGCTCTGCGTGACATCCAGAAGCTGTTCGGGACAATTGCGAAGAACCCATTCTACGCCGGGTTTGGCAACCGCATAACGGACGCGCTCTCATATCGTAGCGTCGGTGTGCCCAGCTCGAAAATATTCACCATCGACTCGAACAGCGAGGTGCGAATGGAGCTGCTCGAACTAGCCGGCTACAAGTCTTCGTGCGTACTGCATCTCGTAGCATCAGGGAAGTCGCGCTCATGTCTATCACGCGGGCTGTAGGTATATTCATATGACGGATTTGGTCGACCAGATGTTCCCTCCAATCAACCGTACTTGGGCGGCAGAGTACACAGACTTCAACTATTGGAAGCAGCCTATGCAAGACTTCCCGCTCCCAGACTTGACGCCTCCATCACCGGCATTGAGTGCGCGCTCTGATACGTCAAATAAGACAACGCTCTCGCGTCTCCGGCACTTCAGTCTCATGGGTAGCAGACAGACCAATAGTATGGACAAGTTTGCTTTGCCACCACCGGCCACAAAGACCACAGAGGACGACAAGGTGGCGCAAGGCCGGAGGAACGAGGCCCACTTGCGTCAGATGTCATCCTTTGAGCGGCTGAGCAGTACTCTGTCTGCCCTCGCACAGTCTGCGTCGCCGATCAGCAGCCCGCGCTCGAGCACGCCTACCTTCATCGACTCTGGCTCCGAGGACGAGGACGAGGACGAGGAGGCCGACCTTGAGAAGCAGAAGCGCCGTAGACGGAGGCGAGAAAGCATGCCTGGTTCTCTGCCTGGGTCAGATGGATCCGCCTCTGACGAAGAGTTACATTTTGGCGTGGATGATGGAGGGGACGGTGGATATGACGGAGAGAGAGAGGTGGAAGCCGCGGAAGAAGCATTCGATGAAGATTTCCTGGCTGCAGGGGAGATGGAGAAAGTGCCCTTCCTCTGACTTAATCGTACTACGACAATCAATGATCCTATACCGCAAGCTAGCGTGTATGTCCACAGTACAGGGTATGAGGAGCGCCTGAACCAAAAACGAACCCCACGTTGACAGTGACACTGACCGGTCGACTTAGATAATCATAAAGCTCAGTAATCAGGTAGACACCAAGGCCGAGTTGCTCCCAGCGTTGTTGATCAATTGGTAAACTTTGCTCCTTCGACTGCTATGGCCCACGGAAGACCTATGGACTCTCCGCGGCAGTGTGAGGGGACTCGGGGGACTCGGGGACGGGATCCTAACGTCTGACGAGATTTCGTACCATAACCATACTCAGGCCCTAGTGCCTCGACGTTTTCCACGATATCTACCTTTTCTCGTTTGCTGACGCGGTCCAGGTACTAGTAGCATGTACATCGGACACGACATGAAGCTTGACTCAGGGTGCGCTCACCGTTGCCGTTGCGTCTCGAGCACCAGTGTCAAATACTAACCAGTGATCAACACAGCCGCTGAATCCTGTCGCGGTCATTGGCAGTTCGGAACAACCGCAAGATCGGACAAAGCACCCTTTGTGAGCATACGTGTTCCGATTCTATGGTAGGAATGGCGGTACAAACTCAGCGACCTACACTGCATCATGCCTTCAATCATCTCCCCGGAGGATGCCACACATGATAGTAATTGTAGTAGACGCAGCGCGCCGACCACCATCCACATCCACTGCTGGAATATCAGGTAGCTATCCCCTTGCACCGTGTGCAGCGGAGAAGACCGATAACTCGGATTGACGCGTAAACAGGTATAACAGTGGCGACGGAGTTGGGCAGTGCAATGTTGACCCACTGGCAGTGCACCTCTCCGTTTTCTGTACTAGTAGCTGGTCAGGGAGGCTATCCCAGGCTCGCAACTCAACGTCCTCCACGCCGACATCTACCTATTATATCAGGGAGTATCGTCAGCTGCCCGCTGCCGGGTACGTCCAGTTTACGATTTAATCATCGAGCAAAGTGGGGTACTGACCCCGTGGTGTCTGAAGATACAAGCACTCAATGCGCGCCATTGCTGTACTTCTAGCCATTTTGGCTGTCGCATCGTCGGCAAGTGCTTTAACCCAGGGCGATGCCATGCCAAGTCTGGTCGGCGTGAACCTGACCGCGTATGTCGTCGGTTTTGAACGTTCCGTATTGTCTTGACCCATCAATCCACCAGACTGCCGGACAATTCGCTCTTTACACAGTGGCGCCCCACCTCTCATTTTATGGCACCGCACTCTTGGATGAATGACCCGAACGGCCCTTCCTACGACCCCGCCTCCGGGCTCTACCATCTGTTTTACCAGTTCAATGCTGGACACGTTGTCTGGGGAAATATATCCTGGGGTCATGCCACGTCGAAAGATCTTGTAACCTGGACGGACGTCACTAGTTGGGAAGGGTACGATGCTGTGGCCATAGCCACAGGACCACCGGGTTCCATAGACCACGGGGGGATCTACACAGGCACCGCGCAATTTCTCCCTATCACGGCGAACCAGTTCTGGGGCTTACCCTTGCAATGCGGAGCCACGGGAGATTGCGACGGACAGACGATTGCACTCGTCTTTTACACTGCTGTGGATGGCTCTGGCACGGAAACACAAGCCCTCGCAGTCTCTTACGATGGGCGGACGTTTTCAAAGTTCGAGAACGCGTCGATCAACCCCGTCATCCGTTCCCCACCTCCCAACCTCGACGTCACCGGCTTCCGCGACCCCTTCTACGAAGCATGGCCGCAGATGGACTCGATACTCGGGGTCGACGAGCCTCACTTCTACGTAGCCATAGGCTCTGGCATCAACAATGTCGGCCCGCGTGTGCAGTTCTACACCGCCCCTGCCTCCAATTTGACACAGTGGTCGTATCTCGGGCCTCTTCTCTCCGTTGCACTCGGTTCCTCGTGGTCCGAGACGTACTCCGGTGGATACGGTGGCAACTTCGAATGTCCGGGCACTTTCGCTCTTACCGAGCTCACCGAGAACGGAGGCGACGGGGTTACCGCTCACTATTTTGTGATGATGGGGTCGGCCGTCGCCAGTACCCCCGAGCACCCGCTTTCCAACTGGCCACTTTGGACCGAAATAGACGTTGTGCGCTCGTCCAACGGTTCCGCTGAAGGTATCATACAATCCTCAGGTGTTATTGACTGGGGTCGCTCCTACGCATGGGATTCTTTCTACGACGCGCCGAACAACCGTCGTATCGCGTTCGGCTGGATACAAGAGGGCTTGGACGCTCTGCGGTCTCAAGGCTGGAACGGAGCGACCACTCTTCCCCGCGAGCTCTTTGTCCAAGTCTACTCGGATCTCGCCAACACGAACAACATCCTTTCCCAGAATGGCTCGTGGACAGCCGTTCAGAATGCCGATGGCCGGTGGAACATGACAACGCTCGCCATGCGCCCCGCTCCAGACGTTGTCGCTGCTTTGCAGCGAAACGCGACGACGGTTGTAGTCAACGACGTCATTGCGTTTGCGAGCGACGACAGCACACCGCAGTACTCTTCTCTGAACGTGACTGGCGACTCCATCATCATCCATGCGGAGATTGACATTCCTTCGGGAGCCAACGCGAGCGTTGGCTTCGTACTGCGTCGTAGCCCGGGAGGAGAAGAGCAGACGGCCGTCGTCTACGATCCTATCAAGGAGTTGCTCACAATCAACCTGACCTCCTCTACTCAGCTCGACCCATCGTTCGTCAACACCGCGAGCCATGTTGCCCCACTCTTCCTCCTCGATACTTACAATTCCACCGACGCTGCTTCTGCCGACACTGTACGCGAACCACTGACGCTTGACATCTTCCTCGACAACTCGGTCATCGAGGTGTTCGCTAACTCGCGCGTTGGGATCGTTGGGCGCACTTACCCAGCTAGAAACGATTCTCTGGGCGTTGGTTATGTTGTTAGTCCTGGTAGCGGCGAATTCACGTTGAAGCAGATACAGGTCTGGGAAGGGCTCGAGAGGGCGTGGCCAGAGAGACCTGCCAACTCCAGCATACAACTCGTCTAACGTATGATTTCGGAGCGTGCCTGTATTTATTGTGTACACTTCTTCTCAGCGAATGACAATCGACAATACATGGTTACTATATTACAGCATAGCGCAACACAGGCATTGAGGCAGCAAGCTCACAACTTCGTGGTTGCGAAGTCCAGTAGCTCGAACGCCTTCAGCGTTGGTCCCTCGACTAACATGATTGGTTGGTTGAGAGAGGTGCGAGGCACGAGCACGGAGGTCAAGTGTAGTCTACGCGCGCGTGACAGCAAGCGCCTAAGTTGCTGCCCTCTTGCTGTCATCTTACCCACCTGCTTGTGCGGATCGAAAATCGAAAACCTAGCAATAGATTCCTTTCCATCCCTCCGGCATGGACCCACTTGCTCCCTTTCCTGATCCAGCACCGGTGAGAGATCCTACCGGGGACGTTTGCCCTGACTACGAATCAGCCGACTATGAAGCCGTGCGGAACGCGATGACTGCGAATGGAGCCATGACGGCCGAACAGGCAGCGGCCGCTCTGCGTGCAGGCTGGCAGGCGGGTCACGATCGCGATGTCGTAGCGTGGCAGGCTCGCCAGGAAGAAGTGCGACAGCGAGACGAAGAGCGGGAGCAGCATCGACGCGACGCCGAGGAAGAAGCCCAAGCCGAAGCTCAAAGGGCTCGCACCGAAGAACAGAAAGCGTTGGACAAGAAGAAGCCGAGACTAGCCACAGTCGTCGCGGGAGCAGCCCCTCCGGCAGCGATGCGCCAACGCGTCTCGGAATTCGCGCGCGAGAAACTCGCGAAGTACGCGTACGTAGAGCTCGACTACTTCACGGCCAAGGCGAGGGCGAGTGCGGAAGCCCAAGCCCGAGCCTCCTCTTCCGAGCTCATGGTGCTCACGCCTTCCGACTCGGGATACTCTATAACGCAGGGGTCTGCCCAACGCCCACTCAAGGACATCCGCAAAGACGCCGACCTCCCGTTCAGCGAGATGACCACCGCATGGCCAGTCTTCCTCAAGGAACTCTCCAAGCTACCGACTTGGGAGAAAGCTCACGTCGACCAATACTACGACTTCTTCATCGCCGTCAACAGCCACGAAGACGCTCAGGACGCCCTTGGCCAGAAAGCCCTTATGCTTTACCTCGACGAGATACGCGCGGACTGGCACGACACCATCATCGCAAAGAGAGTCGAAGACACAGCCTTCGATATCAGCATCTGGAGCCAAGATCGATACGACAAGTGCAAAAGGCGGGTGAAGGATAACACAGCGAGTTCGTTGCTAGGGGAGGTGCGTACCTCCCAATTCCACCAACGTTTCAGAAGATGCTAACGAATATCCTCTACCTCTCCATCCAACCTCTCCTCGCATACTCCGACGCATCCCTTCTCCCTCTCTCTTATCCATCGCGACGCCCTTATGCACATCTGCGACACGCTTGGATCCTCATCTGACACATGCGGGGGCGACCTGCGTGTCTCTCCTACCCGGGCAATCTCGCCCCCCCCCCTTCCTTTCATTATCCCCGGCACATGTCACTCGCTCGGCACGGCGCGGTCTCACCGCGATCGCTGCATGACGCATTGTATGTGAACGGCGGCTGGCATTGGGCCCGGGCAAATGCGACTCGGGCTCGCCTGTGCGTATCGGCGGCCGATGGCAACTCGCTCGATGGCCGGCGTGGTACATCGGTGGGGGCCCGGAACGCGCGACATCTCCATCCTGAAACCCTGCAACTTCCACTTTCCTTGCCTTCGTTTTTCTCCTTCGAACGGGCAACCCTTTCACCCCCACCGGGGTTATTCTCTTCACTCGGGTGTGTCCTTCTTTCGCGAACGCCTTTCTTCCTCCTTTCTTTGTGGCCGGATCATGCGTCATGCTCCGGCATGTTCCCCAAATATGTGGCATGCCTCAATGTTGTCCTGTCCATAGCTGGCGCAACTCCGTAATGAACTGAGGGACAGTGTTCAAGCTGCCCCCCGTAGTCTCCAAGTGACCCCACTGTCCGGGGACCATAAGAGGAAGTCAGGGGTGCACTCGCAGGGCAGAGGCCCTCGTCGCCTAGCTTCAGACTCGATAGAACCGTACCCCACTGAGAGGCTCCCTCGTGAGGCTGGGAGCTCGCGGGGCGTAGGCAGCCAGTCTTTTCAGAAAGGCGCAACTCGCTCGGCCAGCGCGATTTGCGCCATATGCCTGTCCTGGCACAAACTCAACGAGATCGGGCGGTGTCGCGCGCCAACCCTATGGAACGGCGCACCAGCCTTCTGCCAACGAGACTCCAATGGTCGAATCGTCACGCGCGAGGGAGCCTCCTTGTGCCTCGACTGGCAAAAGTCAAGTCGATGCACCTCAACCAACCCGAAGCACGTCCACCAGTGCTCGGGGTGTGGCGGGCACAATCACGGAGCTGCGACATGCAGTCGTGCTCAGAAGAGCTGAGCCGTGTACCCCATATCAGGCAGATATTTGGGAGAACATGCTCGCGAGCTCAGGCTTGGTGCGGCGGTACCCCCAGCTGGTGCATTGCCTCCGCACCGGCTTTATCATCGGCATCCCGAGCTTCCGAGTATCGCGATGCCCAGACAATAGTGCCTCTCTACTCCAGCACGCGAGCGCTTTTGCAGAGATCGTCAAAGACGAACTGCAGAAGGGGCGTTACCTCGGACCTTTCACTCAAGCGGACCTTGAAGAGATTGTTGGCCCGTTCCAATCCTCCCCGCTCTCCCTCGTACCTAAACCACACAAGCCCAATGTCTTCCGGCTGGTTCAGAACTTCTCATACCCGCACAACCCACGAGCAGACCATCGTTCCATCAATAGCTCCCTCCGATCTGACGACTTCCCATGCACGTGGGGTACCTTCACGGCGATGGCACTGCTCTGCGCGCGGCTCCCCCCAGGCTCTCAGGCTGCGGTACGCGATGTCGCGGAGGCCTATCGCACCATTCCCTTACACCCTTCGCAGTGGCCAGGCACGGTCATCAAGCTCCCACAGCGGGACCAGTACCTTATCGACTCCAACGCGGCCTTCGGCGCAGCCCCAAACGCGGGCTTGTACGGCGAGGTCGCTGACGCAGGGGCAGATCTCATGCGAGCTGAGGGAATTGGGCCCATCTCGAAGTGGGTGGATGACCACGTCTTCTTCCGCATCTTGCGCTGTTTCCTCGATGATTACAACAGGTCACGAACCAAGTGGCGTACACAAATCGAGTACTACGGGGGCAAACACCAAGACGGAGGCCGTCTGTGGTATGGAGGCGATCGCTTGCCCGATGGGCGAGTTGACGAGTTTGTTGAAGACATGCAATTTCCGATCCGAGACCTATCTGCCTCGTCCATGCGCTCCGCAGACGAGGCGCGTTTCTCATGCTCTCTGGCAGACGTGGATCGCGTCTCCGAGGCATTGGGTATACCCTGGCAGACAGAGAAGGATCGGCCCTTCGCCTCTGAGTTCACGTTCACAGGGTTGGTCTGGAACTTGGATACGCAGCGAGTCATGCTCCCGGAGAGCAAGGCCGCGAAGTACCGCAAAGCAATCAATGACTGGCAGGCCAGACGCTCACACAACCTGGAGGAGCTACAGAAGTTGTACGGCAAACTCCTACATGCTGCCTTGGTGCTCCCTGCTGGACGAGCTTACCTCACCAATCTCGAAGCCATGTTCCGGATATTCCACGATAATCCTTTCATGCCTCGTACCCCACCAAGAGCAACTCCTCGAGACCTTGACTGGTGGCTCGCAGCCCTTGCCAACCCGCTCTCAAGACCTATTCCGAGCCTTAGCCCGATCGCGCGGCTTGACGCCTTTTCAGACGCCAGCTCTGGTACCGGCATCGCTGTCGTCATTGGCACCCAGTGGCGGGCATGGACTTTGCGCCCCGGATGGAACTCGGACGGTCGCGACATCCAATGGGCGGAAGCAGTTGGCTTCGAGTTTCTCACCCGGTGTCTCCTGGCCGCTAGGGAGCTGCCAGAACGAGCGCGCGTCTTCGGTGACAACAAGGCTGTGGTCGACGGATGGCGCAATGGGCGGAGTCGCAACCCGTTCGTCAACGAAGTCTTTCGACGTCTCCACAGCATTCTGGCGAGGGCTAACATCGAGATCTTCGTTAGTTATGTCCCCAGTGGCGACAATCCCGCAGACGGCCCATCTCGCGGGCGCTATCCTCGAGGCCCACTCCTCCCACCCATCCCAATCCCGTCCAACATCTCTCCCTTCATTGACGACATTATCCTGGACGGCCCAGAGGCAGGGTACCACGCAAAGCGACAGGCAGAGTACGGCAGCGACAAGCCTTGGCCCGGAGACGTTGACGAGAGAGAGGGGACCGAATACCCTGAGGCCTACTTCCAACAGTACCTCGACTGGCGCGATTAGAAATCGACCAACCCCCCGGACACATGCAATCACAGCTCGGCCTTACCCTCCGCGCTCGCCGCTAGAGCCTTCCACCCTCCGCCCTCCTTGCGCAGCCGCAGATAGAATCCGCCTATGGCTTCCCGCCCAGGATCGACAGGCCGTAGATGCGGCCGGTCGGCCAGTGGCAATCTCGGAGGAAGACCTCGCACGTATACAGGAGGTGCTAGGAGAAGCATGGGTCGAATCCACACGAGCAGTGTACGGATCTGGCTTGCTCGCCTTCCACGTCATGTGTGATCAGAGAGGCATAGCAGACGAGCAGCGGGCCCCAGTGAGCGACGTCCTGCTGTCAACGTTCATCGCCTCCCTGGCAGGTTCTTACAGTGGCAACACCATACGCAACTACGTGTATGGCGTGCGTGCCTGGCACTTGACGCATGGCGCGCAGTGGGCACGCAACCACGATGAGCTTGAGACGTTGCTGCGCGGCGCGCTACGCCTAGCACCTCCCTTATCGCAGCGAGCAAAACGGGCACCATGCACAATACAGTACCTCGCCGCAATACGTTCACGACTCAACCTAAAGGATAACCTGGACGCAGCGGTCTGGGCGGCGATCACAGTAGCCTTTTTCTCGCTAGCGCGCTTGGGCGAGCTGCTGCTGCCACGTCTACATCAGGAAAAACCGATTTTCCTTTTCCACCCTTCAGTACATCTTTTATTGCCTTTACTGTCCTTTGACGTCTGTATGCGCCTCGCAGCACATGATTAAGCATACAAGCACACTTTAGCACAGTAAAGACCGCAGCTAGCTAGTATGAGCATGCCTCTCTCGTTACTTCTGCTTCACCAAGTAATGTGATGTTCAGAAAGGTTTACAGAATCCTCAATTATGCAATCGATAAGTGAACAATACATCATGAAAATTACAATCTGCAATGTACAATCTGTTGCCTATGGTGTGGATGGCAGATAGAATTCTGACGGGGCTTAGGGCTAGCAATACGTCACGATTCTTGTTCAACTGGTGTCGGAACTGGATCATGTGGCTATGGAGGCGGGCAGCAGTGATTCAGCGGCGGTAGCAACGCGTTCTGCCAGTGTGGCTGGCCGGCGAATCACACGCAGCTGCAGGAACCTGTTGGATTCGAGGGTTGACCAATGTCATGTTGTGCT
>KE504163.1:4625-55019 GCA_000344655.2 Fomitopsis schrenkii
ACCCTTCTCAAACGGCAATAACTTGAACTTGTCGGCGACACTGCAGCAACAAAACCAATCCGACATGCCGAGCACGAAGAGTCAAGGAGAAAAGGATAAGGTACATATCACTTCAATCTCTCTGCATCTCACACGAGGGTTCTAACCACGCCCCGTCTCAGGGTAATAGTGCATTCAAGGCAGGCGACTTCCCCACCGCGATAGGGCACTACTCTGCCGCCATCCTGTTGGATCCAATCAACCCCACATACCCCCTCAACCGTGCCGCCGCGTATCTCAAGCTCGGCAAGTGCGTGTCTTCCCTCCTCTCCTACGTCGCACCGCTGACGCAACCCCCTTTCTCCGGTATGCATAACAGGAGTGAAGATGCGGAACGCGACTGCGACCGAGTGCTAGCCTTGGATACAAAGAACGTTAAGGCTGTGTTCCGTCGCGGGCAGGCGAGGGTCGGGCTGCAGAAGCTAGCGCAGGCGAGAGATGGTGAGTCATCCGCTGCCGCATGCGCATTACAATGCGAGCTCACGCAGCCAGCGATGTGATGCAGACTTTCAGCGAGCCTTGCAGATCGATCCTGCGAACAGCGCGGCCAAGGCTGAGCTGCAGACGGTCGAACAGGCGTTGAAGGCACAGAGTGCGTCTCACCAGGTGCGTGCAGAGTTTCAGTCTGCGATTACCTCGGCTTACAAGGGTAGCACAGAAACGCCAGCCTACGGAGGTGCCTATTCCTCCTCTCGCCTCTAAGCCGGCCTCTGCCCCACTGGCCTCCCCACCGAGACCCAAACGACGGCGAGTGCCTATCGAGATCGTGGATGGCCCGGCGCCCTCGACCTCGACCTCGAACTCAAAACCTGCGGTCCTGACCGCAACCACGGACATCGGTCCAGGCGATCTCATGACGCCGGTGTCTTCTCGCCCGCTGACGTCGGCACCCGGAACTACGGTCGTCCCAGACTTGCCAGCTCCAGCGAACACGTTCCATGCAGCGAAAGAGACACGGTCGGCAACGCGGATATCCGTGGTGCGCGGTGGCATATTCAGGCCGAATGGGAAGCACACAATTTTTGGAGAGAATCGGGGTGAAGAGCATGCTGCGAGCTCCCCTCCCGCAGCAGCCTCAGCGCCAGAGAACATACCCCCGCCGAGAACTCAAACGCCTCCGGCCGACGCTCAAACAGCACGGACCGCTACCTCTTCACAGGTGCTCGCATCACAGAGCAACACACATGGGGCGCGTCGAAGGACTCCACTGACGCTCTTCGACTTCTCGCGGGAGTGGGAGAAATGTTCGACGTCCGAAGATCGGTGGGCCTTACTGAAAGTGAGTTCCCCTACATCACTTCACGTGCTGATGCATACTGAACGCCTTCTCAGGAGGTCTCGCCGCCAACGCTGCCGTCTTTGTTCCAGTCTTCCCTCGAGGCGCAGGTTCTCGCCGGGATCGTTGGTACCTTGCGCGACGTGCTCAGGGCGGGAGATCTGGCTCCACAGGAACGCGAGCGCGTGCATGACTATATGCGCGGGCTGACGCAAGTGAAGCGGTTCAGCACTGTCGTGCTGTTCATGAGTAACGAGGAGAGAGGGTGGGTGAATGACGTGTGGGGATTGTTAGGTGGCGGTGAGGGTGCAAGGGCATGGGGAGTCAGCTGATGCTCGGTACAGGTACGTCAGTGATCAGCACCGTCGCTAGCTCTACATCACAGTATGCACCGTTATGTTCCTCGTACGCAAGTCGGGGAGTAAACTTTACTCCAGGTTAGGTGGACAAAGAACCGGTGATATGAGATCATAGGTAGCTCTGCTTGCAACGCGCTCGCAATGCATTGTCAATCCTGTGCCTATCCTTCACTATTGTTCGGTGTGGCATCTTGTATGGCAGTCTTTCAGAGCACTTACAAACAGTTTCTCGTTGATGTTCGAATCATTCATGTTCAGTACATGGCCAGTGATTAGTTGAAGCTACCCCGCTGGTCAATGATGTCGATATGCCTGCTGAAGGCCGGTGAATACGATGCTCTGGCATAACTGGTACAACAGGATTACAGAATGTGGGCGTATAATTTAGTGCGGGCTGCTTGCTCGTGCTTGCAATACATCGTGCATCAGCATGTAATAACGTACACCGCGTACATCCTTCCGTCTGCTCGCCATCACCGTCGGGTAAGGCATGCGCCCGGCGTGCTGCGCTGCCTCGTATGACACTGCGCTGCCCTACAGACAGCACGCTCTACTCGCCATCGTCAGCGGGATCAGTGTTATCTTCATACCACTTCTTGAGCCACGCCTCGGCGACAGCGTACTCTTTCTTGACGCGCCCGAGGAGCGGTTCGATCTTCCCCAACGCAGCGCCCGCCGTGAGGTCCACACCAACATCTTCGTCTCGCAGCTGGCCGTAGTGCTGGATGCGCTCACACGAGGCCTGCACACGGGTGACGCCGAGGGCGGCGGAGGAGCCTTTGAGGAAGTGTCCGAGCGCTGAGAGCTTGGCGAGGTCCTTCTTGGAGCTGGGGGGTAAGGATGAGTGAGGAAGAAGAGCGGCGATCAGGGCGAACGCACTATGCCTCGTCCATCTCGCCAAATGTGGTGTTCGCCTGGTTGAAGTAGGCGGTGACCATCTCCTTGGAGAAATCGTGGGTATCGTCCTCGTCAAGATCGAGGATTTGATTGAAAGTTTCGAGGTCGATGGTGTCCTCCGTCTTCCGGCATTGATATGGTGAGCAGGGAAGATCGTTCGAGCGCGGGCAGCAGAACGCACCTCTACAACATCGCCGGCATCAGCCTCATCGGACGTGTCTGCGGCGGGTGCTGGCGAAGGCGCAACCTCGACGGCGGGCGTTGCCTCGCGTTTCGGTGCTACAGAGGTGTGGCGGGACGGCGGTGCGGGTGTTGCGGCCTTTGAGGCGGGCGCGGGTGTTGATGCCGGCGCGGATTCTGGTGCGGGGGTAGCTCTCGGCGAGAGAGCAGCTGCTGGTGCTGGGGTGGGCGAGCGGGCCTTTGGGGCGATTGCCACGTCTGCGGGAGACATGGCGATGGTGGTGGTGGTGGTGGTGGAAGACGAAGGGGCGGGAGCGGGGCGATGAGTGAGGACGATTATCGCGCCGAGCTGGGGCCGTGGCGGAGGCTTCGAAGATGCCGGCGAGTGGACTGTTTCCTTCACGCCCTGTGTCTCGCTCACTCCACGGTGGATGGCGAGACTCTTACGCGAGCATCCCCACCGTTTATATGTTTTCATTCCTCCCCGAACTCGCATTTGTCCTTTGCGACATATGTGCATCCTTTATTTCCTTTCTGGGCCCAGCCTCGCGTGACCAGTCATGTGACCGCGCTCCCCAGCGCGTCGCCGCCGGGCCGATTTGCCGCCCTTGCCACAGCTGCAGCCTGCACCCACTGTCACGGTCAGACTCACTGTCAGCTAGACACTGGACCGCCCTCGCCATGTCCTCCACCATCCATCTAGACGTCCTCTCGGGCCACCTCGGTCACCTTTCTCCCGACCAGGAGCGCGCGTTTGCCAGCCTCAAGGACATCCTCCACAACGCCCACCTCTACTCACCATCCACAGACACCGCCCCTGCCTCCCACGACGACCCTACCGTCCTGTGAGTCGTCCTTTACGACCTCAAGGCGGCACTGACACCTTTCTAGTCGCTTTCTGCGAGCTCGTCGCTTCGATCCACAAAAGGCACTCAAACAATTCCAGGATGCGGAGTTATGGCGCAAGAAGCATCGCGTCGACTGGCTCTACGCGACCTTTGACCCCATAGAGCTCGAGGACTCGCGCAGATTCTATCCGCGCTGGACCGGTCGCCGTGACAAGGTGCGCTCTACGCTCAGCAACTCCCCTTGACCTCATGATCTGCAGAGCGGTCTACCACTTTACGTCTACCGCCTAGCTTCGCTCGCACCCATCAAGTCCGAGCTCGACGCGGTCCCGCCCCCGCGCCGCTACCAACGCATGTGAGTCGCCCATGCTCAGCCATCAACCCCGCTCACTGGCCCAGCGTCGCCCTCTACGAGACCATGACCCGCTTCGTCCTCCGGCTCTGCACTCACCTCCCACACGCGACCACGCCGACACCCATCTCCTCCGTCACCACCATCATCGACCTCGAGAACATCACACTCGGCGCCATCTGGAGCCTCCGCGCGCACCTCCAGGAGGCCTCTGCGCTCGCGACAGCCAACTACCCCGAGACGCTCAGTACCATCGCCGTCGTCAACTCGCCCTCCTTCTTCCCCACTATCTGGAGCTGGGTCAAGGTACGTGCACCCGCGCCTCGTCTGCTCGCTGATCGTGTGGAGGCTCTCGCTGATGTCCCGTAGCCGGTGTTTGACGAAGGCACCCAACGCAAGGTTCACGTTCTCGGCAAGGATCCCGGACCCGTGCTCCGCACCCTCATCGACCCCCAGAACCTCCCCCGTCCCTACGGAGGCGAACTCGATTGGAATTTCGAGGACGAGCCATCGCTTGACGAGGACACGAAGAACACAATCGGCTCTGTGCCCAAGGGGCCCGTCGAATTTGTCGACGGCGAGGTTAAGAAACCACAAGTTCCACAGGATGCAGACGCCTCTCCGAGTTCATAGTAGAAATCAGGTTTGCATTGGTATCACGGAGCATGCATCTCGGAACGACTATGGAGTGTACATCATTGCGCGTGCTAGAACAGAACAAGAAGCATAATAAAAATAGGACAACATTACCGCAGAGAGTACACGTAGGAGCAAGAGTTAACAACAGCAGCATACAGGGAACCCCAATCACGCGAAATCGTCCTCGGGTTCAGCGGTCAGTCCGTCTTCATTCCATATCTCGAGGAACTACGCGGTCGTCAGTAAGCCACCATGGAGAACGTCCGCAGACCACGTACCCTCGTCCGTTGGGCTTCGACATCAGCCCCGGAGAGAATCGGTGCTGCAGCGAAGGGCAGGCGTTCCCAGAGGAGGGGCCGCTCGTGCCGGCGCGCGGCAGCCTTGTCGCCTGCCGCGCTCTTCTTGCCGACGACCCACTTCGCGCATTTCCTAACCCGCCCCACGCTGTGTCAGCGGTTGCACGTCGTAAGAAGCGCAAACCACTCACTCTTCGGAGATGCCGTACATTCCCTTCAAGTACGCCTTCAGCAGCATGATCATGGCCACGATGATGGATGTGCGCATCAGTGGGAGAGCTTCATCTAGGTTGGCTGCGGAAGGCTTTAGGCGGCGGAACAGCACATTTGCACAAGCCACGTACCAGACGCAGCGGACGTCATCTCAGCAGTGCTCGGAGGTGCGTCAGGAGATGTCGACGTAGGCGCGTGCAGCTGCGCAAGCAGATGCGAAGGGGACAATGTTTCGACGAGCTGCATACCTGCCGTGGAAAGCACGGCAGTCAGGTACTTCAGCACCGTCAATACCTCTTCGTGAGTCTTGTACTCGAACGCGGCGAAGTTCTCAGCCATGTAGCGCACAAAATTAATGTCGTCCTAGTTAGGTGGTCAACGGGACGCTCTCTAGAATAAATTGAGAAGCATACCTGCATCGTCTTGGCAGCAGTCTCGACGTCAAACACTTTCACGAGCGACTTGAGGAAGTCCTGCCTGGTCGCGCGCTTCTCGCGTACAAGGGAATACCACCGATGCAACAGGGCGATCGGACTAGGAAGCATCCTATAGCCTTGAATCTGACCAGGGTGAAGCTTCTTCTGGTAGTCGAATGATGCCCTAGCGCTGACAACGAAGCGAGAGTTCAGCAGCGACGTGTGCTTGCCATGCAGTATGCCATGAAGGGCGCTGGCGCGTGTGCTGAGTGAGGTGTTTGGACTGGTCTCTAGTGCGACAATCACGGGGAACGACTGCTACAGGGTTAGCACAGAGTCAAGGAGGAAAAGGTTTCAATCACCTGAAGCGGATGAGCCAGACCCTGTTTGATAGTGAAGCTGAGAATATCCACCGCGGCCAGCTGTATGGCTGGATTAGGAGATAGCGCTGCTTGTAGGATGGGGTCCAAGTAACGCTGCACAATGGCTGAGCTTACGCTAGATCGATCCTGAGGTGAATCTTCTGCGCATATGAAGGTATGCCAACAGCTTACCCAGACTCGGCGAAGCCGTCTGTGTTGCCGACTAGCTCATCCATGTTGACAGTGGTGGATGCAGCCGCCTTAGGTCGCGAATTTGCTGAATGATGTTGAGTGCATTTAATGGTCACAGATTTCTTTCCGTACTCACCTTTCTCTTTGGCCGCGTGCTTTGCCGCCTCGGAGACAAGGAAATCCTGTAGAATCCGGAGTAGTCGTGCCCTGCCCTCCTCTTCCGGTGCTGCGAAGATCGCATCCATGACAGCCGCAGAAGGCTCAGCTGTCATCAGTGCAGGCTGTGCACGGAATAAGAAACCTATAAACAAAGTCAATGAACGCATGACGGGGTACCGGTGGGTTCTGACATACCGAGGCACTGCAGTATGCGCCCACGCAAGCCAACATCGGCATGATTATGGTACAGCTTCAGCAAGCTGTTATACACGTGCTCAATGATAGACCCCTTGGCAAAGACCTCAGTGCATAGATCAACCCGAATGCAGTCAGACAAACCTTGGAGATGGTATCGATCTCGGCTCGAAGTTCTACACGAATTTCCTCGTCGGCCAGTTATCCGACTAGCTTGGTTTGCAAACGTACCTTCGCGTTCCGTCCGCAGCTGATCGAATGAACAGTGCTCACACAGCAGCGACACGATGAAGAGCAGTATGGACAGTGTACGCTGTTCAGCGCCCGTGGGTTGTTGCCCACTAGACTTGGCGAGGGTCTGTTGCAGTCGAGCTGGGCAGATAGCATCATCAATGGATTACGCCGGAATCGGTTCAGGCATAACTCGCCATTGCACGATCTGAGGAGGGCGACTAGTCGCCCGAAGTCATGCGTTATATGCTGTACGATAGCACACATGCATGCAACACTCTCTTGAAGGCCCTACAAAGCGATTAAACCAGTTTGTCATGAGATGTAGAGAAACTCCGCTACCGAGAGGCCGGAGGCGGGTGAAGGTTTGATGATCATAGGCTGCAGAGCCAACTGAAGCTCCTGACCAAACTTCAGAGCGGTCTTCGGCATGAAGGGTATCGTGACTCGGAAAATACGAAGTAGATAATCTGAAGTGACTTGTTCCTCCGGCTACTCTTTGCATCAGAGCTGATAGTTCTCGAGAGACAACGGGTGAACGCACTGTGGTAGCGTTCTTCAAGTAAGGCAGTAGTGTGGCAGCATTCATGCCCGACAGCACGGCGGGGTACGCTGATGTGAACAAGTGAATGGTGCGCACGCAATTGACAACGGTCTGTACGGCAGTAAGAGAAGCCCCCGTGCAATCAGAGGTCATGCACGTACGAACTCGGGCAAGTCAGACGCATCGACAAGCCCATCTATGAGGACACCACAGATGTCGGCGTATCTGCTGTGGACTAGGGATGCATCCACGCTGTCTTTGCTATTCATGATGTCGTGTAGCATGTCCTCGAGAGGGGATTGGCGGTCTTTGAACTGACTGGCTACGCCCATGATGATCGCTGCCTTGGCCTGCAGTTCCACTCTGTCCATGGCTTGCGAAGATCCGCTCTTGCTCTTCTGGAGAGCTGATCCGAACCAAAGCTCTTCCATGGTTTTCGTGGCAAGGTCCTTGACAGTGTCATCCTCATCGAGCATACGAAGAACTATCTTGACGCAGATCTCAACACGACGAGAACGTTCCGTTGTGACCGAGTAGTACGATTTCAGTAGCTTGATCACACGTTTGCGGACGCCGAGGCCAGTATCCTAACAGCGAACATCAGCAGGTATTGATTGCGCAGGCAGGGAGGTTACGGACCGCGATACGTTCGATGATCTTCTGGAAATAATCCGCTGCAAACTCGGGTGATTCGATTATATATTTGCCGATGAGTTCGACTGCTGCATCTCGGACTGCAGACGAACTGTCCAACAGATGGGTCTCGATGGCTCGGCGCACGTTGGGCTATGTCGGGGATTTTGAATAATGTCGCTCACAATGACACTCAAGCTCACTTACGAGGGAGAGAATACTGGGGTCACTCGTCACTATCTGGCCCAAGGCTTTCAATGCTTTCGTACGCATGAACACAGGGGGTGCCTCTAGCGCCTTGAGAACAGCGTTCAGTATCGGCGCGAACGAGTTCCGGAACGTTTGTATTGTGCCGATCTCCTCAGATAGTCGATGCATCCGGGTCACTTGGTCTTGCGAGCCTCTGTCCGTGAACTTAGCACACGACAAGAAGGTAGGCAAGAGAACAAACATACCCAGTGTCAAATACATCCCCAGGATCATCTTCCCAGACGTTCTGAAGTGCGTCCTTCAGCAACGAACCAAACTCTGTGACTCTGTCCAGATTGGTTTGCGACTCGATCTCTTCATCACCCTCGTCAGCAAGGACAGAGGCACAATGCTGGAATGCGTTCGCCAGCTCTTGCCCCCAGAGGACAGCTGTTAGTTCGCGGGCGCTCTGCGATACCAGGGACGGCGTGAGCAACTGGTAAAATCTAGTTCGCCTGAGTAGTCCGACTTACATCATAGGATTGCTCCTCGCTCGCTCTCTTGCCAAGATAGGAAGTGAGCTCTTGGTGAGCGTTAATGAGGGCACGCAGCCGTTTGAGGCTGTAGCTCGACAGTAGCTGGTGACGAATGAGGCGTTGGTCTCGGGCAGATTGATTGAGTATGCAAGGCTTACATCGTCCATTGCGTTCAGCCTCTTCCCCGTGTTCTCCATCTGGGAGCTGGTAGTTCGTAAACGCGCAGCAATGACTCCTAGGTGATCCAAAGCAAGGGTCTTCATGGCCTGATTTTCTGTCTGCGAAGCGGTCTTCACGTCATCCAACGAAGCCACCTACAATTTTTGAGCCGGATAGTCACGACACAGGCCGGAAAGCTTACCATGTACTTGCATATTATACTGAGGAGCAGACTGGCTGCCGGCCACTCTGGCCAGAATAATACGCACAGCAGATCTGAGATCAGGTTGTCGAAAATAGCACGATACTCAGCCTCGTTGGAGTTCTTCGTTGACTTTGTCTTGCCGGATCTGTGCGAAGGTATTAATCAAGTACTAAGTAGACGCAGGGAACAGAGCGTCCTACCTTTGTGTCAGGAACAAAACAATCGTTTTCGCTGCCTTCGTCGCCGAATCCAGCCCGGACACGAATGAGCGCAGCTCCTACAATACAACCATTATCTGCCGTTCTTGGTTATCGCAGTAAGCGGCCTCACCTCTGTCTCGTCCGTGGCCAAGAATGCATTGGCTTGCTTCTGAGATGAGGTGCCGCGCTGTGAGGTCGCATCTCGCGCTCGAGCCTTGCGCATTTTCTGCACGTCAATTCGTACGTCGTGAGCAGACGTTTGGATCAGTTGAAGGAGCAGAGCAGAAACGGTCCGGATGGATCGCCCGTCCCTAAGGCTTTAAGTTCCCTCAGTAAATGGTGGCACATAAGGAACGAAGTGGGTTACCGGAATTGGCCAGCCTTCTGCTTGCTATCGGAGAGCTTGATCAAGGACGACAGGATCTCTTCGATAATCCAACTCCGTTGCTCCTCGTGATTCGCGAAGACCTGAGAGGACGAGAGGGCGTAGTCAGCTAAGGATTAGCCTCACTGTGGTCAGAGCGGCTCACGCTCCGGATCAGCGCTAGAGCGTCCAACCTGAGACCTCTCATGGCGCTATTACCGAGGGTATTCAATACAGCGCTCTCCTTCTTGCCCTTGCCTTCACTGTCACCATTATGCTCCACGACGAAGAATGGTCCGATCGCTATGTAGACAACCTGGATGATGATGCCTTCAGACATCGCCAGCCTGTCTGCGTTCACGAGGTCACTGATGCGGGGGATCGCGGCCTCCAATGCTTGGAACAGTTCTGCGAGCTGCTGACGGCAGTTGCTACCACGGGAAGAGGGCCGAACGACGTGTCGTAGTAATCGTGACCGGGGCTCTCCCGTGCTCTCAACAAATGGGTAGACCACCATGTCCAGCTGGTTTTTCACCGCGGTGAAGCACGCATTGATGAGCTCCTCTGAGTAGAGCTACGCACCATGCATTAGCATATATGCGCTAGAACACCAACGAACTCACCTGTTTAGGAAGTCTGTCACTACTAAGCAGCGAAATGCAGCAATTTGCCGCGAGGATACTGTCGCGAGCAACATCAAGAGACTTCTCCAACGCTGCGACATTGACATCGGATTGGTCGCCAAGGTCAGAGACACTATCTGAGGGACCGGCAATTTGATCGTCCGGAGTTCCTCCCCTAGAAGGTCCATCCTTGGCCTGGCGTTTCTTTGGACTGCCGTGAACAGTATCGCTGGGGGGTACCGACGCCGTCTCAAAGGGATCGATGTCGTGTCCTGTTCTGACGCTCCGTTCCAAGATCTTGAGCAATCGGACCAAGGTGGTCATCTCCACATCGGCCATACGACCCTTACCACGACCCGCCCCATCCTCTCTCCCTAACACCTTCGAGTGGCCCGCTGGACGTGCGCATTTAGTGATGTACTTCATTAACTTCTGCATGACCTTGGCGTTTAGGAGTGGATGGGCGCAGTCCGTCGTATGGCGAGAGAAGGGCTCCTCCGGTAAACCCTTCGGATCGGCATCTGGGGACAATGCGTCTTCCGCTTCGAAAATATCCTCCAAGTACGTCACAAACTTCTCCAGGGGTCCTACGAAGAAAGGTGAGCCTCTTGGACCTCTGTTGAGCGATGATTGTATTCACCTCGCTCGTCACGTTCACCGGTGGCCCGCTTTGCTGGGGACTTCACAGGACTGCTAGCATATACGTACTTTGCAGGTGATCCGTCTACAGACCCGTACCCGCCGAGGTCCGCGCTCTCATCGTCATCTAGCTGTCTTTTCCTCTTCCCTGTAGCGGGAGTAGCGGGGAATCTCCCAAAGACCGGAATGTCGACGTATGGAGACAACTTCGGCTTAAGTGGTGTGGGGCGCGGAGGCACGTCAACGTATGGTTGCAATCGCGCTTTAAAGGGGGACGAGGTTGTCGGCCGTGAGGGTGAAGGGCCGGGTGGTTGAGTTGTCGACGGTACGCGTGGGGTCTGGGGGTCATCCCTGACCTGGCGTCGCTTCGGTGTAGGCGACGCGGGGAAGTCGTTGCTCGGCCGTTTGTGAGGAGTCTTGTGGCTTGGGGCCAGCCTCAAGGGATCGGGGCTGTCTGGCTGTGGTGCAATAGACGGCCGTGTATGAGTCTGAATGGCATGGGGCGGAGGCGGTTGGGCAGCAACGTTAGCACTCTGGCCGACGAAGTCGTTAAAGAATGTAGCAGACTCTTCCGCAGCATAAGCGACTTTAGTTGGTCTAGAGGTAGGTGGACCAAGCGCATTTGCCAGAGACGATGCAGAGGATATTCGGACACTAGGAGGTGGGGGCGTTGGATATGCAGACGACGGTAGCGAGTGCTGCAGAACGGAGTGGGCAAAGGGTGATGTTTGGTATGTTGATGTCTGCGAGTACGGCAGCGCCCATGGCGTCTGCGTAACTTGGTAGGAGTGCCCACTGCGTTTGTTAGACGGCGAAGTCACAATAGGAACGAAGATGACGCACAATCCCTGCCCCTCCAGGTGCCTCACGGCCTCGTTCCTGGCATTCTCCCAGTACCGCCTATCAGGAGCGCTTGACATATTAGGATCCATGCGACCGATGTCGTACGCGAAGTCGGAAGTAGACGGTAGGTGAGGATACCCGTACGATTCCGGAGTTCGATACACATGTGGCTGTACATATGAGGGAGGGACGGCATACATAGAAAGATGGTTCAAATGCCTCGCCGCTGACAAGGCATTAGCATATATGCGGAGTACGAGACAGAAGCAAGCGTGCATACCTTGTGACGACGGTGTAGCAGAGCTGACGGGGTACACGGCCAATAAGCCGTGAGCTCCCTGAACCGAGCTCATGGCCACGCGATTTGCCTGGGACTGGGGAGGATGGCGCACTTCTTCCTGAAAGCCAGACTGCGAGTACCAACCATTGCTGTCCATGAGGTATATGGAGGAGAACGAGGCGGCGAAAGAGGAGGCGCCGGCACGACTACGCGCTGCTGTTCGCGCTTGAATCTCGATCTTCCGGAGCCACATGCAGTAGATTACAAGCGCCCGTGTATTTTACTTGCCATGATCGACTCGCGTTGAAGGAGCCTCTATATATTAGATTGAAGGCATACGTTTTCTGTGCGTATGATCCCTCATGAATTCATAAGACAACAGTGAGATGAACTGTGGTCGCCGATGACGTACTTATGTAGTAGTAGCTTGCCACTGGACTCGGGGAGGAGGAGGAGCTGGGGTCAATTCAGCTCCAATTCACTGTCTGGACAACGACCCTCTTTTGAGTACATACATGCGACAGCCCCTCAAGTACTCAGCATCCATAACTGCACAACAATCCTCGCAATTGTGGCCATGGCACTGGCCCAAAACTACGTATGGGGCCGTTCCCCCACTGGCATCCATTTATCACAATTCCGAACAACAAATAGACCGCGAGTCACTGTCTATTCCCATGCTCAAGCTCCTTAGGCGACTTAGTCCATTCCCTAGATTCCCCACTATGTGCAATCCCAAGGACGCCGCACGCCCGCAAGGTACTTGAATAATGTCATCATAGTCTAATCAGCAGTCACCAGCATCCGTCGTGGACCACATAGAACACATATTGACATACGGCACTGACATAGCCTAGCCTGAGACTAGGAGACCATTGAGGCGCGTGCCTGAGCTCTTGGAAGCCATAGTACCCGGATGTTGATTGTCAGTCGGAGAGCAAACATGAGAACCCAGTGAAGAGGTAGGAGTCCTCTTGTTCCGCCGTTCCGCCGCCAAAGTATGAGTAGAAACGGCCGGACCGCCGGGACCCTAGTACTAGTAGACGTATCCGGCCTCCGAGCTTTCGATCTCAGAGCACGTTCGTGTTTGTTGCGCACGCCTTTTACGAGCAAATGAAGCCATATTCAATGTGATGCTGGTAGTCTCGGAACAAGACCTCGGCGCGCCGGGGTAGGGTGGGCGGTTGCGTCGACCCTAGTAGTGATGCTGGGACAGTTGAGAGCCGACTCTCGTCCCGGGATACTGGGAGCATTGTCAGAACAAGACAACAACATACCGTCGGGGAAAACGCCGGTCTACGCACCAGGGTGAAACAGCAACAGTCCCCACTACGTGTTTCCAGCACCTCCCGTCAAAGCACGATGGACCGTCTCTCCCAGGATGAGCAGGCGCACTGCTGATAATAGAATCAAAGATGTTTTTTCCTGACAGTGACAGCCATGGGTGCTGTATCAGACGTGCATCATACTACGGCGTGCTTCCGAGTCGATCTTTGGTCTACTTGGTCGTCACATCGTGTTGTCGAAGAGTGAAAGGTCTGAGTTCTGCGGCTGCAAGTTCGAACGACAACCGGATGTCCGTTGGCATGTAGCACCCACTTGGCGGATGCGGCCTTGAATCGATTGAAATACCTGTAAGTGCATCATCCGTCATTCTACAATCATGATGCATAGCTGGTGAGCAGAGACGTACATACAAATGGACAGCGAGTGGCCGCAGGCAGCCATCGGCCCGTTCCTCGTCGCATCGCGGTGACTGTAGTGGCCAGCTAGGTGTCAACTTCTTCGCACCAGCACTCATGCCTGCTCGATGCAGCGAGACACCATGTAAGTCCACCATTGCATGTACACTGGCGAAAGACCGTATGTACAAACATCATATGGAGAGGGTTAGTACGGCCCAGTCAGACGTCGGGGAGGCGACGTAGCGGGTGGAAGACACGAAGTTTCCGGAGGCAAGACACGTGGACGAGGGTACGGGGAACACACACACTTCTATGGGCTCGCATTGTTCCTTCATTTGCATGCCTGACTGAAATGGTCGTTAGCAAGCATACATGAGAAAGCCAACCAACTTGAATTCAAAGGCGACGCGCGACTCCATTTACTGCAACGCGCGACCCTCGCGTGCTTGCACGCCATCCACGGCACTGGCCCCGACGCTCGATGCCGCGTTCTCGGATCTCTGTATAGACGACGATAGCTTCGTTTCATGTCCGTTTCGCATCCATGAATCGGGGTGCGTCCGCAGGAATCGGCGATCGTCTCTACGGATGTATCTCGGTTGCCGCACGACCTAGAATGTCACCACACATAACCCAGAGATAAGTATCTGATATGCTTGCGACGGGTGATGGCGACGGTTCCGCGCGGTTGGTTGTAGTTACTCGGGCAATGTCGTGTACATGCTGCGGGCAGCCCGGCGCAAGGAGGAGACACCGGCAGACACGAATCGCTTGCCTGCACTACGAGCATGCGCACCCAGCTCCCGGTGCGCACCGAGAGGCCTCCGAACAAGAGACGGGCGCGTTCGGAGAGACACCATTCGGAAGTGGAGATAGAGCCCGGAGACAGCAGTTTGGCCTGGAGGTTCACGAAAGGGGTACGGTGCTGCGACAGGAGACGTGGGATCCCGAGTATGTATTGGTGTTTGCGACAGATCCGAGGGCCATGGGCATCATATCGAGTGCAGTGGGGGACGGGAAGACAGGGCTTCTCATGCGGAGGTGAGCGTGGGTGGTGTCTGGGTAGGTATCGAAGGCAGTAGCGTGCAATTGACGTGCATTCGGAATGGAGGACGTACGGCGAGGCGCATCTGATCACTGCAGAGCGGTGCGACATGGCAGTCCGGAGTCATAGACTACTTAGCCACTGGGCCGGACGTTATATCGGGGAGCAGTCTAGGTGAGAAGGATGCTGGATCAGAGTCAAAATGGTACATAGCGGGAGCGCAGTGACATGCTGCATGGAGGCATGACGCGTGCGAAGGGCACTCATCGGGGTAAATACGCGTAGTCCCATAGCCACCGCGGCAGGACAGACATTGGGTTTGGGAGGGCCGTGCAAGGTGGTTGAGTGTCAGAGCGCGCGGCGGGGGATTGGACGGTGGTGAGGAGAGAATGGCGAAGATAGACGCTGCGCGCGAGTGGCGAGACGGCGCGCGCCTGTCGCGTGCTTGTCTTGCACGCGATGTGGCTCTGGCCGAGCTCCCGTTCGGGCCATCGTCGCACCCATTTCTCTCCTCCTCCGCCAATCCATCTCCTTCCATTCGTCCCGACATCTCTCCCTCCTCCTCCCCAGCTCTCTTAAATGCCCCCACATCCAAGCCCCAGCCCGACCATCCCTCACCGTACGTGGCTTCATGTGCGTCCTCGCACCCTACCCCGCTCACCTCTACCGCGATCTCCCCCATGCAGCATCCCTCAGTCGCCCTTTCGACGCCGCAGAGCGGCCCCCCCGTTTGTTCCATAGCCTCCGCCAGGAGCGCAACTCCGTCCTCAGCCTCGCCGCCGACCCGAGTCATATCTTCAGCGGCGGACCTAACGGCCATATCTCCGTTAGTCGCCCTCGTCGCCATCCTCCGCTCGCTACTGAAACTTCGTCACAGGTCTGGTGCAAAGACACCCTCAAGCTCAGAACCATTCTCCAGGGGCACACCGGCAGCATCCTCGCCCTCGAGTACGCTGCCGACAAAGAATGGCTCTTCAGCGCATCAGGTGCGTCCTCCACACGTCTTCATCACCTTTGTCGGTGTCCTCAGTACGTATATCCGCTTCCCAGGTGACAGCACGATCCGCGTACGTCTGCCTCACGTTTACGTCCGTTCAGCTTCTCACCGCGCCCCGTGCCAGGTCTGGTCCACGCGCACCCTCTCGCCCATCTACCTCATCAACCCCCACGGCGAGACCGACGCCGGCGACCTCTTTTCCCTGATCTGGTGCCCGACCCTCCAGACCCTCTACTTCGGCTGCCAAGACACATCGCTCCAGTGGTTCACGTTCCCGTCCCCCGCACATTCCAACGCCGCCTTCATCACCGACGACCCAAGCACGAGCGGCCGATCCACGCCCACGTCCGCCCGGCGCGCGCACAAGTTCTTCGACAGCTACCCCCGGTACCAGCGCCGCCCCGCGGATCTCTTCGCGCGCAACCCGACGTGCTCGACCGCCCGCGCCGACCAAAACGTGCACGCCCACGGCGTCTCGCTCCCGCCCACGCCGCCCTCCTCCTCGTCCTCGCTCCCCAGCACCTCCTCCAGTTCCCCGCTGCGCGAGTCCTCGCCGCACCGCCCGCTCGCCGTCCTGCAGGTCCCGCCATGCAACGTGATCTACACCGCGCACTACGGCTACATCTACTGCATGGCGCTCGTCCCGAGCGTCCGCGAGGGCTCCGACGACCCGCCCTTCGACCGCACGAGCGAGCGGCAAGACCTGCAGCTCGTCACCGGCAGCGGCGACGAGTCCGTCAAGGTCCGTCCCCTTCCTTCCTTCCGCCCGCTAACCCGCCCCCGCTGATTGGCCATGCGATCCATCTCCGGCGGCTCCGTCGTGATCTGCGCCCGCGTCTTCGCACAAACTCTAAATGCTCAGTATCTCCGGTACAGCTCTGGCAGCTCGCGCCCGCGAACCCGACGCCGATGCTGCTGCACACGTTCGAGTGCTGCACCGGCGCGGTGCTCGCCGTCGTCGTGCGCGGCGAGACCGTCTACGCCGCCTGCCAGGACGGCCACCTCAAAGTATGGGACCTCGAGACGCGCACCCTCGTCCGCGTCCTCATTACTTCTGAGGTTAGGGTTCCCTCCTCCCCGCCTTCTTTCCGCCCGCTGACTGCCCCCGGCTCCCCCTGGTGACCAATTGAACTGACGGCCGGATCTCCCCCGCGCACCGCAGAATGTCGACATCCTCTCGCTGAGCATGCTCAAGTCCGATCTCTATGTCTGCCTGGCGAATGGCGAAGTACAGGTATGTCACCGCCCTTTCCCGGGCCTTCCATTGGTGTGCTAGTAGAGATGGCGATGCTCACGAGTGATGTCGCCAGCGGTGGTCATCGCAGTTCGAGCAGACCGCGGCATGGCCCGCGCACGAGGGCATCGTGCTGACGTCGATCGTCACGCGGATCTCCGCGGCGCCCTCGCGCGCGGCCGCCGACGCGGAGGGGCTCGTCCTCGATACTGGGAGCGAGCACCTCCAGACCAGCGACCACGGGAACGTGCAGTTCGCGCTCGTGACCGGTGCGAACGATGACCAGATGAAGGTGTGTTTCCGCGACCAACCCGTCTCCAACTAGTTGACGGAGTATGTGCCCATAGATCTGGGAAATCGAGCCGCCGAAGCCGCGGAAGAGCGCGCACGTCTCGTTGCTCACGGACCCGGACATGGAGTGGGGTGACTCCGGGAACGGTGCGTGTGCCTTGCTCCCTCATCCCATCCCCATCCTCCCCTCTTGCTCTCATCTGACCGGTATGCTGACGGGACCCCGGCCGGCGATCAGAGACGATGGTGTACGCGCTCTCAAAGTTCGTGTCGATCCCGAGCGTGAGCAACGCGCCCGCGCACCGCGAGGACTGCCGCCAGGCCGCGATCTGGCTGCGCAAGTGCTTCACCCAGCTCGGCGCCGAGGCATGCTTGGTGGGTCCCCCCTCATCTTTTGCGAGGCGCGGGCGGTAGCTGACCGGGTACAGCTGCCGACGGGCGAGAACACCAACCCGCTGGTCCTGGGGACGTTCCGCGGGAACCAGACGAAGCGCAGGCGGCCGCGGGTCCTCTTCTACGGGTGCGCCCTTCCCCTTACACCTACTTGTCCGCCCTGACCCTGACCCTGGCCCTTCTCCCCATGCAGGCACTACGACGTCATCGCGGCATCACCGCGTGGCTGGTACTCGGACCCGTTCACACTCACAGGGCGGAACGGCTACCTCTACGGGCGCGGCGCGACGGACAACAAGGGCCCGGTGATGGCGGTCGCGTGCGCCGCCGCGGAGCTGCTCGGCCGCCGCACGCTCGACCTCGACCTTGTCATGCTCATCGAGGGCGAGGAGGAGGCGGGGAGCGGCGGGTTCGCGGAGGCGGTGAAGCGGAACAAGGTTCGTCGTGGCGGCCCTCCGTGAATGTCGTGTATGAGACTGAAGATGATTGCCTGCGCCGTAGAACGCGATCGGCCCCATCGACGCTATCGTTGTGAGGTGTGTGGTGCTTCGTCGCCGTGTAGGGGGACCGACTGAGTGACTGAGTGACTGACATGGGGTGCTCGCAGCAACTCCACGTGGATCGCCGAGGACACGCCGTGCATCACGTATGGTCTGCGCGGTGTCGTGCATTGCAATGTCGAGGTGCGCTTCTTCCCCGTGGTCTTGGACTTCTCTCGTACTCACGCTCCCGGCCCGGCAGATCTCCAGCGAGGGCCCTGATCGGCACTCTGGTGTCGACGGTGGCGTCACCGTGGAGCCTATGCTTGATCTGTGAGCCGCGTTGTGGATGCACGTCCTCTGCAGCTGCTGACGGTGTCCCTTCCCAGGCTCAAGCTCCTGGGGACACTGACGGACGGTCAAAACCGAGTCTCCATCCCTGGTTTCTGTGCGTTCGCTTCGTTGCAGGAACATGTCTATCAATTGACCGTTTGTCACAGACGATAGCGTGCGGCCGCTTTCGGACGAGGAGAAGGCGCTGTACGACGTTTTGTCGAACATCACGAAAACGCCGGCTACTTCCCTAGCGTCTCGCTGGCGTGAGCCCTCTCTGACCGTACACAACGTCGAGGTGTCTGGGCCGCGAAGTACGTCCTTCATAGTCATCCTTATTCATGCGCTCAATGTGTACTTCTTTCCGCAGATTCTACCGTCATCCCCGCAACGGTCAAGGCGCACGTCTCCGTGCGCATCGTGCCCGACCAGGACCTCGAGACCATCGCCAGAGGGCTGCGCGAATACCTCGTCGCCACGTTCGGGAAACAGCAGTCGCCGAACAAGCTCAAGGTCAGCATCGACCACACGGCGGACTGGTGGCTGGGCGACCTCGACGGCCCGTGGTTCCACGCGCTCGAGACTGCGGTCCAGGCGGAGTGGGGTGTGGAGCCGTTGCGCATCCGGGAAGGAGGGGTGAGACGTCTTCCGTGCTATGAGGTGAACGCATGGCTGACAGTTGGTCGGTACAGTCCATCCCGTCCGTGCCTTACCTCGAGAAGGTGTTCCGGTGCCACGCGCTCCATCTTCCTCTCGGCCAGAGCTCGGTACGTGGTGCATACATTCGTATACGAAAGCACGAGCGCTGAGACTGCCTCAGGACGAGGCGCACCTGCCCAACGAGCGGATCTCGCTCTCGAACCTGCGGCGCGGCAAGCAGGTCGTCGAGCGCTTCCTCCTGAACGTCGGCAAGTCAGACTTGCCGCGCTCGCCCACGGACGCGGAGACCCCGGTCTTGCCGTTGTGACGTGTCCAGCATCTGCCCAGTTCACACAAAGTTATCGTAAGCTAGCCATAATCGCTGCTACGTACCGCCCAACCGCATCATCGCATCTCAAGCTCCGCATCTAGTACTTTAATTGACACCCGTTGGGACATTGGTCGGAATACTGTTGTCCACGCCTGTGTAAATGTGCATTTGTACCATTCTCATTATTCTCATGTATGTATATTTGGTGGGATCCACTAATCGAGCATGCGCATGGTGCTATACATCAAGCAACCCAAATCCCTGTGTGCGTGAAGAGATAATGTGCCATCCGGCGCTCAAGCGCTCAGGCCTCATCCTCAGCCTTGATCATGATGAGTTCGATGACGTCGTTATCAAAGCTGAATGGCGAGAGGGACCTGGTAGACTCGACATGTCCATGATGCGGGCTCGCCGAGATCGTAATCGAGGAGAAGCGGGGGTAAGAGTTTAATGGCATCGTCCTGCGGGATGTTTGGGGAGGGGGGTTCGGCAAGGTCGACATCGGGGCGGAGGGGAGATAACCATTCAATATCATCGTCCTGCGGGACGATTGGGGATGCTGCTGACTGAGGGCTAGCTCGGCTCTCGGCGTGGCCCAAGTGCGCTGATCATGAGCCTCTTGACTACAACGGCATCTCGTGTGTTCGGTACAGCACTATCACAGCCTGAGCATGATAAATTTTGTAGTATATCAGTTGAATGACACAAGTAGCAGCAGAATGACTCCTTAATAGCGGCAGTGAACGAACAGAGCGAACAGGAACCGATGCTTTCAAGATTATGCACGACGAGGACTACATAACAAGCCGGGAGCGCATTCCAAAAATATCTCATGTCGAGCCCTTCAGTCACCAAAGCCCTGCTCGTTTGCCTGTTCATAGAGGGTGCGGCGTGGGGTATCCAGCTCGTGACGTTTATCTTCTCTGTCTGGACGCTCACTAAAAGAGCTCGAGCCTCAAAGCGGCGGCTCGTAAATCCAATCTTCATCTATCCATTTTGTCTCTTCGCCATCGGAACGCTCGACGTCTCGTTCTTGCTCCGGCAAACCCTCCAGGTGTTCGACTGCGAAGGGGAAGGTGCAAATACGGTTTCCAATCAGCCATCCAATTACGTGTTGGTCTTACGCGTGGGTTCCCTGCGAGCACTCTCCGTTCACGAAGGCAATTGATGACACTTGCGAATAGTACGTATGGAATTTTCTCTCTGTCCTCATCGCGGATTCAGCCTTGGTATGTCAGCATGCAGATCAACTGGAGTCACGCAGACAACTCACTGCATGATTGTAGATTCATCGCTGTTGGGTCATTTATTCTCGAAGATGGGGATATGTCGCACCCTCGATATTCCTTTGGCTTGGAGACTGTGCACTTGCATGCACAGGAACATACTACATCTCAACCGGACAGGCATACAACGGCAATTTGTTCGCTACCACCTTCGTCGCGTGCGCTGGCGTTGTCAACGTCTATACGACAGGTAGGCCGGTCTTATCAATATAATCGAACCAATTACTCACGCTTCGCAGGACTCACTCTGTACCATATAGTGAGTGTACACCGCGCATACGCGCGATACTTTTCGCCTCCCGCAGGATCTCAAACTTTGAACGGCCGCGTGCGATGGGCTGAACTGGGTCGAATCCTGGTCGAATCCTCCCTCTTGTACACACTCGCCGGTCTCGTCGTCCTCGTCACTGCCCTCACCGGCAGCAATGCCTCGGCTGCCGCAACTGGTTTAGTACGTGACCTCCAGCATCGAAAACCTGCAGCTCACCTAGGCTTCACTCCCGTAGACAGTCCAGCTGGCTGGGATCCAGTTTGACCTCATTGTCGTCCGCATCGGTCTTGGAATCACCGTTGCAGATGTCGAAGCGCAAACGAGCAAGCGCGAGATGCAGTCTAACCACCAGACACGCTCCTATCCTCCTGCACGTCGCCGCTCCGACATGGCCCAGACATC
Source organism: Fomitopsis schrenkii (assembly GCA_000344655.2). Classification (NCBI taxonomy): domain Eukaryota; kingdom Fungi; phylum Basidiomycota; class Agaricomycetes; order Polyporales; family Fomitopsidaceae; genus Fomitopsis; species Fomitopsis schrenkii. The sequence continues at coordinate 25,881 of KE504163.1, forward strand.
TGATATTCATGGTACCGAGGACATAACGGATCTAGCATATCTCTAGTCATGCCCTGCCGTGGACGATGCTAGCGACGGCTTGATGGAGAGCAGCATGCCTGGCGGTACTGATCCTGATGATCGAGAAATCCACAATCACGCCTGAGATCGTACTACATGCCCGTTCAATGGTGCCGATGAGTGAGGCAAAATCGAGGCGGCTAGCAATGCCCTAGGGTATTTCCATTACATGCGTCATGTAGGACAGACACCGGAAATCTTCGTTTGAATCTATCATCCGCGGACACTGGTGCCTGCTCAAGGGCAAGACGAGGATTACTAGATCTGACTGAGTGAGCAATGAATTGTTGCGAGGAGACCATGACTACGCACATGTATATATGCCAAGGGCGACCACCACCGAGCACACCAGAGTCACAACAAGATATCACGAAGATATCAATATGCAAAAAATTCGCTTCGAAAGCACTCCTACGCAGACAAGCCGCGTCGCACGCCGTCCATCAGCACACTCTCGAAGAGGGCAGGACCACGCCCTCTTCCCCCGCAACGGCACCAGCTCAGAATGAGACTCATCCGCACGCGCTCGCCCGGCTCTTGCTCCACAGTACTTCCCCTAGTGCCCGAGGGCTTCGGGTTTTCCACCACCGCACCTGCATCCCAACGCCGCCCCTACCCCCGAAGGGGCCAAAGGATCGTGCACAACTGTGGGAGACTCGCGCCACCGAGACTTGGCTTGCCTTCCGAACACCCCGACGCATCCTCGCGGACAGACGTCCGCGCCTTGCCCCCGCTCGCTGCCTCCGAGCAGGCCGACCGGACCACCCCGCCTTCCTGCGCGTGTACACCACCCCGCACTCGCACGCACCATGACTTACCGAGACGCGCACCCTCGCCCATGGCCTACTCGTCACTCGTCTGCACCCCTGCGCCCAATGCAGGTGGCCTGCCGCCAGGGAACGAACTCACCAGCCGATTACACTGCCAGGCCCGAAGGCACTCTCCGCCGCCGGACGCGAGCACGAAACTCTGTTGCAGTATCCCGAAGGAACCACAACCCGACGACGATGGGAGGAATCTGACGCTGATGAGCAGTCCTTCACGGAGATCTGCAGAGGGGAGATGCGCAGAGCGAGCGGTACCAGCCACAGGGTCGGCGGGCGATGCGTTCGGTGGCCACAATGGGGAGCCTTTCCGTTGCGCGGTGACATATGGAAGGCCGAGAATGGGACCAGCCGAACAAGTTCGAGGAGACAGGTCTTCGCGGGAGACAAGGACCGAAATTGTCAGGATGCCTTCCGGTCAACACCAGAGGCCTCGGCTGGGTACAGGCACGAGCCTATCCGCCACAACACCATCAAGGACTTTGTCAGAACGTCGACAGCACGGTGAGAGCCGGGTTACTACCGCACAGAGGGTATCCGTCGCCCGCCTTCCTGTCATAGAAGGCCAGGTAGTTGGGGGCAGCTGAACAGACGCGAGAGGACCATACGCATAGCGGCGAACCACTACCGTCACCAGTCCCCCCTTCCATGCGGGCTTCCGGGCCCACGACCTCATATCCCGCTCGGGCGATCCACACGCACCTGTACCCATACTCCTTCCCTTGCTTGCTTGCTGCGCCGACAACCCCGCGCCGTGCCTTCCTGTGCGTCCCGTTAGCGTCCAGACACCGACACGCCCGCTCCGTGCTCCAGCCAACCAGTGAGCCGCGGAGCCATGCAGTTTCGCTGCGCCAGCCGACGCTTCTAGGCTCCCGCCCCTGCTCGCTGCCTTGGGGAAAGCGGCGGACACAGGGGCAGCCTACGGCGAGCGGAAAGCCGCGTAAAGATCACCGGGGGCGGGCCATGCCCTACGACCTGGCCCTGGGAAGGTGAGCCCGGGGAGGCTCGGGTCGCTCGTTCTCTGTACGGAGAGCTCATGATGAGAATATGTGTCGACAAGGCCATGAACGATGGGAGCACGCCGTCTCGATACGCTGTGGCAAGTCTCGAGCAGCACGGAGCGGCACTGGGCAAAAGAGACCCCTCGAAGAGAGGTCTGTATGTGACCCATCCGCCCGACAACACTCCTGGTACACCACTTGTCAGGATGTTCGTGGCTCGCTCCCTCTCTTTGCATGCAACCCTGATGAAGACCGCGACGCTACTCTGGCGCCGCTCCCGCAGCCCGCCATCGTCACAGACAGATCTCGCGCTTTCCGACGTTCGCCTTCCCTCGCCTCAAGCTTGGACGCGCACGCCGAAGCATGGCGTCCTGTATGTGTGGGCAGTAAGCAAGAGGCGAAGGTCCCGAGGCAATCGCTGGCGGGGATCTGTGCGTGTGTCTGGACGACGCGTCGACTGTGAATCGGGAGTGAGGCGCTTTCCGGAGATGCGATGGAGGGTGCAAGGAGAGATCACCACGAGCAGGATTCCTGAACAAATGGAACGAGTACGCCGGGCCAGATAGCTGCAAGATCCAGACCACGCGAGCGCGCACCGTCAGGCAAGAACCCATCCTCGTAATGTACCGTCGCTCGAGGTATACTGCCAATTGCGATGTCATATTCTCTGAGCGTAGATTAAATGAGAACGGAGCATCCCCATAAACACTTAGGGTTAGATGGCACTCCGGTTAGAGAGTGTACCAATGTGGCTGAAGGCAGCAAGTCGGTAGCTGGCGGAGCGTGCGCGCGATGTCGTGAACCGGGGGCCTGGAGCGATGATGGCCATCGGAAGGACACGGGGAGAGTTGGTAGCGTAGAGCAGCGTCGGGGAAGGGAACTGGTGGGTGGGCGGGATCGAGTGCGTCGAGGTGGAGGAGGAGGTCTGAGCTGCATTCGGCGTCTGCTGTGGCTGAAATACCCTCCACACAATCAACAGACCACGTGATGATTCAGATCAGAGCCGATCCGTAGCCACGGGCGTTTGTTCACCCTGTCCAGTGATTCTGAAGTCTGGAGGGTATGACGACGTGCGCGGGAACGGTCGTCATACATACACAACGTACAACTGGGGGAGTACTATAGGCTTACCTCGCGTTGCTTCGATGCTTTTCACTTATGGAAACTATCTATTAGCCCACCGAAATGAAGACGATTCACCGGTAGCTCGGAGGTGAGTATTCCTTGGCCCACTGCCGGTGATATGAGACACTTTCTCTGGGATGTGCGTAGTCTGTGTGCTCACTCCTTATAGGATATTCTCGGAGCCATTGAGCGCTCAGCATTCAGATGGAAGACCCGACCATCTGTAGTCTACAGTGGGGGGCCGGACTATATTTTCCTCGCACGCATTAGTACAGGTACGCTCAGGCTGTGCGCTCAGATGAGATGTATGTGAGCTTATCAGGGATCAAAGATGCAACAGTACAGTTGGTTGACAGTTAATCAGGTTATGTATCACGCCTGCCGCCTCTATATTAACCAGTGTGCGAGGCTGCGCGTCCGAGTCCCCCTGCAATCACCCCTGCCTCCACTTGCAGCACCTTGAAGTGTACGCTCATCGAGCTCCCCCATATGTACAACCATCAACAGACACGATGTCCGGTCATACTGCACTCCTCGATGACATGTCTCTGGCTGGGACTATGTCTATTCTCCATGATGAGCGATGTTCATGCAGCTTCAAACAGGACCATCGACGATGTATACGGTGATTCTGCTACAGGAGATTTACCTATATACGGCCCCTCATTATGGAACATTGGACCTCCTTGCGCAGGATGTCAATTGGTCCCAGATACAGACAAGCTCTTCATGGGCACTTGGCATGACAATACTCACTTACCAACTGTCTTTAACAACATGAACATAACACTGTCCTTTACTGGTATGTTAACTCATACCATATGGTGTTAAGATGATATACTGAGTAGTTCACGGAGAGTAGGCACTGCTATATGGGTGTACTGTGCTGTAGTCCAAGGAGGCGATGCACGGGACGCCATCAACAACACCAACATCGAATTCGACCTTGATGGCAACCCATCGACGTTTTATGACAATAATCCAGCGGTTTCGGACGGAGCACCAACTTTCGGCTACAATGTCACCGTATTCAGTATGACGGCCTTGATGAATACACAGCACACTCTAGTGATGACAATGCAGCCAAAGTCATGGATGGCATTCGACTGGGCACAATACACGTACGTGGAATCATTGCTTGTATTGTGTTCGTCTCCTTCCTCATTGCATGTCACATCAGGTTTGAAGATGTCCCTGCCACAACGTCCACCGAAAGTGCTCAAAACACTAATACTGGCATGTTGAGTACGAGTACCAGGGCCCTTATGCCTTCTACATCCGTGCAGGTTGTGTACCAGCAATCATCTAGCCACACACCCACGGCAGCCATCGTGGGTGGGGTCGTTGGAGTCATCGTACTCCTGGCGGTCGCTGCGTTCGTGTACCATCGCCGGTGTAGGCACAGCCGTGTCGATCAGGTTGTCAACATCCGTTGCGGTGGCACACAGCAGTCAGACATCGAGCCCATCACACATGTCAACCCTTTCGTGAATCCAGACATGAGCCAGGCCAACTTCGCTGCGGACGCGTCGGGCGCCCCACGAGACGAACTGGTTTCACGGTTATCCTCGCCATCCGATGCTGCCACTCTCCTCACCACTCCCACATCAACCACCTGTCCCTCGTCCGCCTCGCGTGCTACGCGTCCAGCCCAGATGTCCCAGCCGCAGTTGACAAAAACGTTCATGCGCCGCGAAGAGCTCTCGCGCCAGATGCGCGACATCGAGAATACCGTTGCAGACCTGCGGCGGCACCAGTCTTCCCAGTCCCGTCGGAGCGTGCTCCCGCCGAGTTCACCTACTGCCCCGCCGCTTCCCGGCATCCCACTCGGGGGTGAGGGAGGTGATGCGGCGCTGAGGCGGCAGATAGAGGCGCTGCAGCTAGAGGTGAAGAGGCTGAGGGTGGAACAGGAATCTTTGTTGAGGGAGCCTCCGCCCGCATATCAGCATGAAGAGGAGGAATGACGTAGCTGAGGTTGAGTCAAATTTATGGACATTCTTTGTGATGCTGTCGCTACATACTTGCCTTGATATTCAGACATACCCCTCCATACTGGTAGTAGATGCTGCCATGCGAGATCGCGTTCTTAACAATATCTAAGTGGTATCATCAATTGCTGAGTTGGGGAGAGCACCTGATTATAGTGTCATTCCTGAGTGGTGCCCACCAAAAATCTCCTGTACGTTCAATATTCATTGTCCATACCGTCCTACCCCGGGCTGTGCTCCACCGGTGTAGGTCTGCCACATCTCACGATCCCGAGAACCTGCACGTCCAAGGGGCCTCGTCCGTCCTCCCGCCTGGCACGTAGCGATCAAGAAGCCTGCCAGAGTGCCTTCAAATACCAGAACAACCTTACACGACCGCCCTCCCTCCCCTCACCAAGGTCGTATTGGTCTGCCTAGGGGAGATTACCAGACCAACGGTCTGTCCGAGTCGTCCTCCGAGCGGCTACTCGGCAGGGAGATAGGATCGCGGGATGGATAATCAAAGTTGATGTAGTACACCTGGAGTATTCTTTGATTCTTTGAATCTGATGCTCGGAGTCGTCCAGTATGTACACTGAGGAACTTGAATTCGTCACTCAAGCGAATTCTCAGGATGGACATAGGCGCGCACGGCGGGGCGCCACATTCTCGTTTGTCACGTGATGATGATGAGGCCCGTGCGCGGAGTCCCCCGACTCGGAGTCCCCCATGGGCCATGGCTCCGAGGGGCACATCCCTGCAACGACTACTCCGATACTTTGCGTAGCTGGCCCTAGGGTGAGTACTCCCCACTGGCACTACGACAGACTTTCTTGGGCTGTACGGGATCTGTATTTTCATATCGCTTCGACGTTCTTGCCAAGAGATGGTTGAAGTGACTCGAGGGCCGATACGTTGCATCGAGTGGTGATCTACCGGCAACGGGCAACACCAACTTGCATGTTGGTACATCGCTTTCGAAGGTATGACTAGCATCTCTAGAGAGTCCGCACCCTATTTGATGTTGCGTATGTACCTCGAATCATCAGAAGATCAGCATCGCATGCATACTCGGAGTGTGTTTCTTGGCCTTGAAACCAGTTGATTGTGATCAGCCAATTTTCCTGCCAGCACGCACTCAGTCTGTTGTTACATGCCAAGCTATCACCTCCACTGTCGAGGTTGATGACTATCAACATCATCTTCGGGAATTAACGGGTACCCTCCCCCGTATAAAGCGAGCTGCGAAAGCATAGAGAATTATCTAACTAACACAAATTGTACGACAGCAACACGCAGATGGCGCTCAACGTGTTGGGTTCACTTGGCGCACTGTTCTTCGGAAACGTGCTGTGTTACTTGTACGTCGCACCTTCCCTCAATCTGCGGGTCGCATTTTAACTGTATATTCCAGGCTCTAGTTCGGTATCACGTGCGCACAGACGTGTTGGATTACTTTTACCATTATCATAACGACCGATGCATCCTTAGAGCGTGGATATGTGATTCTCTTCTCACTTTCCATCCATTTACAATGACATCATACTGACTGATGAGTACTAGGTAGCGCTACTCTGGTGCGTGACTCAAACCCGAAGATGTTTTGCCAGACCTGATCTCGTTATGTAGTGTCGTCGACACCGCCAAACTCGCAACGGACATCCACGTAAGTCCTGCTCATCTGGAATGGGGTCACGAACAGCCATCAACTCGCAACTTGAATTCAAGCAATTGTGGTTCTACGTGATCATCCGCCACGACAGCCTCTTTGCCTTGCTTGAGATTGACCGGTGAGGAGCATCTCGTCTGGCTCACCCCATGCGTCAGTGTCCTTATAGACGCCCTCCGGTCATATCCTCCTGACGTATTGCAAGGGCGAACATATCCTCACGATTCGTGACCATCAGTATTGGGCTCATGGGTCCCTCATGTTGTCCTCAGGCTATATTGCTGCTCTGCGCAAGTGTAAGGACACATGTGTCCCAGCTCTCTCATCCGTCGCTCACGTTACTACAGGTACTTCTTCAACAGGAATGTCGAGCGTGAGTGACTTCGCCTAGGAACATTGGCACGGGCTGAAACAGCATTCTCCGCAAGTACTGAAGACAACTCGTGCCAAATGGATTTTCGCCAGTGTCGTGGTAATGGTCTCCCCATGAAATATGGGTCTATAGTATATGCCAACTCACATTGCAAATCACTAGATTCTGCCCTTTCTGACCAATGTAGGTACATATCTCGTTGTGTTCAACTAGTCTGCACACTCACCACATTCTAGGGGCTATTTTCTGTACGTAGCGTGACATTCTGTCGTCTCGATGAGATTGATCTCAAAGTGGCGATTTATAAATGGTATGATTTGGGCTCCGGAGGTCGACTCCGAGGACGCTGACGAACTGCACAACTAGCTTCAGCGACCCAAGCATTGGAGCTGCTATATCGAAGCAAACTGTGAATATCAATCTCACTTCTCTCCAGGTCAGTTATGACTCCAGTGAAGGACGCAGCTATCCTCTCCGTTACCTCGACTTTCGTGACAGACTTATGCATTACATGTGTCTTCTGCTACAGTCTGCGAGGAGGCACTGTCGAGTTCGAGAGGTGAGTCCGAAACATGCATCAAATCAGTGTGCGGACTACCACAAAATCGTCAGGACGAGGTACATGTTATCAGATTTCACTCACCCAGACCAATCTTCTGCGAGGCTGAACGTCAGGCGCCATGTTGGAAAACCGAGAAATGATGAACCAAATCTTCAACCACTACCGTTCCGGAGTCCGTAAGGCGTCTTGTCATAGAGGTGTAAGTGTGTGGTATGCAACTATGGAGTTATATCAGCACCGAACGTACATTCGCTACTGCTAGGTGGCCATGGATCCTGTAGCTAATTTTCGTTCCCTGAAGAGCACCTGAGCATCACGTTCGGAGTAGCAAGCATATGCGAGCTATTCATTTTCTGGATTCTTACCATTCTCACTAATTCAACTCGAACACGGCACCATGCGGGAATAGCGTCTCGTCGCTGTCACCGCCAAGTTCTACTCCGAGCTCGCGCGTGCGCCAATGAGAGGAAGGGCACCATGTACCATACGTCACCTAAGTACTCTTGGAAAGCCATACATACCGAGCAGCCGTCAGGTCCGCACCTCGACGATGATCTCTGAATGCATCACACTGTATGATGTCGATGGATCGGTTTTGAAGACTAGGCAGACGTCGAACACAGCGACGACGCAGCAACGAGTCTCTTAGCCGATCGTGTACTACAACATAGTAGGTGTACAGGGCTACTCGTTCTCGCAGCTGAAGTTGTCACTTAACCAGCAATGGGCGTCAGCGATGGTGGATACTATAGAAGGGGTACTGGTATTGGTCCGCGGTCCGTTAATGATGGTATGCGATTGGTACTGTGGTGTGAAGGGGCGGGAGGGGTAGTCCGACGAAGCGAGGGCTCAGTAGGCAAATAAGTATAGGTGGGGGTAGCTACATTGGGGGAGGCGTCCGCCTAAGCACCGAGGGGCGCAAGCCGACCGCCCGCGGTGCAGCACTAAGGGTGGGTCCTGGTATATTAGATGCATTCTCCTAAGTATCTTGCACGACCTCGAGCAGGCCCCATCCCACGCACACTCCATGCCTGCAGAGGGGCTTGGTGACCGTGTGGGGGTGTCTAACGATACCCATCGCTCACTGCATCTCCCACTCGGCGGGCGTCGGCCACCTGCGCTCCTGCCATCCGCCGAAGAGCGGCGCGACGCTTTCCTCTTCGCCCTTCTCCAGGTCGTCGTTGATGCAGATGAGCGCGACGTCCCCCATCGCATCCAGGTCGTTCAGCATCATCTCCGCCTGCTCCTTCCGGATGAGCATCTCGAACTTCGCTGGGGTGTCGCCGACGACGTAGCGGTACCGCTGCAGCACGCGCTCGACCCACGTGCGGATGTTCCGCTCGCCCGCCGCGCCCATGACGCCACGGAGCGAGAAGTCGCCGTCTTCGTAGCGAGACACGAGCGGCAGGTGAGGGATGGTGTTCTGCGCATCGACGGTGCCAGGTTGTTTGGCGGAGAGATCCGCGATCCGGCGTTCTTGAGGTGGCAGGAAAACTGACACGCCGAGAGGCCCACTTGCTCGTGAAAGAGCCGAGATCACTGGAGAACGTGGTAAGAGGCTGCGTGCATTTGTGATGAACAGGGGAGTGGGTACATACCACAATCACCGCACTGAGGCTTCTCGAACGCGATGTGCTTGAAGACGTCGGAAGCACGCGAGTAGCCCTCGAAGCACTCATGATAGCTGATCGTGCAGCTGGGAAGATCATCCGATGAGATGTCGGGGGTGAGTCGATGGAAGGAATCCCTGCCCTCGCCCAGCCAGGCATACGCATACCCGTCCAGGGATGCTTGAGTGCATTCGTCAGTCAGATTCTCTCGTCACCACAACTCAAGACACTCACAGAACACATACGACGTCGCGCCCAAACCACCCTCCAAACCACTCTCCTTCAGTGTATTCTCCACCCTCTCCTTCTCCAACGTATACCGATGCCCCGCCTTCACAAGCACTTCGCCCATTGCACTCAAGCCAGCCGCGCTCACCTCCATCCACGCACGCCGGGCCTCATCCGCGCCCCAGCGATCGTCCACGCCTCCGACCTTGCCCACGGCCCAGCTCCAGAGGAGTGCCTCCCGCGCACGCTCGATAATGAAGTGCGCATGGAGGAGGAGCGTGTTGATGTCGGGCGGCGTGCCCGGCCCGGCCGTCTCGCGGAAGAGGTGGCTCGCGGAGCGCTCGAACGCCGCGGGCCAGATGGTCTCGAGCTCGGCGAGGATGGGTGCGGACACGATCTTTGCCTCGTGCATGACGTACGGACGGTGGCGTGCGCCGAAGCGCTGGCCTGTGCACGGTGAGGGGGAGTAGAGGATTCAAGGATAACGACGTACTGAGCATCAGGTTCGACTCGGTCATCCCCCGCCATTCGCCTTTGGTTTCCGCAGTCGGGCCATCCGGAGGAACCATCAGGCTGGGAACAAGGTGAAGAACAATGCCGTACGCTACTCCTACGGCGTGAGAAGTTGCGTCATAAGACTGGAAGAAATGCACTCACCGGGCGTGTAAAACGTCGCGGGTTGCAGGGACACGCCAAAGAACAAATCATCGTTCTGCATCGGAGCCGAGTAATCAGCAACCGAGGGATGCCGATGAATTCATTTTGGCTCACCATGTAGACGCTGTGTCGTTGCGCAGTCGATTCTTAGTCGGCCAGCGTCATTGAAAGCAAACGATGGGAACTCACAAATGATCAGAGATGCCCTTGATGTGTCCCAGTTGGGACTCAATGGCCAGGCTTATGAAACGCGACCGTCAGCACAGGCTGGCCACATCCAGTGCTGCTGCGTCCGCAGCACCCTGTTGCTTACCTGTTGAAGTTGGTGCCGTAGTAGGGCTGGAATATCTCTGCGTGGTGGATGATGTCGAGCGAGACGTCGCCGTCTGACCAGCCTGATCGCGTCTGCTTCGCGAGGTCGAGCCATTGTGGGAGCTGTGACAGCCGCCAGGAAGCGGATAGAGTGATGTTGGGTGGTGGAACGGGGAAGTCGGACGTAAGGAGGAGGATGCGGCTGACGTGCTGGCGGAATGCAGCTAGGACGGACCGGAAGGAATGTCGAAGCTCGTCGTGGTCACTGCACACCGGCTGTGAGCTCCAAGCCCATTCGAGGCGTGCGTAGAACACGCACCGGAACATACGGTCTGGCGTGCCCGTGGAAGACGGCCGCCAAGGATCCGTGGAACTGTAGCTATGCATGGCGGCTTTCTTGGCTGATTGTTCGAGGACGTCGGAGCCATTCACCCATGTCCAGACAAAGTCGAACTTGGGCGAGCCTGGCGCAAAGCAGGGAGCACCGTGGGTGAAGTGTGCGTCGATGCACTCCGCTGGCAGCGGGTCCGAGTGCGGACGTAGGGCCGGCGGCGGGGGAGCGTCCTCTGGAAAGACCTGAAAGATAGGATAGGTAACGCCCTGTGAGTAAATTGCAGACGGAACAACAGTGGGAGAAGGGGGTTGTGGGGATAACGTAGAAGAAGAAAGCGGGAGGGAACGAGTTTGATTCTGACTATCTACCTGGAAGGGCATGTACGATGTATGCAGGGACACCAGGGTGTCGTAGTCGAGATCATAATCGTCCCAGTCGCCGACGTAGAAGCGGACTACAAGGAAGAGAAGGGCGACGGCGGGAGCAAACAAGATGAAGAAGGTCCCTTTGCGACGAAGAAGAGAGCTGGAGTATTCGGTGAAGCTCTTAGCCGGGGTTGCTGCCCAGGGCGTAAGGGGGAGATAGATAGCGGAATCGGGGCGACGAGGGATGCTGAGGCTGGGGAGGGAGAGCCTCATCGTGGCAGCATGCGTGAAGGAGGGAGGAAAGAATGGGAGGGGAGAGGGTACTCATGCAACTTGTAAGGTAGGACAAGACGCTGGGCAGAGAAGGGGAAGTTGCCGCCGCAGCACTTGGCGGGCGGGGCGTTCGAAACGACGATTTGCGGAGACGAACAGTGGGCGACAATCACCGAACAAGGGGGATATGGGCAAGCGATGGTGCGAGGACACAGCACACAGCGCGGCTGGATGTGCGGGAGTGGAGAGAGTCGAGTGCAGAGGAGGTCGTGTGCAGCGACGAGCTCGCGCATGCCGCCTGCAGCCAAGTCGACGAGCCACTCGGCAGCCACATCTCAATGGCAGCGGCATCTCGGCCCAGGAACATATCGAGATCTAGTCGCAATTGTCTCGGGCTTGGCACGTCGGCCGGAACCGCCTTGCTGATGACTAAGCTGTGTGTTTGACGGGATGGTGATCATCCACGATGTATTACACCACGTGGCTTATGCTGATTACTGTAACTTTAAGTATCTACCGGAACGTCCGTGTCTGGTTTCCGCTCTTCGGCTGGGAGCGAGCGGGCGGGGGCGCGGGGAAGTCGCCGTACTGGTACCCAGCAACTGCGGCACACAACCATCTCAGCACGCCAGCGAACACCCACGGCGGGCACACACGCACCTTGTTTCTTCTTCCGCCTCTTGGCAGCACTCGCGTCCTCCATCTCCGCTTCCGGCTCTTCGTCCAAGATGTTCGACACCGCGCCATAGTCGAACGCTTCCACCGGCTCAGAGTCGCTTTCGTGCTTTGCGCCCTTCGGGGCCCGCTTCCGCTTCTTCTGTCGACGCTGACCAACGACGACAATCGAGTCGTCCTCAACGGGCTCGGCGCGCGCTCTTTGCGCAGCCGGCACGAAAGGTATCTCTGCAGCGCCCGCAACTGCCGGACTCGCGTCCGCAGCCTCTTCGTCTGCATCTACCTCTTGCTTGGCATCATCTGGACTCTGCGTCCCACTCCCACTGGCAGCAACACTCTGCAGGCGGGGCACGGACGGTGCTATCACGAAGGTGCCATGAATGCGCGCCACCACCTCGCTGAACCGAATCTTGCTGCTGTCCAGTGCCTCCGACGACCGCTGTCAGATGGACATTACCTCTCATCAGCCCATCGTCGCACTCGAGAATCAGAGGGAACATGCCTTGCCCACGCGAGATGCACCACCGAACAGTGCGCTGCTCGGCGCTGCAAACACCGCCGCGCCCTTCACCTCCACCTTCACCACAACAGGGTTACCTAAGAGCGCGCTCTCCGCAGCACCCGCCTTGGGCGCCCGAGATGCTGTAGATCTGTCAGTCGGGATGCCCTCACTTCTAGGCACGATCAGGTACGCACTGTGGGCCCATAGGTCCGTCGATGAGGCTTCCGCGCGCCCCGAACTCGGCGCAGCAGCCTCGGCAACATCCATCTCGACCTCCTCCTGCGCAGCAGCCTCAGCCACAGGCGCGTCGGCCGGCGCGAGGGTGGCCTCGGGCGCCGCCTGCGCCTTCGCAGCGTCTTGTACGTTCTTGGCGGCCCCCCGAATTGCATCCAGGAGCTCCTTCGAGCGCCGCCGGACGACTGGCGGCACCGGGTGGAAGAGCGACAGCAGCGCAGCCATATCCGCAGGAGGCTTCTCCGCGAGGACGAACAGGTAATGATTGGGCAACACATACCTACCCACCAAACGTATCAGTATATTCATATTCGCCTCGTAACCACCCGGAGACACTCACCGCGTACTCTCGTCCTCCTCCCGCGCGACCCTGTCCCGCCACGCGTGCACGGTCCGGTACACCGCGCGCTGGATCGCGTACACGCTCCCCGCCTGCGCCTGCGCCTCCGCACCCGCTGTGAGCGCGCCCTTGTTCCACTTGCGCGCGAGCGTGTCCCACCCGCCGGGCCCGCCACCGTCCGCGGCGTCGTACACCTCCTTCTCGTACACCCTGAGCGCGGTCTCCTCCGACCGCGCAAGGACTTCGCGCACGAGCGCATGCGCGGCCGGCGCCTGCTCCTGGTGCGGCAACGAGGGGGGCGTGCCGGCGCGCGACTGGGCACGCGACGCGCTCTGCCCGCGGTCGAGCAGCGCGTTCCGAAGGTTGTCGTAGATGTAGAGGAGGAAGTGGGTGTCGGAGCGCGCGTACGCGAGCATTTCGGCGGGGAGCGGGCGGATCCGCCAGTCGGCGAGCTGGTACTTTTTGTCTGCGGTGAAGTCGCAGTACATCTCTAGCAGAGTAGCTAGGCCGTGCCGAGGGAAGTCTGGATACGCCCATAAGACTCATGTCGTAGACGGGGTGAGCAAGACACGTACCGAGGACCCTCGAGGCATGGTAAGTGTCGAATAGATTCACGACATAGAGATTGAAGTCTTGCTGGAGCCATACTATGTCGCTCTCAGCACCATGTAGCACCTAGATTTGATTATCGGAGCGTGCTTGCGGAACCTCTGCGATGCACACACCTTCACAATTGTGGGATCAGTGAAGACCTCATTCAGCGCCTCCAACTCCTCCCTCAGGGCCAATGTATCCACGACCCAGTCTTCCCCTCTCGTGCTGATCTGCATGAGACACACAAAACCTGCGAATGTGCGATAGCTATGGTGTTCAAGGTCGATCGCGATCTCCCGAGCACTGCGCAGCTTCTCCAGCATTTTGTCGAAAGCGGCTGGTGTGGAGACCCAGGTGAACGGTGTTGCATCGAAAGATTGCGGGGCGACCGGCGGGGCTGAGGCAAACATGTGCGAAGGGTAGGATGTATGACGTATCTCATAGCGATACGGGTGGTTACTATGACCTCTCAGAAGAAAGAACATCAAGGGGAATGAGCAAACGCACGCGCTAGGCCCCGAGGGCTCCTCCGAGTCCTCATCCGTGTAATTATATCCCAGAGGAACCTGGGCATTATACTTGTGCTTCAGCGTCGGTTGCCATATTGACATGTTCCCGTTGTCCGGCCTTCGTTTGAAGTTAAGCTGAGGCTTCGCGAGCGTTGAGGCATGCTGCAGGGCGGGGTCGAGCCGTCCAGGCGGAGCGTTCGGTTTCTTAGGTTTTTGTGTCGCCGATTGGGCAGGATTTACTGCGATGGCGGGCGGCTTCGAGCGTCCTAGGAACTCATCCAAGCAGATATCCTACAAACCGACAGAAAAGCGTTAGATGCACGCCCACGGGAGCCAGTCTGACATGAGAAGGACGCATTCCTCACTGCACGCTCGAGCAGCTGGTCCATCGGGTCCACGACCATCGCATGGAAGCTGTCGACCACATCATCCTCGTTTGCCAGCCGCGCCTTCCCCTTGCGCTTCGAGTCCGTCGTCGAGACGAGGCCGAGCAGGCGGTTCGCAATCGAGAGAACACGCGCGGAGGCAGCGTCGAGGTCTTTGGCGAAGGCACGGTCGACGGAGCGGTGGAAAGGGATGTCGGTGGGGAGTTGCGCGGAGTGCTTCGTTGCTTTGAGCGCGGCAGCCTGCAGTGCGGCGTTGTAGTCGTTGAAGGATGCGGGCGTGAGCGACGCGGAGCCTGCGGTGGACGTCGAGGGCCCCGACATGTTGAGATAGTTGTACCCACTGAAAGACAAGAAGTAAGACAAGAACAGAGAGGGTGCTCAATGCCGCCCTACGCAGCTTGCAGGACGAAGAGCACGGCGAGCAGGCGGTGCCTGGCAGAGAGCGGTAAGAATTTACAAAAAATCGCGCTCGTGAGTTTGCCCCGCAAATTCGGCCAAAATGGGCGATCGAGATCCAAACAGACGTCGATCGCACATATCCTCCGCCACCGCAACACGCACTCGACAACATACTCTTACACAGCAACGCGCTGCAGCGCGGCGATGCTCTTCGTCTTCACTCACACTCCTTGTTGAAACATTCGTCTTCCGGGACTGGACAGTCACATATTGTTCTCTCATGCCCTCGGACGTCAGGCGGAACACGCTCGTACACCTACCGGACATGCCAGCTCCGCGTACTACCCATTGGGACGAGGACGACGAAGATGACGGTCCTCCTCGCATTCGGAAGCGATGGTACCACTATCTCCCGCTGCTCTGTGAGTTCTCCGTCTCGTCCTACTGTAGCTCCCTACTCATGCGCTGCCGACTAGTGGCGGTGGTCATGATGCTATTACCACATCCTTCACTCCTCATTGTCCTCGTCAACTACCACCTCCGTATACTCAACTCTCCGGCGCGATTTATGACACACCTAATAGTCACGTATACCCTTACGTTCCTGGCGTTCTCCTCCCTCATCCTCATTCTCGCACGCGACCCTGGGCCGGTGACCTCCCCGAAGGCGGCGGAAGCGGCGGAGGACGCCGACGAGCGAGAAGATATGAGCTTCATGCAAGCGCTGCTCGCCACAGAGGGCGATGAACCTCACGACAAGCGGCCGGGCAAGTGGTGTCAGAAGTGCTCCGCACCCAAGCCCGAACGGACACATCACTGCAGCACCTGCGGGAGGTGTGTGCTCAAAATGGGCGAGTCATCGGTTCCGTCCCTTGAGCTGTCATTACTGACTGCAAAGGAAAGACCATCACTGTTTCTGGCTGGGAGACAGATGCATTGTGAGTGCATGTAATTATGACATCTCCTGCCGACTTGCTCAGGCTCTTGATACGACAAGGGCCACCGTACATACCCTGCGTTCATTCACCTACTCACCTGTGTTGTACTGCTCTCGATATACATCGCCGTCTTGTGTATACAAGCGGTGTACTTCGCATTCACCAACCCACTCTCCATAGTAAGTACTACTCAAGCGCTCATCCGCTTCGGACAGCAGCTCAGTGTCCATCGCCATGCAGGACGAGAGCACACCACTGCACGACATTTACCTCGCATTCTACGGGATCGTCATGGGGCTCGTATTCGGGTCTTTCTGGACGTACCACCTCTACCTCGCGACGTGCGTGCTACTCCAGATTGCGTGCTCATTCCTCATCGCTAACCGCCCACGCGCCCCTCTCCCCTGCCCTATATACCCACATACCCAGGACGAACCAGACGACGCTCGAGAACGTCTCCCCTTTCCTCCTCCTCCGCCACCTCCCGCCGCTGCCGCGCCCGCCACCGGGTCCGGGCGCTCAGCCCCTGTCCGACCCCCCGCTCGCGCACCAGCTCTCGCATGCGCAGCGCCGCCTCGTGCACGACGCACACTTCAATGTCAGATTTTACGACGTCGGCTGGCGCCGCAATTGGGCCCAGGTCATGGGGTGGGATCGGCCGTGGGGATGGGTGTACCGGCTACTCGTCGGCGGGGGGTGGTGAGTACTCGCACTTCACGCGATGAGACGGCTAGCTAATTATCTGTACGGCGGTAGCAAGGGCGATGGGCGGACCTTTCCCAGGAACCCCCGGGCAGACGACATGCTGGCGCGGCTGGCTCATGACTTGGTATCTGTAGACAAAGACTAATCTTTATCCTCCGGATGTTCTCTGCACTGACCAATGCATGTCTCCATGTGGGTGGTTCTTGGTCAGTTGGCCAGCTGCCGATTCCACTCCTTTCTCGCCCGGCTACCACTCCGAAACCGCTAGGTAAGCGCTCGAGCTGCTGGCTTGGGCCGCCCTCTCGCCCCCAGCGCCCATATGTCGTTCGGCTGAGTTCACGGCACCATGTCACTGAGGCTCTCAGGTGCGTCCTCCATTCCTCTGCCGCTCCCCACGAGCGACTGCGTCGTCGGAGCCCTATCGACATTGTGATTGCAGGCCGGCGAGTGTATCCAAGCCAGTCCGCTGACCTCGCGCAGTCGCCTTCCATCGCTCCCCCAACCAGATGATCCACCACCCTCAACGTGGGCTGGTACGTACTTCGGCGTTTGCTTCGTTCCATCGTGGAGGATTACGAGCGCCACGTAGGGACCATCGACTGCCCATGACTATGCGAAGAGGAAGCATGGGGTTCGCGGAGCCACAGGCAGACAGCAAGCGCCTTCTGATGAGGCTAGACGACCCAGAAGGCGCTGCGCGACGTTCAGGAAACGTAGTTGTGCCGTCAGACGGAAGGAGATGTTGCCCGGGCCAACTACATTGGCAGCGTAGTTTGCACGACGTGGGAAGCGTGGGTAGAGCGGGTCGAGTCATCTAGCATCTTGATCGGTCAGTTCGCCAGACTCGCCGATTCTTTATCATCCGGCCCATTCAGTACGCGGTCCTTTACAGGTATAGCCTACACCTACCCCTTTGTTTCACGGCAAGGCATCCGGAAAGAGACTTCAAGGTTTCGCTTACACTGACCATGCTTACTAGTTCATTTAGCCCGCTGTATCGGGTGCATTTGTGAAGAAGGTTGGTCTAGGCGTCGGAGTGCATTGTTACGGAAGCTCAAATGTCTCTTCGCTCAACACGTTCGCTGGAAGAACACATGTGCGGTGGGTTACCTCGTGCGAAGGCGACCGTGGCCGCCGCGGCGTTGGGCCCCTCGCACGCGGAGCTCACCCTGGAGTGCTCGCTGCGTGTGATCCATCTGTGCTTGGTATGGCAGCGCGGAAGCGGGTGACCGAGGGGAGAGGAGGAACAGGCCACCTCGGCTGGTGGATGCTGGTGAGCGCGGCGGTCAGGCGAACGCACTTGATGTCATCCAGCTGCTTACGTAACCAACAGGTAGCAGCGCACCCGGCGTCACAGTCACCAATGCCAGCCTCTCAACCCGCCCCCTGGACCAATATATATATGCCGCCCCCCTACCGTATCAATGCATTTTCCGCGCCTTCGTCATCACCGCCTTGTCCCTTCTCTTGAATCCACACTACTATGGCGTCTGCGCCTGCAAATGTCGACATAATCAATGTGCGCGCGGATACGAGCATCTCCGACGGTGAGGACCCCATCCGCGACCAGATCGTCGCGGGGTTGTCCCAGCCTGAGGGAGAGAGGTCGCTACCAACGATGCTGCTATACGATGAGCACGGCTTGAGGTTGTACGACGACATCACTACGAAGGTCCCAGAATACTATCTCTTCCCTGCAGAAGAAGAGATCTTGAAGAATCACGCCGACCAGATCGTGCGTCTCATGCACGCTGCCGATGATGGAAAAGTAAAGGCCGACGAGGTAGTCGTCGAGTTGGGTGCCGGGTGAGTAGCACTGCCTTCATTCTTGTGTCATTTCCTGCAGGTACCTACTCGGTCAGTTCTCCCGCCGACGTTGTTGATCCATCGTGGACCAAGTTGTGTGCGCAGATCGTCGATCTCGTTATCTTGTTATCTGGATCCGTCGTTGCCCCTTGAACGTCGTCGGTGGCTATCTTGTTTCCACCGGCTCGCATCGGGTTCACATGCCCTCTATCTGCCGCCCGACTTCGCAAGAGTAGAAGCTCACCTCTCTCTATACATATGTAGGGCTCTGCGCAAGACCTCACACGTGTTATCGGCCCTCGCTGGTTTGATCCCATCCACAATGTCTACGCCCATCACCTACTACGCCCTCGATCTGCAAGAGCGTGAGCTCGCACGTACCCTGAAAGAGCTAGACGCGTCCGACATTGGGGCGCAGATCCGCGGCAAAATATCTACCCGGGGCCTGTGTGCTACGTACGACGACGGTCTCAAGTTCATCCACGAGGGCGGCTTGGAGGGTCGCGTCGATGCTGGTCGTGCTTCCACACGCCTGGCAGAGCAGTACAAGCTGGACAAGCCTATCAGGGATGCTTCACCCAGCTCCAACTCCGATACCTCATCTGGTAGGGCAAGCGACGACACCATGGAGACCCCACCGTCGACGCCCGGCGCTCACTCGCCGCTGCATCTCTTGTTCTTGGGATCGTCGCTGGGCAATTTCCCTCGCGGCGATGACGCTGCGTTCCTGCAGTCGCTTCCGCTTCGTCCCGGATCTGGAGACACCCTACTGCTTGGACTGGACCATGATAACGACCCAAAAGATATCGAGACTGCCTACGACGACCCACAGGGCGTCACTGAGGCCTTCATTATGAACGGTCTGAAAGGCGCCAGCCAGGCATTAGGCGACGAGGATCTGTTCATGGCGAACAAGTGGGCCTATGTTGGCCGTTACAACACGGAGCAGCGTAAGTGTGCTTCGACTGTGTCGGTTGTGGTTTCCCTCAATGCAATCATCCAGGCCGTCATGAGGCGTTCTACAAGTCATTGGAAGATCAAAATATTGTAGACCCTGTAAACAAGGTGGTGTACCCATTCAAGGCGGACGAGCTCCTTCGTATCGAAGTTTCGCACAAGGTTTGTCATATGCTCGCGCCCTTGTGTCCTCACAATGGCTCACGGCAATTGTAGTATTCCGATCGCGATGCTTATCGTCTCTTTCTTGAGTCGAATTTGCGTCCTATTCACCGCTGGACGGACAGCTCCTCTCGCTACTCCTTGTGGCTACTCGAGCGCCCGCCCTTCCTCTTCGCTCCCCTCTCGTCGCTCTCTGCCTCAGGCTCGGAGAAGCGTTCGCCATTCAGCATGCCGACTTTGGACGAATGGCAGACTATGTGGAACGCGTGGGATTTCATTACCCAGCGTATGATCCCGCCGTCGATGCTCTTCCAAAAGCCAATAGATCTGCGCCACATTTGCCTGTTTTACATGGGACATATACCCACCTTCCTGTCCATCCATCTATCCAGGCTCCTCGGAGAGCCCGATACCGAGCCGGCGTACTTCAAGGTAAGCGACCGTGAGACATGTGATGTTCTCCTTCGTGACTGACGATACCTCGCTGCAGTACATATTTGAGGTAAGATGAGGCAGAGGGATATCTCCTGATCATGTTTTCACAGTGCAATATTCTAACTCGTCGTTCTAGCGAGGAATTGATCCGAACGTCGACGATCCTACCCAGTGTCATGTACGTAATCTATGTTACGTAATACGTCACTTTGCTCACTCTTCGTAGTCTCATTCCGAAGTGCCAACGCGCGATGAGGATTGGCCTTCTGTCGCCGATATCCTAGGGTTCCAGAGCAAGGTGCGGCAGAGGATCTTCAAGCTCTACGATGACATGAAGTCCGGCTCGGTCGTCCTCACGAGGAAGATCGCCCGCGTCCTCTTCATGACCCTCGAGCATGAGGCGTTCCACGCCGAGGTAAAGTCATTCTGTCCGAGGCTATCCGAGGTCAAGTAACTCATGTCGTCGTATCCCTGCACATAGACCCTTCTCTACATGTTGTTGCAGCGCGCCGGCACCGGCACGATCCCACCGAGTGGATTTAGCCCCCCTGCCTGGTCCATCCTTGCCGAGTCATGGGATCGCGCTCCCCAGCCGAAGACCCGCGCCATCACACTAGGGTCTTCGACTGTGATTCTGGGGCATGACGATGACGAGGCGGATGACGCATCGACTGACGTCGCGACACACGAATTTGGCTGGGACAACGAGCACCCGCGGAGGCAGGTCGAAGTCGGCGAGTTTAAAATTGAATGGCGCCCCGTCACCAACGGCGAGTTCTACGCGTGGTACGTTGATAAGGGAAGGGACGTCGTGCAACTCCCAGCGAGTTGGGTCGAGACCGATGGCGAGATGCAAGTGAGGCCATCTCACTACATCTCTATACCCTTCGTACGAACTCACGACACGCAGGTCCGTACGTTTTATGGCCCCGTCCCGATCAAAATAGCCTGGCATTGGCCCATCACCACCTCGTACGACAACTTATCGACGTACGCGAGTGTGAAGGGTGGACGTATTCCCACCGAGCCGGAGCTGCGCTTGTTCCTCGATATGTTCGAGTGCGGCTATGAGGGTGGTGCAAACATCGGGTTTAGGAACTGGCATCCCATCCCGTAAGTGGATTCTCGCCCAAGACATCAACCCCATGTGCTGATCCTTGTATTCCCAGCTCCACGACGGGAGGGGAGGCGGACGGTAGAAGAGGGCACAACGGTGGTGTATTTGAGTGGACGTCAACTGTTCTCGAGAAGCATGAGGGCTTCATCCAATCTCGCCTCTACCCTGGGCACGTTGCTCTGAGTTATTTCTTCGTAGCACTCATTCTGACCTATCATGATTGGTGCAGGTACTCTGTTGACTTCTTCGATGGATGCCACCAGGTCGTGGTAAGAGTACCGACTCCTGACCGGCGTACTTCCACTGACGTCGATATAAACAGATCGGAGGCTCCTATGCGACGGCTCCTCGTCTCGCCGAACGTCGGTCTCTGCGAAACTATTATCAGCATAACTATCCGTACGCCTGGGTTGGTGCACGCATCGCATATGATATCTGATGAGAGTCGATCCTTGGCGTCGCGTTTTTGAAACCTTGTACTGTCCTCATGTAAGCTAAATGTACAAAATCGATGTGTCTCAAAATTCAATCAATGGTCGTTGCACTTGTGTGATGTGTGTATACGTCCGATGAAGCAAACAAAGACGGTGGACAACTGTGCGAGGGGAATATGTACGTTTCTTAGTTGTTGATGTAGTATTGCGGTATTGCAGTAGTTCCGTGTCGTTTCAATTTGACAACGGGGCGTCGATGGTACGTTACCGTGAGGAGGTCTGTGGTGATTCAACGTCAAGCTGTTGAACAGGATTGTGACTCAGGGTGCTCTTCAGGAAACGAAAATTGACTTGCCAATGAGGTTGATTGATGATGAGAGTCAATTGATGTATGTTCGTTGTGTGCATCACGGACCAGGCCAATACCAGGATCCTTCCCATCCTTCTCCGGGGGGTGGGGGGACTTTATGTCGATGTGCGAGAACATGTTCTTCAAGTTATTCTCGTGTCATCCTCGTATACCACCGCGCCACACCTCCGCCACATCATCAGCGCATGCAAGCCCTCCCCGATCCTGAATATTTGAATCCCCGCAATCTTATTTCTTCCCATCCCCCTACGGGAGAGGAGAATAAGATTGTGGAGTTTCAATTGCTCGCATCGTTCACGTGATATACTGAACTAATACACCTTGGGATACGGGATTTGATCAGCGTTCGTTCAACGTTCAAACGTTCAAACACTGTGTTGGCCAACTCGGAATAAGCCCCTCTCTCCCCCGACGGCGGATGGGCAAGAGCCTGGAACTTGAAGGCACCCTGGCAGGCTTCTTGATCGCTACGTGCCCGGCGGGAGGACGGACGAGTGCCCTTGTACGTGCAAGCTCTCGGGAGATGTGGCAGATCTACGGTAGAGCTCAGGCCCGGGTTAGGACGGTATGGACAATGAACGGACAGGAGATTGTTTTTGTGGGCACTAGTAGTACCACTCAGGAAGGACGCTATAATCAGGCGCTCCCCCCGACTCAGCTGTTGATAATACCACTTACCTATAGCCCTGTTAAGAGCGCCATCTCGCATGGCAGCATCTACCAGTATGGAAGGGTATGTCTGAATACCAAGGCGAGTATGTAGCGACAGCATCACAAAGAATGTCCATAATTTCGACTCAACCTCAACTCTCTTCATGCTGATATGCGGGCGGAGGCTCACTCAACAACGATTCCTGCTCCACCCTCAGCCTCTTCACCTCTAGCTGCAGCGCCTCTATCTGCCGCCTCAGCGCCGCATCACCGTCCTCACCCCCAAGCGGGATGCCGGGAAGCGGCGGGGCCGTCGGTGAACCCGGCGAGAGCATGGTGCGACGGGACTGGGAAGACTGGCGCCGCCGCAGGTCTGCAACGGTATTCTCGATGTCGCGCATCTGGCGCGAGAGCTCTTCGCGGCGCATCAACGTTTTTGCCAACCGCGGCTGGGACATCTGGCCTGGACGGGTAGCACGCGAGGCGGACGAGGGACGGCTGGTTGATACGGGGAAGGTGGGGAGAACGGGGGAATTGTGCGGCGAGGGCGACACCAGCGCGTCTCGCGATGCACCCGGTATGTCCGCAGGGAAGGCCCACAGGTTTGTCGAGGACGTGAGCGGGTCATCATCTGGCGCGTTCGTGGCGTGGAAGGATGGCGTCGTGGCGCTCGCTGAGTTCAACGGCGTAAGCAGGGTCATTCTTGATGGGCCCCGCATGCCGGCAGTGACGGCGCGGACGTTGGCCTGGCTCATGCCCGAATCCACGAAAGGGTTGACCTGTGCGGCAGGCTCGATGTCCGACCGCTGTGTGCCGCCGCGACGTGTGTGGACAATCTGATCAACACCGCCGCGCCCACGTCGATGATACAACAAAGCGGCGACCACGAGGAGTACGATAAGGACGATGCCTCCGACGACCCCGCCCGCGATGGCTCCCGCGGGTGTGGTATGAGATGATCGTTGGGACCCAGCGTGCACGGACGTGCTAGGCACGAGAGCTCCGGTACTCGTGCTCGACGTCCCGGTGTTGGTAGTTTGGTCACCTCCGCTGGATGTAGTGGTTTGGGCACTTCTACTGGACGTTGTGGCAGGGACATCTTCAAACCTGATGCCACACGCATTGAATGAGGACGAATACGAACACGATGGAAGCAGCGTTTCAACGTACGTGTACTGTGCCCAGTCGAACGCCATGTAAGAAGCGTTTGTTTGTCGCTGAGGGGTCATAACCAGCGTGTGCTGCACATTCTCCAGAGCCGTATTACTGTAGAGTGTGACATTGTACTCATAGTCCTCCGTTAGCAACGGAACGTGCACAAACGACCCCGTCGTCTGACCGTCCAACTCGAAGCTAATGTTGATCAAGGTTGTAGCAGACTGGACATAATTGGGCACGATGCCATATACCCAGACGGCGGTACCTAGAACATTGAGAAAAGCGCACCCGTGAGGTTCAGGGTACAGTGATTCCAGTGTATACGTACCGGTGAAAGTAAGCATTATATCCCTTGCCGCAGGGTCATCCGGAGACGCGGTCACATCATGCCATGATCTGTCGAATGTATCGCTGACGACTGGCTGTACGTAGCATTTTGAACAATCCGGGCCATAATTCCAGCCGTCCGAGTACGTCGGCTTTGCACCAGTCACCGAGTCGCCGTAGTTGTCGTCGATCGTCCTGTTCGTTGCCGTTCCGATACCGGTCGCCTGGGACATGATTAAAGGGTGTGGACAAGAAAGTGATCAGAGTCGAAGGAGTATTCCAAGAGAGCTACCTTATACAGGAGCGAAAGGGATACTGCCAGCCGCAGTCACATACGGGGGATGAGCGAGACGAGGAAGACGAGCGGGAAACAGAAAGCAAGTGATTTACATAACAGCGCTCGCGCGCATATTGTGAACAACCGCCAGGCGGCGTTTTCAACTGTATAGCGATGATCTGTGGTGGCAGCACGGCCATCAGAGAGCGCGTCAACCAACTGTCAAGCTAGTCACTGTCCTTCCTCCAGTAAGTATGGCGAAGGCACTTGCCAGTTGTCTCCATCTCCAATTATATTCCCAGCAATGCGGTAGAGTATGTAGCTGAAGGTGGCACTAGAGGGTCAGCTCGGCCACCAGACCATTGCACATGTTAGAGGATCCGTACCGGTTCCGCAACGTAAATCCTTCTCACTCGGTTCTCACGCTACCACTTGAGAATTAGCGGGCCTAGTTGGACGCAGAGGCCAGGCTGGCGGGCGGAGATGGTTCCGAATTACAGGTACTTACGTGTTTCATACTAGTATCTAGGAGGCGACATTGAAGCAGGCAACGGCGCAATCCGCCGTCCGGTGCTGGGCTCCGATGTGTTGCGGCAGATGATGCTACGGGTTCGTCCTTTCAGTCTGGTATCAACTCAAAGGATCCTTATACGAGGTGCGTAAAGCGGTACGCACACGCGGCTTCGGCTCCTCATAGGCTCGTGGAGGTGGCTTCGTGCTGCGCTTTCAGCGCTCAGCGCTCGCCAGAGTGCCCGCTTGCAAGTGCAGTGCCCCAATCGTTTCCTGAAGGACGTATTCTGCAGCCGGCCCAGCCAAAGGTATAGGCGCGGAAGTCTCGACTTAGAGACAACTGACTCGGTCGCACCTCGTGTGTAGTCTCGCCCGGCGTTGTGATGCCGGAGAAGAACACGTCGTCAGCCTATCGGAAAAGACACTGTTTCTCTGTACTGATGAGTCTGTCTGCAATGCCACTGAGGATCATGCGGAAGGTCGGGCCTCAGGGATTCGTTCGCCGGGGAGTACTCACCGCGAGTCGTCTTCACGTGGAGTTTCCATGCATTTGATCAGCGATAGATGGCTCGCATAAGCGCCGACCATCTAAGCTCACAGTAGGTTGTGAGATGCGCCCAGCAGACTCCGCGCATGCGCATAGGGCGGTCCTCCAGACACGAGCAGTCGCTGATCAACGTTGTCAACGTTCAACGTAACGTTGCAGCAGGGTGCATAAGCGCTCATAGCCACATGGGCCTTCACCACGTGGTCTTGTTAATTGTGGTGTGGATCCTCTGAGCGCACGCCACCGTCTCGTGCTTGTCGAAACATGAACGCCGGGACAAAGCTACAATTTCCCCGCCATTGCCTTCCATGGCCATCTAGCAATAGCGAATGTACGTTCGGTAATGATGCATTTCCATAATTACATACCCCACACTTGCCTCTCTATGACGTGACGCCTGACGGACCCCGGAACGGTATTGGTAGAAGATTTGGTTCATCATTTCTCGAAGTTTTGAGATGACGCCTGACGTTCAGCCTAGCAGAAAATTGGTCTGGGTGAGTGGAAACCAGAAAGCCGCAACATGAGATGGCCATACACAGCAAGGAGGGAATTTGCGTACACTAGGGGTGTAATTACTCAGTCAGAACTTGAAGCTTGACATAACACAGAGTGCATGTATACATACGCGTCCCTATGGGCATATGCACAATCTCTGAATATATTGTTCCGTTTCGTATATCGTAACAGTACTGAAGAAGGTTTCAACCACCATGGATCCATTTAGCAACAAATCAACGTACCACGCTCAATAGCAGCAGCATTGCCAGACTGGCAGAGTTGTATGATCATCAGTGTCTAACGGTGGCATAAACGGACACTGTTCCCACATACCAAAGCACGACCCCACGGTTGATGAGATAGCTGAGCAACTGTGATAATATGTGCCTCGTCCTGGCAATCTGTTGGTAGTCTGCACACTCGGATGATGCGTATTTCGGACTCACCTCTCGAACCCGACAGTGTTCCCTCGCAAACCGTAGCAGAATGCACATGTGATGCATAAGTCTGTCACGAAAGTCGAGGTACAGAAGAGGATAGCTGCGTCCTTCACTGGTGTCATGACTGACCTCGAGAGGAGTGAGATTGATACTCACGGTTTGCTTCGATATAGTAACTCCAATACTTGGGTCGCTGAAGCTGATTGTGCAGCTCGTCAG
Source organism: Fomitopsis schrenkii (assembly GCA_000344655.2). NCBI lineage: Eukaryota > Fungi > Basidiomycota > Agaricomycetes > Polyporales > Fomitopsidaceae > Fomitopsis > Fomitopsis schrenkii. Next base: position 52,434 of record KE504163.1, read on the forward strand.
CATCCTTGGAATCGACCTCCGGAGCTCAAATCGTACCAATTATAAATCGACCCTACCCTCTCACTTTGAGATCTCATCAAGACGACAGAATGGTACGCTACGTACAGAAAGTAGCCCCTGGAATGTGGTGAGTGTGCAGACTAGTTGAGAACAACGAGATATGTACCTGCTTCGATCAGAAAGGGAAGAATCTAGTGATTTGAGACGTGAGTTGGCATATACCTATATGACATGGGGAGACTGTTACCACGACACTGGCGAAAACACAATTGGCACGAGTTGTCTTCAGTACTTCCAGAGAATGCTGTTTGAGCCCGCGCCAATGTCCCTGGGAGAAGACACTCACGCTCGACAATCCTGTTGAAGAAGTACCTGTAGTAACGTGAGCGACGGATGAGAGAGCTGGGACACATGTGTCCTTACACTTGCACAGAGAGCAGCAATATAGCCTGAGGACAACATGAGGGACCCATGAACCCAACACTAATTGACACGCACCGTGAGTATCTGTTCGCCCTGGCAATATGTCAGGAGGATATGGACGGAGAGCATGAATCCGCTCACTATAAGGGCGCTGACGCGCGGGGTGAACACATATGATGATGTAAAGAGCCAGACGAGACGGTACTCACCGGTCAATTTCAAGCAACGCAAAGACGTTGTCGTGGCGAATAATCACGTAGAACCACAATTGCTTGGGTTTCGTGTCGTTGGTGGTTCCATCACAGATGAACAGGACTTACGTGAATGTCCGTTGCGAGTTTGGCGGTATCGACGACACTACATGACGAGATCAGGTTTGGCAAAACATCTTCGGATTCGAGTCACGCACCAAAGTAGCGCTACCTAGTACTCATCAGTCAGTATGATATACTGAAAGATACACGGGAAAGGGACCAGAGAAAACATACCCATGCTCTGAGGAGGTATCGATCGTCATGATAATGGTAGAAATAATACAACGTCTGCGCGCATGTAATGCCATACAACCTGGAATATACAATTCAATCGTTGAACTACGACTGGCAATGCGAGGGAAGGCACCACTTACAAGTAGCACAGCAAGTTCCCGAAGAACAGTGCGCCGAGGGAATCCTGAACGTCGAGCGCCATCTGCGTGTTGTTGTCGTTAAGAACGCGTTGGTTAGATGATTCTTTTTGCTCTCGCTGCTCACTTTATACATTGCAGGCCGTGGGAGCGTTCTCGACGATGATGTTCGTAGTCATCGACCTGTGGTATGATGGTGACAGCCAGGCATGTAACGACAGCCTGAGAGCACGCCAGCACTGGCAAATCAGCTGAATCACGAATAGTCAGATTCAAGGCCATCGCTCATATATACTGCGGAGGAACACATACTGCCGTGAGTGCGATGTTGATAATCTTACGGTTCGAAATACATATGCGACACGATGACACTCATTTTGCGCGTCACTCATCTCTACATGGGCCGCGAACTCTCTAGAGGTGCCTGACACAGGCCGCTTCGAGAGCGAGGCACCAATCTTGGGGCTGTTGCTTGCTGGCAGATTATCACTCAATGCGACGTGTTGACAGGTGTTGGCTCTTCCATTTGATCACTCAAAAGTACCTTCAAGACTACGAGTCGCCGAAGCGGACTAAAACTAACAGATCCCGCACAGCCCAAGAAAGTCTGTCATATGAGTGGGTCGGGAAGTACTCACCTCCGAGCTACCCAGGATGTCGAATTGTCTTCATGTAGTAGAATCTCGATAGGTGGAATCAGCGATAGACGATATTGATTGATCAAGCAGCCAAACACTCAGAGGCTGTTGCGAGATATGTCCAGGAGACTTCGCGCACAGGCTCTAGAGTCTAAAGTTCACTGGAGTACTCAGCAGTCGCTGGCCACTGGACAGGGTGAACAAGCGCCCGTGGCTACGGATCGGCTTTAATCTGAATCATCACGTGATCTTGTTGATTGTGGCGGAGGACATTTCAGCCACAGCAGACGCTGAACGCAACTCAGACCCCAACCTCCACCTCGACGCACTCGGTCCCGCCCACCCAGCAGTCCCCTTCCTCGACGCTGCTCTACGCTGCCAACTGTCCCCGTGTCCTTCCGATGGTCATCATCGCTCCAGGCCCCCGGTTCACGACATCGCGCGCACGCTCCGCCAGCTACCGACTTGCTGCCTTCAGCCACATTGGTACACTCTCTAACCAGAGTGCCATCTAACCCTAAGTGTTTATGGGGATGCTCCGTTCTCATTCATTCTACGCTCAGAGGATATGACGTCGTATATGGCAGTGTACCTCGAGCGACGGTACATTACGAGGATGGGTTCTTGCCTGACGGTGCGCGTTCGCGTGGTCTGGATCTTGCAGCTATCTGGCCCGGCGTACTCCTTCCATTTGTTCAGAAATCCTGCTCGTGGTGATCTCTCCTTGCACCCTCCATCGCATCTCCGGAAAGCGCCTCACTCCCGATTCACAGTCGACGCGTCGTCCAGACACATGCACAGATCTCCGCCAGCGATTGCCTCGGGACCTTCGCCTCTTGCTTACTGCCCACACATACAGGACGCCATGCTTCGGCGTGCGCGTCCAAGCTTGAGGCGAGG